>JAGDQO010002030.1:0-534426 GCA_018342035.1 Solanum appendiculatum | reverse complement strand
GGGATTTTAGGTTCACGGGTTTTTAGAATTTTTTGGGGTTTAGGGTTTAAGGGCTCATGTTTTTTTTAGGTTTAAGGTTTTTTGGGATTTTTTAGGTTAAGGGTTTTTAAAGGTTTTTAGGGTTTCTTAATGCTTTGGGTTTCTTAGGGTTTTCAGGTTTAAGGTTTTTAAAGGTTTTTTAGGGTTTCATAGGTTTAGGATTTTAAAGCTTTTTTAGTTTTTAGGATTTAGGGTTGAGGGTTTCTTAGGGTTGAAGGTTTCTTATTGTTTAGGGTTTTAGGATTTAGGGTTTCTTAGGATTTAGAGTTTAGGGTTTCTTAGGGCTTAGTGTTAGGGTTTAGGGTTTAGGGCTTAGGTTTAGAGTTTTTTAGGGTTTAAGGTTTAGGGCTTAGGATTTTTAGGGTTTTTTAGGGTTATGGTTTCTAAAGGTTTTTTTAGGGTTTAGGGTTTTTAATGACTTAGGGTTTCTTGGGGTTTTGAAGGTTTAGGGTTTCTTAAGGTGTAGGGTGTCTTAAGGTTTCTTAGGGCTTAGGTCTTAGAATTTAGGGTTTCTTGGGGCTTAGGGTTTAGGGCTTAGGGAATATGGTCTCTTAGGTTTTAGGGATTTTAGAGTTTAGTGTTTAGGACTTAGGGTTTTTTAGGATTTTAAAGGTTTTTTAGGTTTAGGGTTTCTTAGGGCTTTGGTTTTAGGGTCTGGGGTTTAGGGTTTCTTAGGGTTTAGGGTTTTAGGTTTAGGATTAATTTTAGGGTTTTTAAGGATTTAGGGCTTAGGGTTTTCTTAGTGGTTTTAGGTTTAGGGTTTTAAATGGTTTAATGTTTTTTTAGGGTTCTTTTAAAGGTTTTCTAGGTTTATGGTTTTTAAAGATTTTTAGATTTTTTAGGGTTTAGGGTTTCTTAGGGTTAAGAGTTTCTCAGGGTTTAGGGTTTTGAAATAAGAGTTTTGGGTTTAGGATTTTAGGTTTAAGTTTATTTTTAGGGTTTTTTTTAATGGTTATGGCTAGGGCGTAGCAGTTTGTTAAGGGTTTTAGGATAAGGTTTTTAAAGTTTTAGGTGAAATTTTTTGAACGTTTGGTTCTTTAGGGATTTCTTAGGGTTTAGCTCTAGGGTTTGGTTCATTATGGTTTAGATTCTGATGGTTCTTTAGGTTTTAGAGTTTAGGCGTCTAGGTTTGATGTTTAGGTTAGATTAGGTTTTTATAGTTTTTTGTTTATGGGGTTTCAAAGGTTTTTTTTTAAGAGTTTTTTTAGTTTAGATTTTAAAGGTTTTTTAGGTTGTGGTGTTCTGGTAGGATTTCTCAGGTTAGCATTTAAGGTTAGAAGTTTAGTTTTAGGGTGTAGGGATAGAAGTTAGGTTTCTTAGGTTTAAGGTGTAAAGGTATTTAGGGTTAGGGCTTAGGCTTAGGGCAGGGTCAGGATTTTAAAAGTTGGTTTTTTAAGGATTTTTATGGATTTCTTTAGTTTAGTATTTTTAAATAGTTTTATGGGTTTTAGGGATTAGGATTTGTTAGGGCTTGACAATTTAAGCTATGTCGTTAGGGTTTCAGGGTTGAGGGTAGAGTTCTTAGGGCTAGGTTCAGGGTTGATTTTAGGTTTAGGTGGTTTTTTGGGTTTTTTAGGGTTTAGAGTTTAGGTCTTAGGGTTTTTTTAATGATTTTTTAGGTTTAGGGGGTTAAAAGGTTTTTTAGGATTTTAAAGGTTTTTTAGGTTTAGGTTTTTAAGGGGTTTTAAGAGTTTTATAGGGTTTAGGGTTTCTTATGGTTTAGGGTTTATTTGGATTAAGGGTTTAAGGCTTCTTAGGGATTAGGGTTTCTATGGTTTAGGGCTTGGGGATTTGTTTGGATTTTAAAAGGTTTTTAGGGATATTTTGAGTTTTATAGGTTTAGGGTTTTTAAAGATTTTTTAGGATTTAGGGTTTGAGATATAGGGTTTCTTAGGGCTTAGGTTTTAGGTTTTAGGGTTTAGGGTTTAAGGTGTAGGGAAACTTAGGGTTTAGAGTATAGGATTTTTGGGTTTAGGGTTTAAAAAGTATTTTAGGGGTTTTTTAGGGTTCTAATGGATTTTTTAGGTTTAGGGTTTTGGAAGGTTTTTTTTAAAGATTTAGGGTTTCTTAGGATTTAGGATTTTCAATTTCTCAGTGATCAAGGTTTACGGTTTTTAGTGCTTAGTGTTTAGGATTTAGGGTTTCTTAGAGTTTAGGGTTTTAGGTTTAGAGTTTTTAGGAATTTTTAAAAGCTTTTTTAGGATTCTTTAGGTTTAGGGTTATTAAGGTTTTTAGGTGTTTTTTGGATTTTGGATTTTTTAGTGTTTTGGGTTTAGGGTTTCATATGGTTCAAGGTTTCTTAGGGCTTAGGGTTTTTAAAGGTTTTTTTAGGTTTAAGGGTTTTTGTGATTTTATAGGGTTTGCGATTTCTTAGGGTTTACAATTTCTTAGAGTTTAGGGTTTCTTAGGATTAAGTGTTTAGGGTTTCTTATGACTTAGAGTTTAGGGTTTAGGGTTTCATAGGGTTTCTTAGGATTTAGTGTCTAGGGTTTCTTTGGACTTAGAGTTTAGGGTTTAGGGTTTCATAGGGTTTAGGGTTTAAGGTTTAGGAATTTTGAATATTAGTGTTTAGACTTTAAGGCTTAGTGTTTTCATAGGTAGTTCTGGATCAGTGAATGTTAAGTTGTCTACCCAACTTGGTTCAAAATTTATTGAGGAAGGTAGAAGGATGAGTGACATGTTTAATTGCACAAGTAATTTACTGTAAAGCAGTGTTGGGAAAGACCTGTGGAAGGCAACCCTATGTTGGAGGTTACATGTGAAACTGAAAAGAGCCTCTAATACTCTTAGTAATTGGTCAAGACAATAATATGGTGATATTTACACTACTGTGAGAGAATATGAGGAAAAGGTCAGACTTGCTGAAGAAGAGACTATCAGTGCTAATATTGAGGATAGCATAACCAAGTTACAGTGTATTAATGCTCATTATATCAAATTTTTGAAGTTGGAACAGGCTTTCCTCAGACAAAAATCTCAACTGCATTGGTTTAAAGAAGGAGATGCTAATACCAAGTATTTTCATGCTTTAATCAGAGGTAGAAGAAGGAGATTATTTATTCATAAAATCAGTAATGATCATGATGAATGGATTCAAGGGGATGAAAATATTGCTAAAGCTGCCTGTACTCATTTTGAAAGTATTTTCACACGAGAAGACAAAAAGATTAATGAAGAAGTCCTTCAGTGCATCCCTAGAATGATTACTAACAACCAGAACCAGACTCTTCATGAAATGCCTAATCTGGATGAGCTTAAACATGTGGTGTTCTCTATGAGTGTTACTTTTGCTGCTGGGCCTGATGGACTGAATGGGAAATTTTATCAATCTTGTTGGGAAATTACTTGCAATGATCTCCTGGACACGGTGCAATATTTTTTTTGTGGTCACAATATTCCAAAGTATTTTTCTCATACTTGTTTGGATTTACTACCAAAAGTACACCATCCCAATAAACTCTCTGAATTTAGACCTATATCCCTGAGCAACTTCACTAATAAAATCATTTCCAAACTCTTATGTCTGAGACTTGCTCATATTCTTCCCTCTCTGATCCCTGAAAATCAGTCTAGATTTGTGAAAGGGAGAAATACTTCTGAAAATATCAGGCTTGCACAGGAGATAATTCACAATATCAAGAAGCCAAAAGAAGGAGACAATGTGGTTATAAAATTAGATATGGCCAAGGCCTATGATAGAGTCTCCTGGGCTTATATTTGTATAGTGATGAGGAAAATGGGTTTTGGAGAGAGGTTCATTGATATGACTTGGAGAATTATGTCTAACAATTGGTATTCGATCATCATTAATGGCTCTAGACATGGTTTCTTTTATTCATCCTGAGGTCTTAAACAGGGAGATCCCCTATCTCATGCTTTGTTCATCATTGGTGTTGAAGTTCTTTCAAGGTTGATCAACAATCTTTACAATCATTATCTTTACCAGGGCTTTCATATGGAGAAGAATGGACTTCAGGTGAATCATCTAAGTTTTGCAGATGATGTAATTATTTTTACATCAACTTGCAAATACTCCTTGAAACTCATTATGAAGGTGCTGCAAATCTATGAAATGACATCAAGACAGTTGATCAATATTGATAAAAGTCATTTTATGATACCTCCAAATTCTTCTAAAGATATTGTGGATAAGGTGAAAAATATCATTGGTTTTACTCAGAAAGAAGGTCCTATCACTTATCTTGGTTGTCCCTTGTATATTGGAGGCCAAAGAATCATTTATTTCACTTCCATGGTCTCCAAAATCATTTCAAAGATTAGAGGATGGTAAGCTAAAATGCTCAGATTTGGTGGGAAGGTTACTTTGGTGAAATCAGTTCTTCAGTTCCTTCCTATATATCACTTGGCTGCCATTTCTCCTACAAAATCTACTCTCAGAAAGATCAAAAGCATTACAACTGATTTTTTCTGGGGATGGTGCAATGATAAGAGAAAATACCATTGGGCATCTTGGGAAACCCCCAGCTATTCAACTGACGAAGGAGGTATTGGTGTAAGATAGCTTGAATATGTTTGTTTGGCCTTGCAATACAAACACTGGTGGCTCTTCAAATCTAAAAACTCCTTATGGGGGTCCCTCAAAGAAAAATATTGTGAAAGAGCTAACCCTATTATTAAAAAATGGGATACATGTCAATCTCTTATCTTGAAACATATGATGAAGAACAAGCTCATTGATGAAAAGCACATTCAATGGGAACTAAAGTCTGGAACAAGTTGTTTTTGGTGGGATGATTGGCTTGGTGTTGGTCCTCTTGCTCACTACTCAACTAATCCTCCTAGACTTAACAACATCACTGTATCTCAATTTCTAATTGATGGAAGCTAGGATACTGAAAAAGTGAGACAGCATGCCCCTCCAAACCTCATTCAAAAGATCCTCAACACTTCTTTCAAGTTTGAAGAAGGGACTGCTGACAGGGCCATCTGGAAACTCAATAGCAATGGGCAATTTTCTAGTGCTTCTGCTTGGGAACTGGTAAGAAAAAAGAAAATTAAGACCCTTTCTTGCAACATGATATGGCATAAAAACATTCCTTTTAAGACCTCATTCCTACTATGGAGAGCTGTAAAAGGGAAGCTACCAACTAATGAGAAAATTATTTCTTTTGGGCATGAACCAGCTGAATGTACCTGCTGCCACAGACCTGGTCTGGATGCAATACCTCATATTTTTGTTAAAAGACATTTTGCTAGTAACATCTGGAAATTTTTTTTCCAGCCCTATGGGGGTTTAGCACCAACACACTCCTATGAGGAATTTACTAATGAAGTGGTGGATCATTAAGCATAAAACTGATGTGCACAAGCTGATTCTTCAAACTGCTCCCATATTCATTTGTTGGAATCTATGAAAAAATTGATGTGCAAGTAAATATGGGGTAAAGTGTCTAGCTCCTCTAGAGTTAAATTTACTATTCTCAAAGATATTTCCATGGTGCTTACTAATGCTTTTCCAAATTTTACTTGGCCTACTAACTGGAATATTATTATTAGCAACAAGGAAAAATGCCAACATGATCAGGTATATCCAGTTGGAAATGGATCTGATGGTTAAGGATCTGAGCAACCAAGTTTTGCAGGAGCTGTTGATTTAATCAATTAATCCTACATTGGCCATGAAAAAGAAAGTCAGCGATAGTTGCCCTACCAGGTCTTCCTGGCAAGGTTCTGTGAGTAGTAAGAGAGCCGATGCCAAGCCAATTGTCCCACCAAAAACTAGAGGTACCCAAGTTTATCTTCCAGAGGATATTGTCTTCCACCATGTGTTTGTTAGTCATTAGATTCTTCCAAGTTAAGGATTCACCAGAATCATACTTTTTAGAAACTGGGTGAGAGCGTTGGCAATATTTATCCAAAAGAAACTCTCTCTAAAGCAATTCTTTAGTCCTAAAGTTCCACCATTGTTTGAGTTCAAGAGATTTGCAAACATTATGAATTTTCTTGAAACCGACCCCATCTTTGTCGCAAGGATGAAATAAGGTTTCCCAAGATGCCCAATGATATCTTTTCTTCCCTTTTTTCATGCCCCAAAAGAAGCCCGCAGTCAACGTTTCAATCTCTTTCAGGACAGTAAGAAGAGGAGAAACTGAGCTAAGAAGATGAATAGGGAGTGACTGAAGAACATGCTTAATAAGTGTAGCTTTACCACCGTAACTAAGTACTTTAGTCTGCCAACCAGAGATCCTGCCTACCACTTTAGAGATAATGCCAGAAAAGTGAAAGATCCTCTGTCTCCCAATATAGAGCAAGCATCCAAGATAAGTAATCGGGGAATCTTTCTTTGCAAAGCCCGTGATCTCTTTTATGGTGGCAACAGTAGGGGGATGTGCATTGGTGGAGACCATAAAGTGACTTTTGTTCCTGTTGATAAGCTGATCGGAGCAATTTTCATAATCAGTAAGTGTCTGCATTATCAAATCAATAGATCGTTTTCCACCCGAGGTAAAAATGATAACATCGTCTGCAAAACTTAGGTGGTTAACTTGTGGACCTCTTTTTTCCATGTAGAAACCTCTAAAGAACTGGTTATGATGAAGGTTGTTCAACATTCTCGATAGAACCTCTGCTCCTAAAATAAATAGGGCAGGTGCAAGAGGATCACCCTATTTTAAGCCTCTGGTGGAGTGGAAAAAACCATGTGTAACACCATTCACAATGACAGAGTACCAATTGTCAGCCATAGTCCTCCAAATCATATTAATAATAACTTCACAAAAGCCCATTCTTCGGAGAACAAGGCAAGTGAAAGCCAAAGAAACTCTGTCATAAGCTTTGGCCATGTCGAGTTTTATAACCACATTTCCCCCTAGATTCTTTTGCTTGATACCCTGAACGATTTCTTGTACAAGCATGATATTCTCTGAGATACTCCTCCCTTTAACAAAACCGGATTGGTTTGTAGAAATAAGAATAGGAAGGATAGGAGCAAGTCGGAGGCAAATATTCTTCGAAATAATTTTGTTGGTGAAGTTACTGAAGTTGATCGGTTTAAAATCAGAAAGGTGGTTTGGGAACTCCATCTTAGGAATCAAGACGAGGCATGCATGAGCGAAGTATTTCGGAAGGGAAGAACCACAGAAGAAAGATCGAACCATTGCAAGGAGGTCCAACTTAATGATGTCCCAGCAAACTTGAATTTTTTTTCCATTCATGCCATCTGGCCCTGCAGCAGAGTTAAGATTCATGGAGAAAATCACATTTTAAGCTCCTCTAGATCCGGCATAACTGTGAAATTATCATTTTGCTCATCAGTGACAAGTGCAGGAATACAAGCAAAAAGGTCCTCTCTAACAAAGTGATTCTGCTCCGTAAACAGCTCTTGGAAATGATCACAAGCAGCCTTAGCAATATTATCATCACCTTGAATCCAGTTGCCAGTGTCATCTCTAACTTTGTGAATGAACTATTTTCTTCTTTATCCCCTCATAAGAGCATGAAAGTAATTGGTGTTGGCATCTCCTTCTTTGAGCCACTACAACTGAGTCTTTTGCTTCAAGATAGATTCTTCTAGCTTAAGGAATCTGATGTATTCTGCATTAAGAGCATGCAAAGAAGATCTATCCTGCTCACTATTAGTTTGGATGTACTTTTCCTCCGCAAGCCTAACAACTTCTTCAAACTCTTTAACCCGAGCAAAAACATCCCTGAACTCAATTTTAGACCATTTGCTAAGAGTAGAACTGGCTCACTTCATTTTCTGGTGAAAAACCCACATTGGATGGCCCTGAATATCTCTGTCCCAACAAAGTCTCACTCTTTCCATAAAATTATGATTATCAACCCAACAATGATGAAATTTAAAATATTTTGTTAAAGTATACTGCCGATCAATCATCTCCAAGAGAATAGGGCAATGATCTGAACCCACAAAAGGCAAGTGCGTCACTATAGTGAGAGGCATTTGACTGAGCCAATTGTAATTTATCATAGCTCTGTCAAGCCTTTTCCAAACCACATCATTCGGACCCCTCCCATTGGACCAAGTAAAAGAAGTACTGTGATAACCCAAGTCAATCAACCCACACTACTCAATCATGTGAAGAAACTCATAGCTCTCTTTCTCATTCTATATGGAACCCCCCCAAGCTTCTCCTCTGGGGTAGTGATAACATTGAAGTCACCAACTGTACACCAAGGACTAGTAGTAGCTGATCTATGCCTGAGGGTATCCCAAAGAGGAGCTCAGAGGTTATCTCGACATTTAGCATAAATGAAGGAAATAATGAAGCTCTCCGCACGCTTTACATGTCTGAACTGACAAGTCATCTACTGGTCATCCGAGCGAAGAAGGACACCATCAATATCATTGTTCCAAAAAACCCATATTTTTCCATTGTCATTACAGATAGATTTGTGCATAGTCAAGTAGTCTGTGAAAATATGAATATGAGAGTTATTTGAGAAAGGCTCAAGAATGGCAATAACTGAAAGTTTATAATCTGTTCGAGAGCTTTAATTCTCTCTAAAGCACCAAGGGTCCTGATGCCCCTTGCATTCCATATAAGTGTACTAACCATGAGAAAGTTTGAGTTTCTTCTTCTGTCTGGTCCTGGTTGCTGGGGGGCCGGTCCCAAAACCTGGTGAAACATCGGAGTACCACTGGGTGAAAGTCCTTGCTCATCCGCAAGCTTTTGCATATGATAAGTAGAGCCAAATGTCTGAATAAGCTGAAGGGCATGTGCATCATCTGTGAGTTCTGGTGAATCTTTCTCATCGTCAGAAATATTATCATTATCCTCTTCTGAAGCAACCTGCCTATAGTCATCTTCCATCAAACTCTCGCTACCGGAAGTGTTCAAATTACACACCTCAAAAACAGGATCTGGAGGTTCTGTATCTTGTGGATCATGATCCATAGCCTGAATTGGAGTGATATCAATAGGATTGTTTGGATGGCCATAAATAAAATGACCATCCCCTTTAGTAGCACTCTGATTCTCAGCCTCAACTATAACAATAGTCGTAGAAATCTGATCATCTAAACACCGAGTAGCCTGATCACTAGTTTCTCCATGTCTAACAATATTTGGAGAGTCCTTAGCATAGAAACTAGCAATCTTCTGATCATGTAATTCTGCTTTCTTATTCTGGGCCGCTTTTCTCTTTTGAGCATTTGTCTTTTCTTTCCATGTAGGACTGGTAGCAATATTCTGAGGCTGACTCTTATGGGTGGGCCTAGTAACTTTGGTTGTAACCGGGTGGGGAGGACTTGTACTAGTAGGCTCTATGGGCTTCTCCTGACAACCATCCGAACCTCCACAAACATCCTCCTGACCATCAACCTCACCTCCTTCAACCAACAAGTCATAATTGACAGCATATATATTGGGGTTGCCGTGGGTAGTGGGAGCGACAACACACATAATAGGGTAGCCATGGGGAAGGAAAGTGGCAACACGCATATTGGTGTAGCCATGGGGAGGGGGAGTGGCAGCACACATATTGGGGTAGCCATGGGGAGGGAAATTGGCAGCACACATATTGGGGTAGCCATGGGGAATGGGAGAAGGAGTAAAAGCAACAACCTGGTCCTCAGACGAAGAAGCTCTTTTCATATGCTTGTGATTTGTATATATACCCTTATTAGCATTATTATGTTCTTTTGAAGGTTGCACATCTTGCTCATTTGGATTTAGCGGGACTTGCTTTTTTTGATTTGGCGGGATTATCATTTGGATTTTGCGGAACTTGCTCATTTTGGATTTTGCAGGACTTGCTCATTTGGATTTTGCGGGACTTGCTTTTCTTGATTCTTTGTGACTTGCTTTTCAGAATTTTTCAAAGCATGATCCTGTAGACTTTGGGCAACCTATAGGTTAGCATAATCAATTTGAGGAAGAGAGGTGGAAGTCATACCTGAGTTATCAATTTGTTCTGGTGGTGGGGCTAATGGACCCTTTGGTTTTTTTGCAACCTCTTCTAGCTCCTTTCGTTTTTTCCTTTCTTCATCTCTTTTCTTTGTGTCACAAGCTAAGGGAGTATGACCTTGATGCTTGCAATAAGTTTAATAGAGCGGGATGTCTTCATATTGTATATCTTGCCAGTGACCTTCTCCGTTAATGTCATCATCAGGGTCAAAGCCAATCCATACACTTTGTATGCGGGGCTTTGTGACGTCCATTTAAACTTTGGCCTTGGCCACACTACCTCTAGTTTTTTGTAAGAAAGCCGCATCCAAGTAGAGGACATGTCCAACATCGGCAAGGACATGAGTCACAAAATCTTTATAGTAGCAATGCCATGGAAGTTTCGGGAGAACAACCCAAACCGGAACAATAGGAGTTTCTTGATTAGGAGTGAAAGTGGGAGTCCAAACTTGGATCCTCATGAACTTACCATCAATATATAGTCGTTGGCTATCAAACACAGTAGCCCTATCATGCTCGTTGTCCAAATCAATATAGATGTGCCTTGAGTTAAAATGAGTGATCTTGACTGAACTCGAGAGTTCTTTCGAATTATCTCCATTTTTGGCATAGGGCCATAGAACTTACCAACAAGGGTGTATTTGGATGATTCTGCCATCTTTACCATGAAATCATTTCGATTAAACATAACCGCCGGGCAGCCTTGTTTGGTGGCTCTTTCGGGAGGGATGAGATCAATCTTGGGTTCATTTCCATCTTTCCTAGCTCTAAGCTTACTCCCCCATGAACGTAAAGTGGTAGGAGGAGGTGGATGGGCAGTAGTGATGGTATTTGAAGGAATTTGGGGTTTTATATTGGTAGGTAAGGCACTTTTAGTAAGAGGAAAAGACATTTTTGGAGGATCATTTGGGTTATACTTGTCAAAATTGGAAGAGACAACCGGGAAACCGTTACTAAGGGGTTTATTGGTAAGTTTAGGATCAATATTGGCGTTCGAAGAAGGTAAAACAGTACCCGAAGTGGGCTGAATTTGGTCACTGTATTCGGGACTACCAGAGGAGGCTAAAATTTTGGAATTTGAGTTAGAGGGCTCTAAAAAATTTGTTTTTTGGTTGGAAGCGTTGCTGCAATATTGGGGAGCATTCTGAGATTGGCCGGAGAGTTTTTCGGTCACCGGAGCATTAATTCCAGGCCAAAATAGCATTGGTAGTAGCCCTAAATTGAAAATTCGACAAGCTAGGAGGTCTTTGGGAGGGGGCTATTTTGCCATGGGGGTTCTTTGAACTCGAAAGAATTGAATGGGGTTCAATTTGGATTTTTCCGATGGCCGGAGCTCCGGCGCCGGTAGAGGAAGACAAGGGGGAAACCCTAATTATCAAATTCAAGGAGGTAGGAGGCTTACTTGATGGGGCTTTTCTCGAATTAGTGTTATCCATGACATTTAGAGTAGAATGGCGTTGCCAATTTTGGAATTCGAGTAACATCACGTCGCCGCTGCCGTCCGACAACCCTACCAGAACCCTAAATTTGAAATTTGTTGCGATTGGAGTGGAATTTGATGGGGCTTTTGATGTCAATGTGTTCGTAGGGAAATTCCGATCAAAACCATGTAACGAATTTGAATTTTGGCCACCGCTGCCAAAAACTTCAGCGCCTGCCAGAGTGTTTGAAGTGAAATTCGATGAGTTCTCACTGGTAAAATTGGGGGTTCTTGCACGTCTAGAGTTTATGGTTTCTTAGGGTTCAGGGTTTAGGGTTTTTTAGGGCTTCTTAGGGATTAGGGTTTAGGGTTTAGGGTTTATAGTTTCTTAGGATTTAGGGTTTTAGGTTTAGGGTTTGTTTAAGGTTTAGGGTTTAGGGCTTAGGGTTTTTTAAAAGGTTTTAGGGGTTTTTAGGTTTAGGGTTTTTATGTTTTTTTAGGGTTTAAGGTTTCTTAGAGTTTAGGATTTATGATTTCTTAGGGTGTAAGGTTTCTTAAGGTTTAGGATTTCTTGGGGCTTAGGTCTTACGGTTTAGGGTTTATGGCTTCTAAGGGTTTAAGGTTTAGGTTTTTTATATGTTTTTAGGATTTAGGGCTTAGGGTTTTTTTAGGTTTCTTAAATATTTTTTAGGGTAAGGATTTCTTAAGGTTTTTTAGGGCTTAGTATTTAGGGTTTAGGGTTTCTCCGGGTTTGGGGTTTTAGGTTTAGGTTTTTTTTTTTGGATTTTTTGGGGTTTAGGGTTAAGGGCTCAAGGATTTTTAGGTTTAGGATTTTTTGGATTTTTTTAGGTTAAGGGTTTTTAAAGGTTTTTTATGGTTTAGGGTTTCTTAGGGTTTTGGATTTTAGGTTTCTTAGGCTTTAGGGTTTGGGGTTTCTTAGGATTTCTTAGGATTTAGGGTTTAGGTTCTCTGATTTCATAGGTTTTAGGGTTTAAGGTTTTAGATTTAGGGATTTTTTAGGGTTTAGTTTTTTTAAAGGTTTTAGGGTTTAGAGTTTCTTAGGATTTCTTAGGGCTTAGGGTTTAGGGTTTAGGGTTTAGGGCTTAGGGCTTAGGACTTAGGGTTTCATAGAGTTTAGGGCTTTAGATTTAGGGTTTATGGCTTAAGATATTTAAGGGTGTTTTAGGTTTGGGGCTTTTTCTTATGGTTCTTAGGGTTTTTAGGGTGTAGGGTTTCATAGGTTTTAGGGTTACTTATGGTTTATTAGGTTTTTGGGTGTATGCTTTAGGGGTTTCTTAGGGTTTAGGATTTAGGGTTTCTTAGGGGTTTGGGTTCAAGGTTTAGGGTTTAGGGTTTTTGATTTTAGATTTAGGGTTTTATAGGTTTTTAGGGTTTCGAGTTTATGGCTTAAGCTTTTTTAAAGATTTTTTAAGTTTAGGGTTTTTAAAAGTTTTTAGGGTTTCTTAGGGTTTTGGGTTTCTTAAGGTTTAGGGTTTTTAAGGGTTTTTATGGCTTAGGATTTATGGTTTCTTAGGGTTTAGGTTTTAGGATTTTAAGTTTAGGTTTTTTAAAGGTTTTTAAGGTTTAGGGTTTAGGGCTTAGGGTCTTTTTAGGGGTTTTAAAGGTTTTTTGGGTTTTTAAAATTGGTTTTTAGGGATTTTAATGGTTTTTTAGGTTTAGAATTTTTTATGGTTTTTGGGTTTTTTACTGCTTAGGATTTCTTAAGGTTTAGGGTTTAAGGTTTGTTAGGGTTTCTTAGGGCTTAGGGTTTAGGATTTAGGGTTTCTTAGAGTTTAGGGTTTAGGGTTTAGGGTTTTTAGGATTTGTGGTTATTTTTAAGAATTTTTAGGTTTAGGGTTTTTAAAGTTTTTTAGAGTGTTTAGAATTTTTTTGGTTTAGTTTTTTTAATGTTTTTTAGGGTTTCATAGGGTTTAGGGTGTAGGGTTTCTTATTATTTAGGGTTTTGTTTTTTTTGATTTTATAGGGTTTAGTACTTAGGTTTTTTTGATTTTATAGGGTTCCTTAGTGTTTAGGGTGTAGTTGGTTTTCGATTTTACAGGGTATAGGGCTTAGGGTTTTAGGGATTTTTAGCTTAAGGGTTTTAAAAAGTTTTTAAGTTTTTTTTTTGGATTTTTAGGTTTAGGGTTTTTAAAGGTTTTAGGATTTTTTTATGGTTTATTAGGGTTTAGTGGTTTTTAGGGTTTAGGGATTAGGGTTTCTTAGGGTTTAGGATTTTAGGTTTATGGATTTTTAGTTTTTAGGATTTAGGGCTTAGGGTTTTTTAGTTTTTAGGGTTTTGGGCTTAGGGTTTTAAAGGTTTTTAGGGGTTTTTCAGGTTTTAAGGGTTTTTTAGGTTTAGGTTTTTAAAGGTTCTTTAGGTTTTCTTAGGGTTTAGGTTTTTTTTTGGATTTCTTACAAGTTCTTATGGCTTAAGGTGTAGGGTTTAGAGTTTCTTAGGGTTTAGGATTTAGGGTTTTAGATTTATGGTTTTTTAGGGTTTATGGTTTAGGGCTTAGGGTTTATTAAGTTTAGGAGTTTTAAAGGTATTTTAGGGGGTTGCAAAGGTTTTTAGGGCTTTTTAAGGGTGTTTAGGGTTTCTTAGAGTTTAAGTTTTAGGGTTTTTTTAGGAATTACAGTTTAGGATTTAGGGTTTAGTGTTTTACGTATAAGGTTTTTTGGGGGGGTTTTCTTGGTTTATAGTTTAGTGCTTAGGGTTTTTTAGGATTTTTTAGATTTAGGGTTTCTAATGGTTTTTAGGGTTTTTATAGGGTTTGGGGTTTCTTATGGTTTAGGGTTTAGGATATTTTAGGGTTAGGGTTTCTTAGAGTTTTTTAGGGTTTAGGATTTAGGATTTCTTAGGATTTAAGGTTTAGGATTTTTTATGATTTTTTAGGGTTTACGATTTAGAGTTTAGGGTCTTTTAAGGTTTTTAAAGGTTTTTTGGGGAGTTTTAAATGGTTTTTTTTAGGATTTTAAAGGTTTTTAGGTTTAGCATTTTTTATGGTTTTTGGGGTTTTTACGGTATATGGTTTTTTAGGGTTTAGAATTTTTTAAGGTTTAGCATTTTTAAGGTTTCTTAAGGCTTAGGGATTAGGGTTTTGGGTTTCTTAGAGTTTAGGGTTTAGCTTCCGAACTTGCCGGTCCAAAATCTCAACCGGAACTTCTTCATATGAAAGACTCTCTTTTATATGAAGATTTTTCGATGGTACTATAGACGCCGGATCTCTGACACATTTCTTCAATAAGGAACATGGAAAACTGGATGTATTGATGCTAAATCGTTAGGCAACTCAAGTTCATAAGAAACTTTGTCAATACGCCTTAAAATCTGATATGGGCCCACATAATAGGGACTAAGCTTCCCTTTCTTTCCAAACCTCATCACACCCTTCATGGGTGAGATTTTCAAGTAAACCCAGTCATGAACATCAAATTCTAGATCTCTTCTCCTAACATCGGCATAGGACTTTTGTCGACTTGGGCCATTTTCAACCTTTCTCTAATAAGCCAAACTTTCTCCATGGCCTCATGTACCAATTTAGGACCTATTAAAGCAACTTTGCCAACTTCAAACCAACCTATAGGATATCTACACCTCCTACCATAAAGAGCCTCAAATGGAGCCATACCAATACTTGAATGATAGCTAATATTATAAGCAAACTCAAACAAAGGCAAATGATCATCCCAATTACCCTTGAAATTAATCACATAAGCTCTCAACATATCCTCCAATGTTTGGATATTACGCTCTTCTTGCCCATGGATTTGAGAATGAAAGGCCGTGCTAAGCTTAACACGGGTACCAAGGCCCCTTTAGAAAGATTTCCAAGACTGAGAAGTGAATTGAGTACCACGATTGGATATAATGGATAGGGGAACTCTATGCAACCTAACCATCTCCCTTAGGTACAACTTAGCATAGTTCTCTGCCGAATAAGAAACCTTAATGGGAATGAAATGAGCCGATTTTGTCATACGATCCACAATAACCCAAATCAAGTAATATTGTCACCGATTGCATGGTAAACCAACAATGAAGTCCATATTCAAATCTTCCCACTTCCAAGTAGGAATACTAATATCTTGGGACAAACCTCCCGGCTTTTGATGCTCAACTTTCACTTGTTCACAATTAGGACACTTAGCCACAAATTATGCAATGTCCTTTTTAATCCCATTCCACCAATAGACCTCCCACAACTCACGGTACATTTTTGTGGCTCTCGAGTGAATGGAATATTGAGAACTATGGGCTTCTGATAAAATCTTCTCCCTCAAACTATCAACATTGGGAACACACAAACGACCTTAATATCGGAGTACACCATATCCCCCTTGGGAGAAAGCCTCAACGAACTTTTTAAACATGGCTTCCTTCATCTCCATCAAGATTGGATCAAGACCTTTCCTTGCTTTCACATCCGACACAAAGGACCATTCTACACCATTATGAACAACAATGCCACCTTCGTTTGAATCAGTCGACCGAACACCCAATCGGGCCAATCTATGGACATCTCGAACCAACTCCTTCTAATTATTCTCAACATGATCAACACTACCCGTGGATAACTGACTAAGGGCATCTGCCACCATATTCGCCTTGCCGGGGTGATAGAGGACACTCTTGTCGTAGTCCTTTAGTAACTCAAGCCACCTTCTTTGGTGAAGATTCAAATCCTTTTGCTTGAACACATATTGCAAAATCTTATGGTCGGTGAAGACATCAACATGAACACTATACAAGTAATGCCTCCAAATATTTAGAGCAAACACAACTGTTGCTAGTTCTAAGTCATGGGTAGGATAGTTCTTTTCATGAATCATGAGTTGTCTTGAGGCATAAGCAATGACTTTCCCATTCTGCATAAGGACACATCCCAACCCAATTCTTGATGCATCAAATTAAACCACATATCCATCGGACCCTTCCGGTGAAGTCAATATCAGAGCGGAGGTATGTCTATATTTCAATTCTTGGAAACTCTTCTCACATGCTTCGGACCATACAAACTTAACTTTATTTTGGGTCAATGCCGTTAACGAAGAGGCAATCGAAGAAAACCCTTCCACAAACCTTCTATAGTAATCAGTGAAACAAAAGAAACTTTGAATGTCCAATGGGGATAGAAGTCTGCGCCAACTGATAAGGAAAAAAGGGGACAATTGAAAGAAATAAGAAAAGATATGTGGAATTATCGAAATCTAATCGAATTTATGAGCAACAAAGGACTTTATTCCTTCACCTCTCAATTGAATCGGATCAAGCAACAATAACCCAAACTCAATCAAAAATGAGAAAACCAAATTGAATCTACAAAGAGGGTAAGTGGATGATAAATTAAGCTAAAAGAAGTTAACACAAGCAGTATCGGGAATCCAGCCTAATCACTCAACTACAATTACTGTCACGACCCAAGGTAGCCCTTAGATGTAACACGGCGTACAAGACCCCGAGAGGCCTCATACAAGACCTTAGCATACATAACATACAAGATGATAGAGAAATAAAAGTTCAAAAGAGAATTTTACAACCAAGCTTTATTCAAAACAGCGGAAGTCTACAACTTAAGTCTCAAAGCCTTCTAATATCATAGAATCCGAATAAAAGTGATAGGGACGCAGCCCAATAAAATATCCAACCTAAGGAAAGTCATAAAATGTAAAATCCAACTAGGCTATGTCCTCGGATGGATGAGGACTCACCAAGTCTTCTTCTCAAGTCTAAGTCAATGCTCTAGCCACGAGTGGAAGGTGAATCGCCACTTCCTACACCAATGAAGTTAATGTAGGCAAGAGTATGTGTTAGAACAATTAAGTACTAAGTATGATAGTAATGCACATAACTACATAAATCATGCTAGAGAGACATAATCATGACATGCAATGGCCAAGCTAAAAAAACATGAGAAACATGAAACATAAAGCATGTATCAAGGCCAAAGCAAGCTAAATCATCTTTCTATCTTTTCTTTACTTCATCATGAGAACACTTATTCATGAGCTTGTGGGGGAAAGCCTTAAGCGACATGTAAGACCATGTGAGCTATCAAAATGGAATCCGGTGTCTACCCCACACTGAAAAGGGGTGTCCTACTTGCCAAGGTAAGACCATGAACTTCTTAGCTTATGTGGACCCACCAGCTAATGTCTACTTAAAGACAACATCCTCTGGTGGCAACATAGTTTATGGGACAGAGATTGCTTTAGAAGACTCGGCCTCAACTAACGGGAGAGCTCCATCTAGAAAACCCGGCCTCTACTAATGGGAGGGCTTCCATCTAAATATCCACTCGGTGCTAAGCATAATTCCCACAGATTAGTCATTAACATATTTATATCATTAAACATGAAAAGTTACAACTAGGGTTACCAATTCAAGCTAAAATCATGCTTATAGATATTCATCTTTCATGGACCTTGTCCAAACTTAGATCATTGGAATAGCCCTTTAAGAACATGGGAAATCGCCTATTTGTTCTTCATTTATCATAATGGGAGAATTACGTTAGAAAACCTTTCACTTCTCAACCATAGTATCATCATATCATAACTTTGGTGTTTTACTCTCAAAGCACCCTTAATTCATCATGCTCATATTTCATAGTTCATAGAGCTCATATGGGTTCATGCAAGTTCAACTCACATCATGCAATTCAATGCAAGCTCATGCTTCGAAAGCCATAATTAGGACAATTTACCCATACTTGAAGGAACTCACATAATAGAGGAAAATCATGCTTTTGTCTAGATCATGCTAAATTTATAAGATTATCCTCAATTCATTCATAATTCATGCTTGATTTCATAGAGAATTCATAAACTTCATCAAATCATAATGCAACCCAACAATCAAAGCATAGATTATCAAATTGGGGAGAATTAGCTTGGGATCATAGGGTTCATGCAATCTTTACATCAAATCATGTAATTCACGCTAATTCATGCACTAAGTTATTTTATCATGCTAAACACTGCACTAGGAATCATAAAATCAATAATTGGAATCATAATTGAAGAACCCACAATGATTGATCACAAACCCTAATTCAGTTGGGTTAGAGTAAACCTTTGAAAATCATGAAGAAGAGAAAGGACCCATTGGAGGAAAGGACTCCTAATGGTGAATACTATCATATCTCAAAGAAATCCACAGGAATTGGAGAAGATTGAAGGTCTTCAATGGAGGATTCAAGCTTCTTCTTCTTCCTTGAGAGTTGAGAGAGAAATATTTGAGAGAGGAGAGTTTTTGAATGAATTAGAATGAAAGGAATTAGGCTTAGAAAGAATTTATAGGTCTAGGATTAAGGGTATAACCGACTTAGCTTAATAAGTAAACAATTAGGGAAAAGACCAAAAAGCCCTTAATTAAAAACTGTCGGGGCCAATCGATTGACAGGATCTAAGTTACGTACATCAATTGACGGACCGTCCTAATCTTCCGTCAATTGATTCAGAAAGTTCGTCTTGAGCTTAAAATTTTGTTAAGTCTGGAAGGCATGTACAGGACCCATCTACGGCCCGTCAACTGAACTACGAACCATCCTGCTACTCCTTAGATCAAAGTTCAGAAACTTGGAAATCCTGAAATTTCACTGTGCCATTGACGGTTCCCACCTACGGCCCGTCAATCCATCTACGGCCCATAGGTGGCCTCCGTAGGTCACTGTATTCAGGTGAGTTCTGCATTTTAAAATCCATTGGAAGCTTGGGGTGTTACAATATCTCCCCCTTGGGAACATTCGTCCTCGAATGAGAATCAAGACATCTTTAGAAGGGTAATAGACACAGACTAACAACCCAACCTAGCATGCAATCACATACATACACATATCCGAGGAGGAAACATTAACTCCAAGCTAAAGCATGATCAACACATCATATCATGAAGACTTTATGCAACTCATACTCAAATGCACAGAATCATATAAGACTCTTCATGAACATACACAATCAAGGAATCATGGAAATCAACTATAGCACATGAGACCAAAAGAATAAACCACGAGAAACTAGATACCTCAAGCTAGAGTAGGACCGGAAGGAAAGAGATGAGGATATCGGGACATCAGATCGGCCTCAGCCTCCCAAGTAGCACCTTCAACCAATTGATTCCTCTATAGAACTTTCACGGAAGAAACTTCCTTATTCCTTAACTTCTGGACTTGCCGGTCTAAAATCTCAACCGGAACCTCTTCATAGGAAAGACCATCCTTTAAGCCAAGATTCTCTAATGGCACTATAGTGGTTGGATCACCAACACACTTCTTCAACAATGAGACATGGAAAACCGGATGCACAGATGCCAAATCATTAGGCAAGTCAAGCTCATAAGCAACCTTACCAACACGTCTCAAAATCTGATATGGGCCTACATAACGGGGACTAAGCTTCCCTTTCTTCCCAAATCTCATTACAGCCTTCATCGGTGAGATTTTCAAGTAAACCCAATCATCCACATCGAATTCTAATTCTCTTCTTCTAACATCGGCATGGGACTTTTGTTCACTTTGAGCCGTTTTCAACATCTCCCTAACAAGTTGAACTTTCTCCATAGCCTCATGCACCAATTTCGGGCCTATCAAAGCAACTTCACCAATTTCAAACCAACCTATAGGAGATCTACACCTCCTACCATAGAGAGCCTCAAATGGAGCCATACCAATACTAGAATGGTAGCTATTGTTATAAGCAAACTCAATCAAAGGCAAGTGATCATCTCAAGTACCCTTGAAATCGATTACACAAGATCTTAATATATCTTCCAATGTTTTAACAGTACGCTCTGCTTGCCCATCGATTTGTGGATGAAAGGCTGTACTAAGCTTAACACGAGTATCGAGACCTTTTTGGAACGACTTCCAAAATTGAGAAGTAAATTGTGCACCGTGATCGGAGATAATGGATACCGGCACTCCATGCATCCTAACCATCTCTCTCAAATACAACTTAGCATAATCCTCCGCCGAATAATAAGTCTTGACGGGAATGAAATGGACTGACTTAATCATTCTATCCACAACAACCCAAATCAAATCATATTGTCGCCTCGTGCGAGGCAAACCCACAATAAAATCCATATTCACATCTTCCCACTTCCAAGTAGGAATACTAATATCGTGGGTCAAACCTCCCGGCCTTTGATGCTCAACTTTCACTTGTTGGCAATTAGGACACTTAGCCACAAATTCTGCAATATCTTTCTTCATTCCGTTCCACCATTAAATTTCCCACAAATCATGGTACATTTTGGTAGCTCCTGGGTGGATGGAATATCTAGAACTATGGGCTTTCGATAAAATTTGCTCTCTTAAGCCCTCTACATTGGGAACACACAAACGACCTTGATATCAAAGCACACCATTTCCCCGTTGGGAGAAAACCTCTATGGACTTCTTGAGTACCGCTTCCTTTAGATCAACCAAGTTAGGATCAAGACCTTGCTTTGCTTTCACATCATGCACAAAAGAGGATTCAGAACCCTTGTGAACCGTAACACCATCTTTAGTAGAATCAACCAATCTAACACCCAATCGAGCCAATCTATGGACATCGCGAACCAAATCTTTTTGGCCATCCTCTACATGAGCAACACTACCCATAGATAATCGACTAAGAGCATTCGACACCGCGTTAGCCTTACCGGGGTGATAGAGAACACTCATATCATAGTCTTTAAACAACTTGAGCCACCTTCTTTGGCGGAGATTCAAATCTTTCTGTTTAAACACATATTGCAAACACTTATGGTCGGTGAAGGCATCTACATGTACTCCATACAAATAATGTCGCCATATTTTCAAAGCAAACACAACTGCCGCTAATTCCAAATCATGAGTAGGATAGTTCTTTTCGTGCACCTTATGTTGTCTTGAAGCATAAGCAATGAATTTCCCGTATTGCATAAGAACATATCCTAGCCCAATTCTCGAGGCATCACAATAAACCACAAAACAATCGGATCCTTTCGGCAGAGTCAATATCGGAGCCGAAGTAAGTCGATCCTTCAACTCTTGAAATCTCTTCTCACATTACTCGGACCATGCAAATTTAACCTTCTTTTGAGTCAAAGTTGTCAATGGAGAAGCAATAGATGAAAACCCTTCAACATACCTCCTATAATAACCGGTTAAGCCCAAGAAACTATGGATATCCGAAGGTGATAAAGGTCTGGGCCAATTCTTAACCGCTTCCGTCTTCTTAGGATCTACTTCAATGCCCTTACTAGAAACAATGTGACCAAGAAAAGCCATGGACCTTAGCCAAAACTCACATTTACTAAACTTCGCAAAGAGTTGTTGGTCCTTGAGAACTTACAACACAATCCTCAAATGATTAACATGTTCACCCTCATTCTTTGAGTAGATCAATATGTCGTCAATAAACACAATCACAAACATGTCAAGGTATTGCTTAAACACTCTATTCATCAAGTCCATAAATACAGCCGGAGCATTTGTCAACCCAAACGACATTACCAAGAACTCGTAGTGACCATACCTAGTCCGAAAAGCCGTTATCGGTATATCATCTTCTTTCACCCTTAATTGGTGATAGCCCCAACGAAGATCGATCTTAGAGAAATAACTAGCCCCTTGAAGTTGATCAAACAAGTCATCTATCCTTGGTAGAGAATACTTATTCATAATGGTAACCTTGTTCAATTGGCAATAGTCAATACACATGCGGAGTGAACCATCTTTCTTCCTTACAAACAAGACCGGAGCACCCAATGGAGAAATACTTGGCCAGATGAAACCCTTATCCAACAAGTCTTTCAACTGCTCTTTTAGTTCCTTAAGTTCCGCCGGAGCCATTCTATAAGGAGGAATAGAAAAATGTTGCGTATCTGGGAGAAGGTCAATACCGAAGTCTATTTCCCTTTCAGAAGGAATACCGGGCAAGTCATTGGGAAACACTTTCGGAAACTCATTAACAATGGGGACCGACTCAAGAGTAGGGGTTTCAAAATCTATATTCCTCACCTTAACTAGATGGTAAATGCAACCCTTTGAGATCATCTTTCTAGCTTTAGATAAGAAATAGATTGACCTCGAAACATAGAATTTCCTCCCTTCCACTCTAGGATAGGCTCATTTGGAAAGTGAAACTTGACCATTCGGGTCCTACAATCAATAGAGGCATAACAAACATGCAACCAATCCATCCCAAGAATAACATCAAAATCTAGCATATCAAGCTCTACAAGATCGACAAGAGTGACTCTATGGGATAATGAGACGGGACAATCTCTATAAACTCTCTTAGCCATGATAGATTCTCCAATCGGAGTGGAAACATGAAAATGATCTAGCAACACCTCCGGAACAATATCAAACCTCATAGCCACATATGGTATCACAAAAGACAAGGTAGCACCGGGATCAAGCAAAGCATAAACATCGAAATGGAAAACTCTTAACATACCAGTAACCACATCGGGAGAGCTCTTTTGCTCATGACGAGCCTGAAGTGCATAAAATCGGTTTTCCTTCTGAGCATTCGAACCCGATCCTCTAGGTGGAGCTTGCTTATTTTCTCTTCCCTTGGCCGTGAGAGATGGAAAATCCCTCATCTTGTGACCACTCTTTCAACAATTATGACAACCATCCGTACCGGCTAGACATCTACCTTCATGCTTTCTCCCACACTTAGGACAAGTTGACAATGAAGAACCACCACCATTTACTCCTTGAGACTTGGGGTTAGACACCCTATCATTGTTGGACTTAGGAGGAACATTGGATGAGCCTTGGCCAAAGAACCTTTGTCGAAATCTAGGACGACCATGTCCATCGGACCTTGCATGAAAAAATTTACGATCTCCGGTCCTAGCCCTCTTAGTTTCCCTAGACCTTTCCTTAAGCTTTTCTTCTTCAATTTGTTCGGCATAAACCCATGTCATGCACAAGCATGGCGGTGCAGCACTCCTTTACCAACATATCGGACACTCCCGACACAAATTTTTTCATTCTTGCCCTTGGGTCAGCAACTACGGACGGAACATATCTAGCCAATTGTGTGAACTTCAATGCATACTCCTTCACACTCATATTTCCTTGTCGAAGGTTGATAAACTAAAGCACCTTAGCCGCTCTCTTCTCAAGAGGGAAGAACCTATCAAGGAAAGCAACCTTGAATTTCTCCCAATAAGGAGGACCCTCATTAACCACCCTCTCACTCTTCCATTGATTGAACCAAATTTGGGGAACACCCTTGAGTTGATAAGAGGCAAACTCCTCCTTTTCTTCCGGCGTCACACCCATGATCATCAACACCTTGTACACTTCATCGATGAACTCTTTAGGATTATCCTCAACCTTAGAACCATGGAATTCCAGAGGATTCATCCTTGTAAAGTCCCTCACTCTTGATGCCGCCGTACCCACATTTGGGTTCATGGGAGCCACCACCTCTCTATTTGCTTGAGCCGTCACGGCTTGAGCCAATACTTGGAAAGCAGCCCTAAACTCTGCATTAGTCACTTGTTCAGCCAAAGGGTTGGTCGGGACTTGAGGTGCTTGAGGAGGAGCTTCTTGTTCCACATTTTCTCCCATGTTTTTTTTCTAGTGTAAGCTCTTCGGGTCGTCATATCCTTAAACGCGTAGGATAGGGATTAGAATAGAGATATATAGAGTTAAACTCTATGGCACGACATAAGAGAAATGAAAGAAGTGGAATTTCTTAAACGTCTTATAGCCTCTCATTCATAAATGTGGCGCGCTTCACACTCATGAACAAGACTCTACTTGACGCGGCTTATGAGACATCCTAGGATCTTTCTAAAACCTTGCGCTCTGAATACCAAGTTTGTCATGACCCAGGGTAGCCCCCAGATGTAACACGGCATACAAGACCCCGAGAGGCCTCATACAATCCCTTTGCATACATAACATACAAGATGATAAAGAAATAAAAGTTCAAAAGAGAATTTTACAACCAAGCTTTATTCAAAACAGCAGAAGTGTACAACTCATGTCTCAAAGCCTTCTAATATCATAGAATCCGAATAAAAGTGATAGGGACGCAGCCCAATACAATATACAACATAAGGAAGGACATAAAATGTAAAATCCAACTAGGCTATGTCCTCGGATGGATGAGGACTCACCAAGTCTTCTTCTCAAGTCTAATTCAATGCTCTAACCACGAGTGGAAGGTGAATCCCCATGTCCTACACCAATGAAGTTAATGTAGGCAAGAGTATGTGTTAGCACAATTAAGTACTAAGTATGATAGCAATGCACATAACCACATAAATAACGCTAGAAAGACATAATAATTACATGCAATGGCCAAGCTAAAAAACACATGATAAACATGAAACATAAAACATGTATCAAGGCCAAAGCAAGCTAAATCATCTTTCTATCTTTTCTTTACTTCATCATGAGAACACTTATTCATTAACTTGTGGGGGAAAGCCTTAAGCGACATGTAGGACCATGTGAGCTATCAAAATGGAATCCGGTGTCTACCCCACACCGAAAAGGGGTGTCCTACTTGCCAAGGTAAGACCATGAACTTCTTAGCTTATGTGGACCCACTAGCTAATGTCTACTTAAAGACAACATCCTATGGTGGCAAAATAGTTTATGGATAGAGATTGCTTTAGGAGACTCGGCCTCAACTAACGGGAGAGCTCCATCTAGAAAACCCAGCCTCTACTAACGGGAGGGTTTCCATCTCAATATCCACTCGGTGCTAAGCATAATTCTCACAGATTAGTCATTAACTTATTTATATCATTAAACATGAAAGGGTATAACTAGGGTTACCAATTCAATCTAAAATCATGCTTATAGATATTCATCTTTCATGGACCTTGTCCTAGCTTACATCATTAGAATAGCCCCTTAAGAACATGGGTAATCGCCTCTTTGTTCTTCTTTTATCATAATAGGAGAATTACGTGAGAAAACCTTTCACTACTCAACCATAGCATCATCATATCATAACTTTGGTACTTTACTCTCAGAGCACCCTGAATTCATCATGCTCATATTTCATAGTTCATAGATTTCATAAGGGTTCATGCAAGTTCAACTCATATCATTCAATTCAATGCAAGCTCATGCTTAGAAAGCCATAATTAGAACAATTTACCCATACTTGAAGGAACTCACATAATAGAGGAAAATCATGCTTTTGACTTGAACATGATAAATTCATAAGATTATCCTCAATTCATTCATAATTCATGCTTGATTTCATAGAGAATTCATAAACTTCATCAAATCATAACTCAACCCTACAATCAAAGCATATATTATCAAATTGGGGAGAATTAGCTTGGGATCATGTGGGTTCATGCAATCTTTACATCAAAATCATGTAAGTCACGCTAATTCGTGCCCTAAGTTACTTTATCATGCTAAATCGTGCACTAGAAATCATTAAATCAATAATTGGAATCATAATTGAAGAACCGACAATGATTGATCACAAACCCTAATTTCATTGGGTTAGAGTTAACCTTTGAAAATCATGAAGAAGAGGAAGGACCCATTGGAGGAAAGGACTCCTAATGGTGAATACTATCATAACTCAAAGCAATCCACACGAATTGGAGATGATTGAAGGTCTTTAATGCAGGATTCAAGCTTCTTCTTCTTGCTTGAGAGTTGAGAGAGAAATATTTGAGAGAGGAGAGTTTTGGAATGAATTAGAATGAAAGGAATTAGGCTTAGAAAGTATTTATAGGTCTAGGATTAAGGGTATAACCGACTTAGCTTAATAGGTAAACAATTAGGGAAAAGACCAAAAAACCCTTAGTTAAAAAATGTCGGGGCCAATCGACGGACAGGATCTACGGTCCGTACATCAATTGACGGGCCGTCCTGTTCTTCCGTCAATTGATTCAGAAAGTTCATTTTGAGCTGAAAATTTGGTTAAGTCTAAAAGGCATCTACGTGACCCATCTACGGCCCGTCAACTGAACTACGAACCGTCTTGCTACTCCGTAGATGGAAGTTCAGAAACTTGGAAATCCTAAAATTTCACAGTGCCATTGACGGTTCCCACCTACGGCCCGTCAATCCATCTACGGCCCATAGGTCGCCTCCATAGGTCACTGTCTTCAGTTGAGTTCTACATTTTAAAATCCATTGGAAGCTTGGGGTGTTACAATTACCAACTATGAATTACACTAATGCTAGCTACACCTAGAAACTACAAGCTTCTAAGCTTTCAAAAATTCAATTCATCATAATATTCATATTCCTGATCTTCAATAATATTAAAACTACTATTTATACTAAGGAAATAAAGAAGACACTTCTTTGACAATTTTACCCTTAATGAGATAAGGGCCTTGTTTGGTTGACTTCTTTTGTGAATTCTTGAATTCATGAGATGACCATTTGCATTCATGGCCACTTTCTTCCTTCTCTTCACTTTGATGAACCTTTAACACAGTTTATGTCTTTATTTTGTGCCCATCAAGCTCCTCTAAAGCTATCATATGATCTTTACTACCCATGCCGTTATCATCCTCCCCTTCTTGAAAAGGATTCATCCTCGAATCCGAACCTTGCAAGAACATAAGAAGGACAAGCAACCAAGAGGTCCTTATAGAATGAGGGTTAGTACAATTGTTAGCACAAAAAGCATTATACCAAGGAGACTAAACCTCAAGGAACAACCAAGTATCCTCCATTATCATGACTATTCAGCCCATACATGGAGCACAAGGAAATTGACCATTCCACACATCAAAAGGATAATGGCACTACTACAAGCTTGCATACTCCGAAACATTCTTCGGGTTCAAAATTATAGAACGTCCACATAATTGGGTCATACAAACAAGTATATACCTCAATGAAATCCCGACCCAAATGCAATACACATTTAAGATAAATACGAGTCTCGTCATAAGCAAAGAGATAGTAGAGAAAGGTGTCATGCACATTGGGGTCATCTAAGGTGTTCCTATATGCATGATCACAACTAGGTTCAAGGATCCTAGAACTCATTACATCATAAGATGGAACACACAAAGACAACATGATGAATTTAGGATAAACCTCACCTTCTCTTGACAAGTAACTCCTACCCCCATAAGATGTGCAATCAACAAGATCAAATGCAAAAAGGTAGTAAAGAAAGGGGGTTAGAAAACTACCCTTCCCTATACACAATGTAGGCCACTCAAGTGGATTGTAAACCCTCAAGAAGGACTTTCCATCATAAGGAAATGTGCCACCAATTTCCTCCAAATTGTGCTTGTCATCTTAGCCAGGCATCACTAAATAAGTGCCACAATTCAACTCATTACCGGGGGGTCAAATGGAAAGGAAATCCATGAACATGGATCAAGCACCCTTTTTTTTGCCCGATTGGTACCCTTATCTTCCAATATCATACTCCACTCAAAATCGCAAGCGTCATCATATGCAAACAAGTAGTAGAGAAAGGTGTTACATAAATGAACTTCAATCAAGGTGTTCCCAAGTTTAGCCTCCACTTTATATACTAAAGCATCATAACTCATATGAAGAATTGGAACACACAAGGAAGAAGTAGCAATTAACACATAAGCATCACCTTTCTTCTTAACACTATCCTCTCCAATAAACGTACTACCGTATTCACAAAAGAGATTTCTGTCTTTGGAAAGTGTGTCATCACACCATAGTGGATTCTCAAACAATTTATAGCCTTCAAGAGTGGCTACACTTCCAAAATTATAAGGTATTCCACTATGCACACTCTCAAGAGTCGTCATCATAAAACAAGAGATTATTACACACAAGTTGATCAACACCAATATCACTTGATAATGAACTATCATTCAAAGGACATGTATCAACACTAGGCGTACACAACTTGATTTTACTAGAAGAATCAATTTGGCCATCAATAGGATCAACTAGTGTATCCACATTCTCAACATGCCCATCATCAAAACATGACAAAGTACTATCATTCAAGGCACAAGTGTTAACACTAGGTGGACACAAATTTATCTTATAAGAAGAATCTATTCGGTCATCAATAGGATAAACTAGTTTATGAACACTCTCAACAAATACATTATCATAAGCTCACATGAAATCAAGCTATCACTTATACTCAATTGGCTACTAGCGACATGATGAATTTTCGAGCTTAAGGAAGTGCAAGAATTAGCATTGTTACCTTGTAGCTCATAACATGAAGTATCTCCACCTTGGTTGTGCAACTCCTTAAGTTCTACATCACGACGAGTAGTACCCTTCAATAGTCTTTCCAACTTGTGGGGTACCATCTCGGTGACTAATTGAATGACCTTTTCAATATTTCTTTGTATTGAAGCAAAGAACTCATTTGTGCTCATAGTACGAGGATCCCGATAGCAAAATGATAATGATCCTTACCTATAAAACTCAAAAAACAAGTTAGTAGAAAGGTTCTCCAGGCCACTCTTTATTCGAACTCTCAACTCACTTTCTATGGCTTTTTCTCAAAATTGATAGTGAACTAGCTTTGCTCAACCAATTCAAGGTCACCTATCCTTTGTGGTGGAGTGGATTCTTATGACTCTTGAAAGAAGGAAGACACAAAAAAAGCTAATGGACTTGAATCAAGAAGTTTTTCAATGAATTGAGATGAGAAAAGTAGAAGAAAGAAGCACAAAAAGATTCGGACTCAAAACAAACTAAGAAAAGTAGAAAAATTACTTATTGTTACTTAATTTGAAGGATCAAAGGAATGATTTGATGATTTAAAACTATTTAAAAAGTAATTAAGGATGTTGATTAATCATTTAATATTTGAGAAATAGAAGAAAAATGAGTGTGGAAAAAGAAGAAGTGAATTTGGACACTTAGAAAAACTTTTAAGCCTCAAAGAAGTTCATCACTTTTAAGACTTTGATTGGATGATTTGATGATTAAAACTAGTTAAAAAGTAATTAAAGATGTTAATTAGTTGTTAAATAGTTGAGGAATGGAAGAAAAATGAGTTTAGAAGAAGAAGAAGAAGTCAATTTGGACAATTAGAAAAAATTTTAGGCCCAAAAAACTTCCATACTTAGCCAAATTTTGAGGCTGAAACCAAAACCCTACTCTCTGAAGTTTTACCCCACGCGCTGCTGTTCAGAGTTGTACCTCTCTGTGTGGCAGTCACAGTTGAGTTGTCGTTGCGTGGCTGCTGTGTTGGCAGTTGACTCTGTTTACTGTTGATGTGGCAGTCCATGTGAAAATTAAATTTTTTAATTTTTTTTTTAAAATAAAAAAAAAAATTTATTTCAATTTTTTAATTATTTCCACTAGTGGACCCAAAAACGCCTTGACCCACTTTTGACTTGAAAATATTGGATCAAAAGTAGTTTATTCCTTCTTCTTCTTCAAGAACAACTTGAAGAACACCAAGAACACCTATTAATTCCAATACCTTCAAAACAACTCGAAATTAGCTCAAACTTTAAGATTATCTTCCCCTTGACTTAGAGAACAAACCCCAATGGCTATTAACCTCCAATTTCTCCTCATTCACAAGACCCACTTTTAAAATTTGAAAAGTTTCAAAAGCTCAAAACCCTTTAAGGGAAACTTCACTTCTACAACTCCAGATTGAACGAAATTTAACATATAGACTCAAAAAAATACTAGGAAACAAGAATCTAGTATCAAAAACAACAAATCAAAACAAAAAAATTTATGGAATTTTTTTATTTTGCAAACCAAGACTAATCGGGCAATTGAAAGAAATAAGAAATCATATGTGGAATTATCGAAATATAATCAAATTTATGAGCAACAAAGGAATTTATACCTTCACCTCTCAATTGAATCCGATCAAGCAACAATTTTACTAAACTCTTAACCACATCCGTCTTCTTAGGATCTACCTCAATGCCCTTACCGAAAACAATGTGACCAAGAAAGGCCACGGACCTCAACCAAAACTTACATTTACTAAACTTTGTAAAGAGTTGTTGGTCCTTGAAAACTTGCAACACAATCCTCAAATGAGTGGTATGCTCATCCTCACTCCTTGAGTAAATCAAAATATCGTTGATGAACACAATCACAAACATATCTAGGTATTGTCTAAACACCCTATTCATCAAATCCATAAATGCAGTAGGAGCATTTGTCAAACCAAACGACATTTCTAAGAATTCGTAATGGCCATATCTAGTCCGAAAAGCTATCTTTGGAATGTTATCTCCCTTCACTTACAATTGGTGATAACCCGACCAGAGGTCAATCTTGGAGAAGTAACTCGCTCCTTGAAGTTCGTCAAACAAATCTTCTATCCTTGTAAGAGGATACTTGTTCTTAATAGTAACTTTATTCAATTTCTCATAGTCAATACACATACGAAGTGAACCATCCTTCTTTCGAACAAACAAAATTGGAATACCCCATGGAGAGATACTTGGTCGGATGAAGCCCTTTTCCAATAAATATTTCAATTGTTCCTGTAATTCCTTAAGTTTTGCAGGAGCCATTCGGTAAGGAGGAATAGAGATATGTTGCGTATCTGGGAGAAGGTCAATACCAAAGTCTATTTCCCTTTGGGGAGGAACACCGGGTAAATCATTGATGTCGTCAAAACTACACCTCACTAAGGAGGTATAAGCGGTCGCTTGTCAAATATAGAAGTGTATGTTAATATTAAGTGTATGTTTAGTCAGATTATTTCTAGAAGAAGTAAAAAGGGGGGGAAGATTTGCAATAATTGAAAGAAATAATAGTTTACGATTTGATTGGTAACAAGTAACAAAAACACAAAACTTGCAGTTTGAGATATCAATCTAAGAATGAAACTAGGGTTTACGTGTTCCCCATAAGCTCTTAATGCAGTAAACCTAACAATGGTAATTCTTTTCAATGTCTAGCATGCATGATCGATAAGTAATGTATCCCTAAGTGATTGGTCCTCTAAATAGGGAATTTCACTCCGCACCTTGGTCCGTCTATGTGTGTTGATTTACCAACCCTTACCTTTGACCTAGATTAACCCACAGCTATTTGTAGGTTGGGTTATTAGATAGCGGATTATCGACAACTAAATCTATGTTGCATAATCTCTTAGATGTTCATTACTGCCTATACCGGGTTCGCAAGAATTAGGAGATGTTCTAATGTTTGCAACCATTAGAAAATGTTCTAAGCAAAGATATTTACAAAAGCATACATAAACACATTCAAGAATTACACAATATTAAGTTTACTTTTGTTAATTACTCATGGTTCCCACAACCCTAGTTGTGGAATGTAGCTACTCATGCTTGTTTGATCACAATTCACATTCGGGTTTGAAGAAATCATGAACTTACAGTGAATAGAGATAGATTCCACAATCTTGAATTGAAAATCAAAAGTAATTTGCATAAACAAGCTTTAAGAATTAATCCTCTTCAAAGATGAAAAGCAATTCCCAAAGTAATAACTTAATATTCAAACAATATTCAACAACCCTAAAATGAAGTTTACATAGGGTATATATAGAAAATAAATCCTAAGTAAACTAGGAAAAGGAAATCTGGGGAAATTCGGCTTGGGCAGTGTCGTCTACGGTTGTCAACCTGTGGCTCGTATTCCAACCTACGGCTCGTAGGTTCCAACCGTCAATCAGCAGTCGTGTAAAATCCTAAGGGCTTTCTTCTACGGTTTTGATCTACGACCCGTCCTGTTCTTCCGTCATTCGAGCTCTGCAGGTGACCCTCTCTGAAGTTTTATACGATTGGGCATCTACGGTTCATAGCAAGATATACGGACCGTCATCTTGGTCCGTTATTCCATACTTGGCAAATTTCTTCAGGCTCCTGAACCTACGACCCCAGCTGACGACCCATCGAGTCATTGATGGTCCGTACCCTGTCTCGTTCATCACCAACAAATCAACTACTGCTGCATTATTCTCCTCAACTGCTCCAAAAGCCTATTCCCTGTAAATTTAGCACAAATAACATCAAATCTAATACCAAACCACTTAAGTATCATGCAAAATTCTAAGTTTAATGCATCAAAAGTACCGTAAACTCAAGGTACATCAACACCCTCAACTTAAAATCTTATCTTGTCCTCAAGAAGCAAAACAGACTTTAAAGGACACAAGTTTACAAGCAACCCGGACTTCAAGCAATCACACAGCAATTATCTCAATCTTCCTCCTCTTTATTCATTCCCAACTAAGTGTGCATTCTTTGCAAACCCAATAAGCTAACTCATGAGGATCAAATACATGACATCGTCGTACAAGAAAACACACATACATACACATCTAACATTTTACGAAGGCATCAACTTTTTAATAATCACAAATTGTGCCCTCACTCAAAAGAAATCCCTTTTTTCACCGATAATTTTGATTTATCACTCCCGGGACTTAGTATACACTCACACTCAGAATGAATTCAATACAATATGTGCACAATACCATAGGCTTGCCCTTATCTTCTTTACTTTGGCTTTTCAAACTTCCTACTAGAATCACTATAGGACTTTATTGGCTTGTAATGTAAGCTCGGGGTCAGGTGTGGTATATCGGGATATTAAGTGTATTTGCCCTACCCTTCCTTGACATCTAAGTTGGCTCGCTACATTTCTTTTTGTGCCGCTTTTCATTCATTCTTTTTGCACTTCATACTCTTTTCCCTAAGACTTTCATCAGCTTGAGTGTGACTTATTATTACAGCTTTTGATTCATGTCACTATTTTTTTTTTCTTTGACTTTTTGTTATTCATACATTCTCTACTTCCTTTGCTACACACAACTCTATTCATACCCTTGTTTTTCTTGCTTTCCTTCTTAATAGCCAGCCTCAACTTACACATTTAGTGTGGGCTAAGGTACACATTATCCTCAGAAAGGACTAGGGCCAGAATTCAGGTACTTTTCAGTAGCCACCCTCAACTTAGGCTTTTGGACTATGTTGAGGTACACGATGTCCATGGAGGGACCACGGCCAAAACAAATATTTCACAATACTTTAAAGAGAAGGTGAACTGGATGTAAAGAAAGAATGGTATTCTTTAGGCTGAAACATTTGGATCAAAGGGAAAGATTTTCACACAGGATTTGTTGATTCATTTTAGGCTTGAGTGGACTTTAAACAATCAATGGCCTATGATCACCTCCTAGTGTTCAGTTCAAATTACCTTAGCAAGACTAACAGGGCAAGTTCTAGATTGGCACATCTCATATGAATCATCAAAACTCTCACTCACATATGATACCTTGTTGCAATTATCGAATCACCAATGAACCCAGTTAATGCTATAGCTTAAGTATTAGTGTCATACTGATACTATATCATGTCATGCAAAGATCCAATTCATTCAACTCATTCAATTCACATTCACAGCACGAAGCAAAAAATTTAAAATTGGAGGGATATCAGTTTCATGCACACTAATGCCATCCTGCTTTATTTCCAGATTACTTATACACAATCACAATCCTACACATGCCGGTTCAACAGAAATTTAAACAGTTCCTTAGCGAAAAAGAACATAGGCAAGAAAACCCAAAGGAAGGATTTATAAGTTATGCTACTCAGACTTCACATTAACGCCAAACCCATTTGCCCCACCCCCATGAAGAAAATAGTGCAATGTCCTCAATGCACAAGAAAAGTAAAAACATCGGGTGAGACAAACCTGTGGCGCATAAGCGCTGAAGATCACTCAAGTGCTGGTGGGTCCGGTAGCACGGAACACACGAGATCATCAAATAGGGCACCATCAGCAGTACCCGCAATAGTAGTATGGTGTGCACCATCAGTAGCAAGCCCAAAACCAGAAGCACCAGCTGCCATCCCTCGCTCGCGCTCCTGGCGCATCTGCTCATCAATCACGGACTGGCGCTGGGCAGCCTCTAAAGCTCATCTCTCTCTCTTGCAGGCTTGCCACACTTTGTCTAGATCAACATCAGTGAAAACTCCAGAACGGGGGCGCTTGCCTGCTGTATGAGAGGGTTTAGTGGCCTGATGTGCTCTACCAAAGAGTGCAGTACGCACCATATCATCGGCGTCAAGCTCTGGGGCCTGTGGAGGAGTAGCCATGTCAGTGGCAGCCAAGGCAGTGAGATCAGCTCAGAGACTAGATAATTTCATCTGGAAAGTGGTAAGATCAATCATTGGTCCAGGCTGGGACCTCTCCATCATCCGGCTCTCAAAAGGTTTTAATAATTTTAACCCATGGGTCGGGTCAATTTTAAACCCTAACTGTCGTCTACGGTTTCCCGTCGACGAGCCGTAGGTGGTTCGACGGACCGTCAATAAGCTCCGTCAATGCCTTAACACTTGACAAAATTTCAAAACATACCTGGGGTCAACGGATGCATACTACGGTATGTAGAATGATGTACGGCTAATACTGTGTAGCCGTAGACTTTAAAGCTGCAACTGCTCCGGAACCTTCGAGTCTACAGGTGCCATTTACAGTTCGTCATTTGAGTTACGTTCCGTAGATGGGACCCGTAGATCCTTCTGCACTTAATGTTCTGCAAAACCTGTCTTATTTTCCTGCACACATCACAAACATTAGGACTTCCCTTTATTTTTATAGACTCTTTTTAGACACGGACCCTATACGTAAAAAAAACGAAATCCTAACATGGTTAGAATCTACAACTTGGGTTGCCTACCAAGTAGCGCTTGATTTAACGTCGTGGCACGACGCAGTTGTCTTGCCTACTCAGACTTCGACAAGAACCCATATCTCAATTAGCTCATTTACCATCTCCTGATGACCTACATAGAGCTTGATCCTTGTCCATTCACTTTGAATTTGGTCTCTTCCGTGTTTTCAAGTTCAACGTCACCATGGGCAAACACTTGGAAAACTCTAAATGGACCCGTCCATTTTGATTTTAGCTTGCCAGGAAACAACCGCAACTTTAAGTTGAAGAGGAGGACCATATCACCAGGAGCAAAACTGCGCTTTCCTATCTTTTGATCATGGTACTTCTTCATCTTTTCCTTGTACAAGGCTGAACTCTCATAAGCTTTGAGACGAAACTCATCCATCTCATTCAGCTCCGTCATCCTTTGACTGGATGCATCACCCCAATCAAGATTCAGCTTTTTGAGTGCCCACATCACCTTGTGCTCAAGCTCTACAGGTAAGTGACATGATTTTCAGAAAATAAGTTGGTAAGGAGACATACCTATGGGATTTTTTAATGCCGTGCAGTAAGCCCATAGAGCATCATCGAGCTTTCTTGACAAATCAATACGGTTTGCATTCACAGTCTTTGACAGAATCTGCTTAATTTCTCTATTGGACACTTCAACCTGCCCACTCAACTGTGGATGATACGGAGTTGCTATACTGTGACGAGCACCATACTTTTCCAGCAATGCTTTGAACAACTTATTGCAAAAGTGGGAACCTCCATGCTGATTATCGCCCATGGTGTACCAAACCTGGAGAATATGTTCTTTTTGAGAAGGGCGGTGACGCTTTTACCTTCATTGTTTGGAAGCGATATAGCTTCCACCCATTTTGACACATAGTCAACAGCTATCATGCCATACAAACTCACAAACGGGCCCATGAAATCGATGCCCCATACATCAAAGAGTTAAATGACTAGTATTGGATTCATAGGAAGCTCCTGCCTTCTTGAAACACCTCATTCCCTTTGGCATTGATCCCATCCTTGGCCAAATCCTGAGCATCTTGGTGAATTGTAGGCCAGTAATACCCACATTGCAAGATCTTATGAGCAATACGGATGCCACTATGATGACCACCAACAGGGGATGAATGGAAAGCTTCCAATATACTCATCATCTCAACCTCTGGCACACAATGACGAATAATCCCATCAGCACAGATACGAAACGAATAGGGCTCCTCCGAAAAATATTTCTTCACATCAGCCATGAACTTCCTCCGTTGGTGGAATGATAGGTCTGAGGGCACCACATTGCTAGCCAAATAATTGGCAAAATCTGCAAACCACGGAATAAGATCAAAAGAAGCAGCTAATACATGTTCATCTAGAAAGGCATCATTAATCCCTAGGCCATTAGCCAACTTCTGCATAGCTTCATCTTCTAATCTGGATAGGTGATCAGCCACTTGATTCTCTGTTCCTTTCCTATCTCGGACCTTGAAGTCAAACTCTTGTAGCAATAGAATCCACCGGATCAGCCTTGGTTTAGCATCTTTTTTTGCCATGAGGTACCTCAATGAAGAATGGTCAGTACGTACTATTACCTTGGTACCCAGTAGATAGGATCGAAACTTCTCAAACGCGAAAATGACCGCAAGCAACTCTTGTTCAGTGACCGTATAGTTTATCTGGGCAGCATTCAATGCTTTTCTAGCATAATATATAGGATGCAGTATTTTGTCGCGCCTTTGTCCCAACATTATGCCCAGTGCTACTCTGCTCGCATCGCACATGACCTCGAACGACTTTTCCCAGTCTGGTGAGATGATAATGGGTGTAGAGGACAGCTTCCCCTTCAGTGCTTCAAACGCCCTCAAGCATGGTTCATCAAAGTCAAACTTCACCTCCTTTTCAAGCAGTTTGCACAAAGGATGTGCAGTTTTGGAGAAGTCCTTTATAAATCTGCGATAGAAACCTGCGTGCCCTAGGAAACTCCTTATACCTTTTACAGAGATGGGAGGGGGTAATGTTGCAATCACCTATGCTTTAGCTCTATCCACTTCAATACCGTTGTAGGAGATTTGGTGGCCCAGCACTATACTTTCTTTCACCATGAAGTGACCCTTCTCCTAGTTTAACACCAGGTTACATTCTTCGCATCGACGCAGCGCTTCACCTAAATGGAACAAGCAATCATCGAAAGTGTTACCAACAACAAAAAAATCATCCATAAATACCTCAATGGTGTCCTCCACCATGTCTGAGAATATAGACATCATGCAACGTTGAAACGTTGCCGGTGCATTGCAGTGTCCAAATTGCATTCCTTTGAAAGCGAATGTACCATAGGGACATGTGAATTTACTCTTTTATTAATCCTCAGGGGCTATAGAGATCTGATTATACCCTGAGTATCCATCCAAACAATAGTACCACCCTCTCCCAGCAAGACGATCTAGCATTTGATCCATGAATGGCATGGGAAAATAGTCTTTCTCTGTCCATGCATTTAGCTTGCGGTAGTCCACGCAAACTCTCGAGCTTGTGACGGGCCTCATAGGAACAAGCTCATTTTTAGCATTTGGAACCACAGTGATTCCACCCTTTTTAGGCACGCATTGGACCAGGCGTACTATTTACTATCAGCTATGGGATATATCACACCGGCGTCCAACCATTTGATAATTTCTTTCTTTACCACCTCTTGCATCGGTGGATTCAATCTTCTCTGATGCTCCACACTAGGAATGCTTTCCGGCATGAGTTGAATTTTGTGAGTGCAAATCCCTTTTAGGATACCTATGATGTCTGAAATTGTCCATCCTATCGCCCTTTTGTAATGCTTCAGCATCGCAACTAAAGCCTCAACTTGCCCTACATTAAGGTCAGCAGCAATAATAACAGGCAATGTGTTTTTCTGGTCTAAAAATACATACCTCAAGTGGGTTGGAAGAGCTTTCAACTCTATCTCCTGGGGTTTCTCAATAGATGGTCTTACAGGCAGTGCTTTTCTATTTAGTAAGTCCAAATCCAGCTTGGGTTGACGACGTTGGATCACGCTTCCATCTAATGCAGCCACCAATGCATCATATTCAGGGATTCCATCGCCTTCAAAATTCATGATTACGGTCGCAAGTGCTTCAAATCCTAGCCTTTCCTCGATGGGCACCTCCGGGTTGGGCTCTTCCACGTAGCTCACCACTGATATCTCCTTGATGTCACTATGGTGCTTCATTGTTCTACAAATATTGAAGGTCACTTCTTCATTGTTTAAGCGAAACTTCATCTGTCCTTTTTCCAGATCTACCAAAGGGCGCCTGTTGCAAGAAACGGTCTGCCCAGGATTATGGGCACTTCAAAGTCCACTTCACAGTCCAGAATCACAAAGTCTGCCGGAAAGATGAATGCTTCCACTTTTTCCAAGACATCTTGCAGTACTCCAATTGGTTTCTTTACCGTCCGGTCGGCCATCAATAGCCTCATTGCAGTTGGCTTAGGGGCTGCTAAGCCCAATTTCTTGAACACAGAAAGCGGCATGAGGTTTATGCTCACACCCAAGTCACAAAGTGCATCACGCCGATAGTACATGGAATGGTGAATGCTCCAGGATCTTCCTTCTTTTGGACCAGTGACCTTGTGGCGATGGCACTACAATGCTGCAACTAGTCACTTTCCTCTAAGCTTGCAGCTCTTTTCTTGGTCACCAAGTCTTTGATGAATTTAGCATAACCCGGCATTTGCTCCAAAGCTTCAATCAAAGGAACATTAACAGATAATTGTTTAAGCATAGCTAAGAATTTCTTATACTTTCCTTCCTCTGTTTTCTTTACTAATCGTTGTGGAAAGGGAGGTGGAGGTCGCTGCATGGGGATGACCTTTTGAGTTACTTCAGCCTCAACCTCATTTGGATCTTTGGGTTGTTCTGCTACCTCTTTCTCACCTTTATCAGATTCCTTCGCGCTTTCCACTTCTGTTGGCATGGGTGGGTAAATAGTTTGTACCCCATTTCTGGTTGTTACTGCCATGCATTGCCCGTCATTCTTGGGATTGTGCACGGTGTTGCTGAGAAGTTTTCCTTGTTGACGTGGATTTGCATTCACCCACAGTTGGTTCAACTGCTGCTCTATTTGCCGAATTGCTGCTGCATGTGATTCCACCTTTTGCCCGATGCCTGAGATTTCAGTCTGCATTTCTTTCACATTGTCATCCGTGACATCAAATCGCCTCATCATCTTGTTCATCAAATCTTCAATGCGAGTCATACTTGATCCGCCATCTCTATTACCAGGAGTGATATATGCATTGCTCGTATCATTCCTATTGTACTGACCACCTTGGTTGTAATTGTTGTTGCGATTGAAGTTCCCTTCGCGGTTATATTGTCCTTCCCTATTGTAGTTGCCATAGTTTCGACCTTGATTTTCTTGACCTTGGCGCCAATTTTCCTAATTGGATCCTTGGGCGGTTGGCCGAAAACCCACCGGCTTCTCATTCACAAGATTTGCATCCTCCTCATAGGTGTACCAATCATTTGGTGGTATATTTTGTTTATATTGGACTGCACTAACCTTCTCTGCATTACCACTCACATGCTTTAGTACTAAGTCCATTTCAGTTTTTAGTTGCGCCAACTCTTCACGGAGTTCATCTTGAGATGAATTTTCAGCAGCTTGTATTGAGAAAGTACTCTTCGTCGTAGATGACGCTCTGGTGTTCCATGCTTTGTTGTTCTTCGAGATCTTCTCAAGCCTCTCCGTAATCTCCAAGAAAGTCATTGATCCATAAGATCCTCTTGCAATAGTATCAAGCACCGCCTTACCATTATCGTCCATTCCGCGGTAGAAGTATTCCTTGAGTGACTCATCATCAATGCGGTGGTTTGGCACGGCCCTCATACAACTTGTAAATCTATCCCAAGCACAGCTGACGGACTCTCCCGGAAGAGTTTTGAAATTGTTGAGTTTGTCATTGAGATTTAGCTTTCTTGAAACTGGGAAATATTTCTCAATAAATGCATTGCGCAGCTCATTCCATGTGAATATAGAGTTATATGGGAGCTCATTCAACCACACTGTAGCGCCTCCAGTTAGTGACAGTGGAAAAACTCGTAGGCCAACCACGTTAATGTCAAGATTTGGATTTCCCAAACTGCTTTTGCAAATGCTGATCACCTTGGTCCAGTGAGCATGAGGAACTTTCGATGGTAATCCAGCAAATAGTCCTCGAGCGGTCAACATCTGCATTAGACTGCTTGTAATCACAAACGTGAATCCAGGTGGTAGTGGAGGAACAACTATAGCGCCAGTTGAGCCTGTATCATTATAATCCACTTCCAAGTTGCGGCGAACATCAGGTGCAGGCTGATGCTGTACTTGAACTTGTTGTAGATTCTGAGGTTGAACTCCTAGAGGTTGAATGCAAGGTACCTCTTGGTGAGGTTCGCCACTTGGATTATCTTCTCTATGAACTTGTTGACCTAGTCCGGTCATTTTTCGTAGAGTTTTTCTGAGTTCCGGGTCGTAAGGAGTCATGGGATTGCCTTGACTTCGTGTACTTGGCATACACAAGAACTATAGTCTGAAAACAATCAAAAACAACAATAAAAGGTAAATTCTGAAATAATTGACTAAAAGTGCACTAACAAAATTAGTCTAATCTAAAAACCTTATTCCCCGGCAGCAGCGCCAAAATTTGATGTCGCTCAAACTACACCTCCCTAAGGAGGTATAAGCGGTCGCTTGTCAAATATAGACCTACCAGAGGTTAGGGTCGATCCCACGAGGAATATGGTTCAGACTTAGACTAATTAATATTAAGTGTATGTTTAGTCAGATTATTTCTAGAAGAAGTAAAAAGGGGGGGGGGAAGATTTGCAATAATTGAAAGAAATAATAATTTACGATTTGATTGGTAACAAGTAACCAAAACACAAAACTTGCAGTTTGAGATAACAATCTGAGAATGAAACTAGGGTTTATGTGTTTCCCATAAGCTCTTAACGTAGTAAACCTAACAATGGTAATTCTTTTCAATGTCTAGCATGCATGATCGGTAAGTTATGTATCCCTAAGTGATTGGTCTTCTAAATAGGGAATTTCACTCCGCAACTTGGTCCGTCTACGTGTGTTGATTTACCAACCCTTACCTTTGATCCAGATTAACCCACAGCTTTTTCTAGGCTGGGTTATTAGATAGCGGATTATCGACGACTAAATCTGTGTTGCATAATCGCTTAGATGTTCATTACTGCCTATACCGGGTTCGCAAGAATTAGGAGATGTTCTAATGTTTGCAACCATTAGAAAACGTTCTACGCAAAGAGATTTACAAAAGCATGCATAAACACATTCAAGAATTACACAATATTAAGTTTACTTTTATTAATTACTCATGGTTCCCACAACCCAAGTTGTGGAATTTAGCTACTCATGCTTGTTTGATCACAATTCACATTCAGGTTTGAAGAAATCATGATTCCACAATCTTGAATTGAAAATCAAAAGTACTTTGCATAAACAAGCTTTACGAATTAATCCTCTCCAAAGATGAAAACCAATTCCCAAAGTAATAACTTAATATTCAAACAATATTCAACAACCCTAAAACGAAGTTTAAATAGGTTATATATAGAAAATAAATCCTAATTAAACTAGGAAAAGGAAATCTGGGGAAATTCTGCTTGGGCAGTGTTGTCTACGGTTGTCAAGCTACGGCTCGTATACCAACCTACAACTCATAGGTTTCAACCGTCAATCAGCAGTTGTGCAAAATCCTGAGGGATTTTTTCTACGGTTCTGATCTACGATTCGTCATTCTATGTCTGACCCGTTCTGTTCCTCCGCCATTCGAGCTCTCCAGGAGACCCTCTCTGAAGTTTTCTACGGCTCGTAGCAGGATATACGGACCGTCATCTTGGTCCGTCATTCCATACCTGGCCAATTTCTTCAGGCTCCTAAACCCACGACCCCAGCTGACGACCCATCGAGTCATTGACTGTCTCGTTCATTGCCAACAAATCAACTGCAGCTGTATTATTCTCCTCAATTGCTCCAAAAGCCTATTCCATGTAAATTTAGCACAAATAACATCAAATCTAATACCAAACCACTTAAGTATCATGCAAAATTCTAAGTTTAATGCATCAAAAATACTGTAAACTTACGGAACATCAATCATCAGGAAACACTTTCGAAAACTCATTAACAATAGGGACTGACTCAAAGATAGGGATTTAGAAATCCACATCCCTAACTCGAAAAAGGTGATATATGCAACCCTTAGAAATTATCTTTCTAGCTTTGCGACAAGAAACAAACTGGCTCTTAGGTATATAATTTCCCCCTTTCAACTCTAGAATAGGTTTATTCGGAAATTTAAACTTGACTACTCGGGTTCTACAATTGATAGAAGCACAACATGAATGCAACCAATCCATCCCAAGAAAAACATCGAAGTCTAGCATATCTAGCTCTACAAGATCAACATGAGTGACTCTATGGGATAATGAGCTATTTCTATAGACTCTCTTAGCCACAGTAGATTCACCAGTAGGAGTAGAGATAGAAAAAGGATCTAACAACACATCCGAAAGAATATCTAACCTCATAGCCACATATGGTGTCACAAAATATAAGGTAACACCGGCATCAAGCAAAGCATACATATCAAGTTGAAAGACTTTACATATATCGGTAACCATAGTCGGAGAACCCTCTTGCTCATGACGAGTTTGGAGTGCATAGAATCTATTTTTCTTTGGACCCCTACTAGAACTTGATGGAGGATAAGGTTGAGCCCATCGACGGTCATCTCCTTCTTTCTTAGCAACGGAGGGACAATCCCTAATCTTATGATCCGTCTTGCCACAAAAACATGCATTGGAACCGGCTAGGCATTTACCCTCATACTTCTTTCCACATTTAGCACAATTAGATAATGAAGACCCACTATCGTTTCCTCCTTGAGTCTTAGGGTTAGACACCCTATCTTTTTTTAACTTAGGGACCAGAGCATTGGAGGAATCTTGACTGGAGAACCTTTGTCGGAACATAGAATGACCATGTCCACCGGACCTTGAGTGTGAAAAGTCACTATCACCAGTCTTAGCCCTCTTTGCCTCCTTTGACTTCTCCTTAAGTTTCTCCTTTTCTATTTGTTAAGCATGCACCATTAGGCGATAAATGTCCATATCATGGATAAGCATAGCGGTACGACATTCCTTGACCACCATTTCAGACACTCTCAAAACAAACTTACTCATCCTTGCCCTAGGGTCAGCAACCATAGTAGGAGCATCCCTAGACGATTGTGTAAATTTCAAAGCATACTCCTTCACACTCATGTTTCCTTGACTTAGGTTGATTAACTCTAGCACCTTGCCTCCCTCATCTCAAAGGGAAAGAACATATCAAGGAAAGCAACCTTAAACTTTCCCGAATCAAGAGGACCCGCATCAACCACCCTCTCTTCCTTCCATTGGTTGAATAAACTTGAGCAACACCCTTAAATTGATAAGCGGCCAATTCCACCTTTTCCACCAGTGTCACACCCATGTTCATTAGCACCTTGTACACCTCATCAATGAACTCTTGAGGATCTTTCTCAACCTTAGAACGATGAAACTTCAGAGGGTTCATTCTAGTGAAGTTCCTCACTCTAGATGCTGCCGTACCCATATTTTTGTTCACGGGGACCATAGCATCCCTATTGGCTTGAGCCGTCATGGCTTGGTCCAACACTTGAAAAGTAGCCCTAAACTCTGCATTAGTCACTTGTTTAGCCAAAGGGTTGATCGGAACTTGAGGAGCTTCTTGTTCCACATTCTCTCTATCATTCCTCCGAGCATATGCCCTTCGAGTGGCCATATCCTAAAAAGCATCGGATAGGGATTAGAAGAGAGAGACATATAGAGTTAAACTCTATTGCATGACTTTAGAGTGATGAAAGAAGTTGAGTTTCCTAAACATCTTATAGCCCATTCATAAGTGTGGCGCACTTCACACCCATGAACAAGAATCTACTCGACGTGGCTTATGAGACATCCTAGGACCTTTCTAAAACGTTGTGCTCTGAATATCAGGTTTGCCATGCCCTAAAGTACCCTTCGACGTGACATGTGCATACCACCCCGAAAGGCCCCATACAAGCCACTTAGAATACACCATACATAATAGTAGTTAAGATTTCAGAAGATAATTTCATATTATCAAAAGTTGACAAAAGTAGCGGAAGTCTAACATAGTCTTAAAGCCATCTAATACATCAATATAATAAAATTGGGACGTAACGCATATAATTTCTAAAGTTAAATGACATAAAACTATAAATGTGGCATTCTCCTCGAAGTATGAGGACTCACCAAGTCTTCTTAATCACAAGTATGATGATCTAGCTACGGGTGGAAGGAGAGGAGTTGTCACGCCCTACATTAGTGAAACAATGTAGGCAAGAGATGCATTAGTAAATGGAATGTACCACGTATGATAACTATGCACAGAGGTTATAAAATCATGCTAAAAGGAGTTATACATAAGATGAAATGTTCAAGTTAAATCATCAGATAACATGATGGAAAACATGAGTTAAAACCATAGTCAATGCAAGGAAATGATCTTATAACAACCATGCTTGAAATATCTTTTAGGGAGTAACCTTGGTTCATTATGTGGGAAGTGATCCGTAACCGACATAAACCATGTGAGCTATAACATGGAATCTGGTGTCTACCCCTCACCAAAATGAGGTGTCCTTATTTGCCAAGGTAAGAACCATAACTTTTAGCTTATGTGGATCCACTAGCTAATGTCTATTTAAGACAAACCTATGGTGGCACATAGTTTATGGGACATGGGTATTCACCACTTGTCCACTCAGTGCTAAGCATAGTTCCCACGGATTAATCATAATTCATAACTTATCTTATCATTAGTAGACATGGGTAATCGCCTCTTGTCTTATAATTAGGGGACATAGGTAATTGCCTCTTGTCCTTTCATTCTTGGAAGGCACATCAAATAGCCAATCCAAGCTAAAGTTTATTAGAATAGCTCCTTAGTTCTTGATTCAAGTTTAGTTGAGAAAACCTTTCAACCCTATGAATCCTTCATGTAAGAAAATTCTTTCACAAATCATGTTTTGAGTAGTGTGTGAGAAATCCTTTCAAAATAGCAACAACAATGCTTCACACTCAAAGCAAATCTTAAATCATCATAAATTTCATAATTGAACATGCATATCTTCATAAAATTCATCCTTTGATCATTCATAACTTCATCATGGAATCATAGCTTAAAAGTCATATATCATGCATTGACTCAAATAATTTCATCTAAAAATTATTCAATTATCTCAATTCACACATAAGAAGTCATAAATCATTCAATTGGATCAACATTCAAAGGAACCCACCATCAGATTTAAGAAAACCCTAATTTCAATTGAAGAACTCTAACTTATAAAAATTGAAGAAATTAGGAACCTTATGGAGGAAAGGACTCCATAGGTGAAAGCCATCATACCTTGGAGTTCAATGCCCACATTCAATGGAGAATTGGAGAGTTTTCTTGAATCCCTAGCCTTCTACTTCAAGCCTTAGAGAGAGATATTTAGGGAAATTTTTGGAGGGATTTGGAGGAATTTGAAGAGTGATTAAATGTCACGACCCAAGGTACCCCCTAGACGTGAAATGGCGTACAGGACCCCGAAAGGCCTCATACAAGCCACTTAGCATACGTACATACAAGATCATAAAGATTAAGAGTTCAAAAGAACATGTCATATCAAAGCTTTTAAGCAAAGTAGCGGAAGTCTACATCTCATGTCTCAAATTCAATCTAATATAGGAAAGAGAAATAAGGTTTGGGACATAACCCAATACAATGCCAAAAGAAAGAACATAAAAATAATAACAATTAGGCTATGTCCTCGGATGGATGAGGACTCACCAAGTCTTCACAAATCTTCTACTAAGCTCTAGCCACGAGTGGATGGAGAATCGCCACGCCCTACATCAACAAGTCAATGTAGGCAAGAGATGTGTTAGTACAATCAAGTACCAAGTATTTTAGCAATGAGTCAAATCATTTAAATCATATTTAAAAAGGACATTTTCATATATTGCAATGACCAAGCTAATCATGATAAAGGTTAGCACACATAAAACATAACCCATGGTCAAAGCAAGCTAAACATCTTTACTTCACTTGAGAAACATCATAATCAACACTTTTGTTCATTAGTTGTGGGGGATAGCATTAACCGACATATAAGACCATGTGAGCTATCAACATGGAATCCGATGTCTACCGCACACCGAAAAGAGGTTGCTTTACTTGCCAAGGTAAGAGCTTAACTTCTACCTTACGTGGATCCACTAGCTAATGTCTATCATAGACCATCACCCTATGGTGGCACATAGTTTATGGGACATGGGTAATCGTCACTTGTCCACACGGTGCTAAGCATAATTCACACAGATTAGACATAGTTCAATTATCATAAGTAGATATGGGTAGTCGCCTCTTGTCTATCATTAGTCATAAGTTCATTATTAGTACACTTGGGTAATCACCTCTTGTATACGTTAGGGAACATGGGTGATCGCCTCTTGTCCCTTCACTAGAATAGCTTCTTAAGAACGTGGGTAATCGCCTCTTGTTCATTTTAAATTCATAGTGGGAGTATTACGTGATAAACCCTTTCACAACTCAACCATAACATCAACAGAACATATACTTTGGTACTTCAATCTCAAAGCACCCTTAATTCATCATTAACTTCTTATGAGACATGCATAATTTCATAAACATCATCTTTACATAGTTCATCATGCTCATAATTTGCATATCATAGGGTTCACATAGCTTCATGAGAATTTCTCTTAATTCATGTAATTCAATGCAAACTCATGCTTAAAAAGTCATAGACAAGTCAATTTGACCATAATTGAAGGAACCCACATAATAGAGTAAAACCATAGATTTTGATTGAACATGCTTGATTTCATAAAACCATCTTTAGGTCATTCATGAAAAGTCTTAGCTTAGGAATCATAATTCATGCATGGATTCATAGAGATTTCATAAAATTCATCACTTCATAATTCAACCCACCAATCAAAGCATAGATTTCAAAATTTGCGGGAAATAGCATGGGTTCTTCCAATTTCTACCTCAAATCATATGAATCACGCTAGTTCGTGCACTAAATTACTTTATCACGCTACATCGTGCACTAGAAATCATAAAATCAATAATTGAAATATTGTCATTGAAGAACCCATGAGAATTGATCAAAACACTAACGTAATTTGGGGAATTGATCCTTTAAAAGTGAAGAAGACTAGGGACCCATTGGAGGAAAGGGCTCCAATGGTGAAATCTAACATACCCCAACAAAGCCCACAAGAAATTGCTAAGAATTGATGACCTTCAATGGAGGATCCTAGCCCTTCTTCTTCCTTGAGAAAACCTTTCTAGAGAGAGAAATATTTGAGAGAGGAGAATTTGGAAAAAATTTAGAATGAGTAAAATTAGGCTTAGGAAGCTTATATAGGGTCTGGTTAAGGGCATAACCGACTTAGATTAGGAGTTAAACATTTAGGAAAAAGACAGAAAAGCCCTTAAATAATAACTGTCGGGGTTCATCGAAGGTCAGGACCAACGGTCCGTAAATCCATCTATGGACCGTCAATGGTCAACCGTCGTTCGATTCAGAAACTGTCATCAGGGACCCTGCAACGACGGGCCCCAAGTAAGGCTCCTAGGTCAAACGACGGACCGTACACGGCAACCGTAGGTCAAGACTTACAGCTTAAGAATATGACTAAGTATGGAGGGGACCTATGAGACCTACCTATGACTCGTTCATTGAACAATGAGCCGTCCTGGCAGGCCATCATTGGGGTTCTAAAACTTGACCTTTTGAAAACATGGGCTGGCCACTTACGGTTCCCACCTATGGGCCGTAAGTCAACTGAAGGACCGTAGGCGGCTTCGGTCGTTACTGGCAGTATCCCAAAAAATTCAAAAAAAAATCCACCCTCGAATCTGGGGTATTACATTATCTCCCCCCTTGGGAACATTCGTCCTCGAATAAGAATCAAGACATCATAAGGAGGGTAAGAACAAGAACTAATAACCCAACCTAGAATGCAATCACATAAATGCACATATCCTAGGAGGAAACATCAACTCCAAACTAAAGCATGTTCAACACATCATTTCGTGAAGACTTTATGCAACTCATATTAAATGCACATAATCATAGAGAAATCAATCGACTCATTTGCACAACATTAGAACTCTTCATGAACATGCACAAATGAGGAATCATGAGAATATCTAAGATGCATGAGACCAAAAGAATGAACGATGAGGAGCTAGGTACCTCAAGCTACAGTAGGATTGAAAGGAAAGAGATGAGGATATTGGGACATCATATCGGTCTCGACCTCCCAAGTAGCACCCTTAACTAATTGATTCCTCAAAAGAACTTTCACCGAAGAAACTTCTTTATTCCTTAACTTTCGGACTTGCCGGTCTAAAATCTCAACCGGGACTTCCTCATAGGAAAGGCTATCTTTTATGGCAAGATTCTCCAATGGCACTATAGATGTCAGATCGCCAACACATTTCTTCAACAATGAGACATGGAAAACTGGGTGCACCGATGCCAAATCATTAGGCAAATCAAGTTTATAAGCAACCTTACCAATACATCTCAAAATTTTATATGGGCCTACATAACGGGGACTTAGCTTCCCTTTCTTCCCAAATCTCATTATACCCTTCATGAGTGAAATTTTCAGGTAAACCCAATCATTTACATCAAATTCTAAATCTCTCCTTCTATCATCGGCATAGGACTTTTGTCGACTTTGGGCCATTTTCAATCTTTCTATAATAAGTCGAACTTTCTCCATAGCCTCATGTACCAACTCGGGTCCTATCAAAGCAACTTCACAAACTTCGAACCAACCTATAGGAGATCTACACCTCCTACCATAGAGAGCTTCAAACGGAGCCATGCCAATACTAGAATGGTAGCTATTGTTATAAGCAAACTCAATCAAAGGCAAATGATCATCCCAATTACCCTAGAAATCGATTACACATGCTATCAACATATCTTCAAAAGTTTGGATAGTACACTCTGCTTGCCCATCGATTTGAGGATGAAAGGTCGTACTAAGCTAACACGAGTACCAAGACCCTTTTGGAAAGATTTCCAAAATTAAGAAGTAAATTGTGCACAACGATCGGAGATAATGGATAAAGGCACTCCATGCAACCTAACCATCTCTCTCAAGTACAACTTAGCATAATCCTCCACCGAATAAAAAACTTTGACGGGAATGAAATGGGCTGATTTCATCATACGATCCACAATAACCCAAATCGAGTCATGTTGTCGCCGGGTGCGTGGTAAACCAACAATGAGGTCCATGTTCACAGTTTCCCACTTCCAAGTAGGAATACTAATATCTTGGGTCAAACATCCCGGCTTTTTGTGCTCAACTTTCACTTGTGTCAATTAGGACATTTAGCCACAAACTCCGCAATATCCTTCTTCATCCCATCCCACCAATAGATGTCCTGCAAATCACGGTACATCTTGGTAGCTCCTGGGTGAATGGAATATCGAGAGGTATGGGTTTCCGATAAAATTTATCCTCTTAAGTCATCTATATTGGGAACACACAAATGGCCTTGATATCGAAGCACACCATCTCCCCCTTGGGAGAAAGCCTCTATGGACTTTTTGAGCACCGCTTCCTTCAACTCGACCAAGTTAGGATCAAGATCTTGTTTAGCCTTCTCATCGTGCACAAAGGATTATTCGGAATCATTATGGACCATAACACCACCTTTAGGGGAATCAACAACCGAACACCCAAGCGGGCCAACCTATGAACATCGCGAACCAACTCTTTCTTACCATCCTCAATATGAGCAACACTACCTATAGATAACCGACTAATAGCATCCGCCACTACATTAGCCTTGCCGGGGTGATAGAGGACACTCATGTCATAGTCTTTTAACAACTCAAGCCACCTCTTTTGGCGAAGATTTAGGTCCTTTTCTTTAAACACATATTGGAAACTCTTATGATCGGTGAAGACGTCAACATGTACACCATACAAATAATTCCTCTAAATCTTTAAAGCAAACACAACAGCCGCTAATTCTAAATCATGAGTAGGATAGTTCCTTTCATGCACCTTGAGTTGCCTTGAAGCATAAGCAATAACTTTTCCATTTTGCATAAGAACACATCCTAGCCCAATTCTCGAGGCATCACAATAAACAACAAAACCATCGAACCCTTCCGGTAAAGTCAATATCGAAGCTGAAGTAAGTCTATCTTTCAACTCTTGCAAACTCTTCTCACATGCTTCAGACCAAGTGAACTTAGCCTTCTTTTGACTCAGAGCCATCAATGGGGATGCAATCGAAGAAAACACTTCAACAAACCTCCTATAATAACCGGCTAGACCCAAGAAACTACGGATATCTGCAGGTGATAGAGGTCTAGGCAAATTTCTAACCACATCCATCTTCTTAGGATGTACTTCAATACCTTTACCGGAGACAATGGGACCAAAAAAAGCTATGGACCTTAGCCAAAACTCACATTTACTAAACTTTGCAAAGAGTTGTTGGTCCTTGAGGACTTGCAAGACAATCCTCAAATGATCTGCATGCTCACCCTCACTCCTTGAGTAGATCAAAATATCATCAATAAACACAATCACAAACATATCGAGATATTGTCTAAACGCTGTATTCATCAAGTCCATAAATGCGGCTGGAGCCTTTTTCAACCCAAATGACATCACTAGGAATTCATAATGGCCATATCTAGTCCGGAATGCCATTTTCGGATCTTCCTTTACTCTCAATTGGTGATAGCCCGAACGAAGGTCGATCTTAGAGAAGTAACTAGCCCCTAGAAGTTGATCAAACAAGTCATCTATCCTTGGAAGAGGATACTTATTTTTAATGGTAACCTTGTTCAATTGGCGGTAGTTACTGCACATACGAAGTGAACCATCTTTCTTTCTTACAAAGAAGACCGGAACACCCCATGGAGAAATACTTGGTCAGATGAAACCCTTATCCAACAAGTCTTTCAATTGCTCCTTTAGTTCCTTAAGTTCCGCTGAGGCCATCCTATAAGGAGAAATAGAAATAGGATGCGTCTCCGGGAGAAGGTCAATACCGAAGTCTATTTCCCTTTCAGGAGGATTACTGGGTAGATCATCGGGAAACACTTTTGGAACTCATTAACAACAGAGACCGACTCAAGAATAGGGATTTCAGAATCTATATCCCTCACCGTAACAAGATGGTATATGCAACCCTTAGAAATCATCTTTTTAGCTTTAAGACAGGAAATAAACTGACCTCTAACCATAGAATTTTCCCCCTTCCACTCTAGGATAGGTTCATTTGGAAATTGAAACTTGACCATTCGGGTCCTACAATCAGTAGAAGCATAACAAGAGTACAACCAATCAATTCCAAGAATAACATCAAAATCTAACATATCAAGGTCTACAAGATCAACATAAGTGACTCTATGAGATAAAGAGATGGGGCAATTTCTATAGACTCTCTTAGCCACAATAGATTCACCAATCAGAGTAGAGACATGAAAAGGATCTAGAAACAAATCCGGAACAACATCAAACCTCATATCCACATATGGCATCATAAAAGAAAAGGTAGCACCAGGATCAAGCAAAGCATAAACATCAAAGTGAAAGACTTTCAACATACCGGTTACCACATCGGGAGAACCCTCTTGCTCATGACGAGCCTGAAGTTCATAAAATCTATTTTGCTTTTGATTCCCGCTAGAACTTGATGGATTTTGAGGTTGAGTGCATCGACGGTTATCCCCTTCATTGTTAGCAAGTAAGGGGCAATCCCTTATCTTGTGATCCATCTTACCACAGCCAAAACATGCATTAGAACCCACTAGAAATTTGCCCTCATGCTTCTTTCAACACTTAGTACAAGTAGTCAATCAAGAACCACCACCATTTCCTCCTTGGGGATTAGGGTTAGACAGCCTATCTTTGTTGGACTTGGGAGGAACATTGGAGGAACCTTGACCAGAAAACCTTTGTCGAAATCTAGGACGATTGGTCCTAGCCCTCTTTGTCTCTCTAGACCTTTCCTTGAGCTTTTCCTCCTTTATTTGTTGAGCATACACCATAAGGTGAGAATATCCATGTCATTGACAAGCATAGCAGTGCGGCACTCTTTAACCAACATTTTGGACATTCCCGAGAAAAACTTAATCATTCTTGCCCTAGGATCGGCAACTATGGAAGGAGCATATCGAGACAATTGTGTGAATTTCAAAGCATACTCTTTCACACTCATGCTTCCTTGACGAAGGTTGATAAATTCAAGCACCCTTGCCTCCTTCATCTCAAGGGGAAAGAACCTATCAAGGAAAGCAACCTTGAATTTTTCCTAATCAAGAGGACCCTCATTAACCGCCCTCTCAGTCTTCCATTGGTTGAACCAAACTTGAGTAACACCCTTGAGTTGATAAGCGGCCAACTCCGCCTTTTCCTCCAAAGTTACTCCCATGATCATCTATACCTTGTACACTTCATCTATGAATTCTTGAGGATCTTCCTCCACCTTAGAACCATAGAATTCCTAAGGGTTCATCCTTGTGAAGTCTCTTACCCTAGATGCTGCCATACCGACATTTGGGTTCACGGGAGCCACAACCTCTCTATTGGCTTAAGCCATCACGGCTTGGACCAACACATGAAAAGTAGCCCTAAACTCCGCATTGGATACTTGTTCAGCCAAAGGGTCGACCAGAACTTGTGGAGCTTGTTGATCCACATTCTCTCCCGCATTTCTTCTAGCATAAGCTCTTCGGGTAGCCATATCCTGAAATGCATAGGATAGGGATTAGGAGAGAGACATATAAAGTTAAATTCTTTGGCACGACTTAGGAGTAACGAAAGAAGTGAAGTTTCTTAAATGTCTTATAGCCTCCCATTCATAAATGTGGCGCACTTCACACTAATGAACAAGACTCTACTTGACGCGGCTTATGAGACATCCTAGGATCTTTCTAAAACCTTGTGCTCTAAATACCAAGCTTGTCACAACCACAGGTTCCCCCTAGATGTGACATGGTGTACAAGACCCCGAACGGCCTCATACAAGCCACTTAGCATACATACATACAAGATCAGAAAGATTAAGAGTTCAAAAGAACATGGCATATCAAAGCTTTTAAGCAAAGTAGCAGAAGTCTACATCTCATGTCTCAATGCCAATCTAATATAGGATAGAGAATTAAGGTTTGGGACGTAACCCAATACATTGTCAAAAGAAAGAACATAAAAGTAATAACAACCAGGGTATGTCCTCGGATGGATGAGGACTCACCAAGTCATCACAAATCTTCTACTATGCTCTAGCCACGAGTGGATGGAGAATTGGTACACCCTACATCAACAAGTCAATATAGGCAAAAGTATGTGTTAGTACAATCAAGTACCAAGTATGATAGCAATGCATGAAATCATTTAAATCATGATAAAAAGGGACATTTTCATAATATGCAATGACCAAGCTAAACATGATAAAGGTTAGCAAACATAAAACATAAACCGTGGTCAAACAAAGCTAAGCATCTTTACTTCACTTGAGAAATATCATAATCAACACTTTTGTTCATTAGTTGTAAAGAATAGCCTTAATCGACATATAAGACCATGTGAGCTATCAACATGGAATCCGGTGTCTACCCCACACCGAAAAAAGGTTGCCTTACTTGCCAAGGTAAGACCTTAACTTCTACCTTACGTGGATCCATTAACTAATGTCTATCATAGACCATCATCCTACTGTAGCAAATAGTTTATGGGACATGGATAATCACCACTTGTCCACTCGGTGCTAAGCATAATTCCCACAGATTAGACATAGTTCAATTATCATAAGTAGACATGGGTAGTCGCCTGTTGTCTATCATTAGTCATAAGTTCATTATTAGTAGACTTGGGGAACATGGGTGATCGCTTCTTGTCCTTCACTAGAAAAGCTCCTTAAGAACATGGGTAATCGCCTTTTGTTCATTTTAAATTCATAGTGGGAGTATTACGTGAGAAAACCTTTCACAATTCAACCATAACAGCAACAGAACATATACTTTGGTACTTCAATGACAAAGCACCCTTAATTCATCATTAACTTTTTATGAGACATGCATAATATCATAAACTTCATCTTTACATAGTTCATCATGCTCATAATTTTCATATCATAGGGTTCACATAACTTCATGAAAATTTCTCTTAATTCATGCAAACTCATGCTTAAAAAGCCATACACAAGTCAATTTGACCATAATTGAAGGAACCATCATAGTAGAGTAAAACCATAGATTTTGATTGGACATGCTTGATTTCGTAAAACCATCTTTAGGTCATTCATAATCTCATTCATGAAAAGTCTTAGCTTAGGAATCATAATTCATGCATGGATTCATAGAGATTTCATAAAATTCATCACTTCATAATTCAACCCACCAATCAAAGCATAGATTTCAAAATTTGGGGGAAATAGCATGGGTTCTTCCAATTTCTACATCAAATCATATGAATCACGCTAATTCGTGCACTAAATTACTTTATCATGCTACATCGTGCACTAGATATCATAAAATCAATAATTGAAAAATCATCATTGAAGAACCCATGAGAATTGATCAGAACCCTAACTTAATTTGGGGAATTGATCCTTTAAAATTGAAGTAGACTAGGGACCAATTGGAGGAAAGGGCTCCAATGGTGAATGCTAACATACCTCAACAAAGCCCACAAGAAATTGCTAAGAATTGATGACCTTCAATGGAGGATCCTAGCCCTTCTTCTTCCTTGAGAATTGAGAGAACCTTCTAGAGAGAGAAATATTTGAGAGAGGGGAATTTGGGAATGATTTAGACTGAGTAAAATTAGGCTTAGGAAGCTTATATAGGGTCTGGGTTAAAGGCATAACCGACTTAGATTAGGAGTTAAACATTTAGGGAAATGACCAAAAAGCCCTTAAATAATAACTATTGGGGTCCATCGACGGTCAGGACCTACGGTCTGAAAGTCCATCTATGGACCTCGATGGTCAACTGTCGTTGGATTTAGAAATTGTCAACATGGACCCGGCAACGACGAGCCCCATGTACGGCTCGTAGGTCAAACGGCGGACCGTACATGGCAACCGTAGGTAAGGACTTACAACTTAAGAATTTGACTAAGTCTGAAGGGGACCTACGAGACCTACCTACGACTCGTTCATTGAACGACGGGCCATCCTTGCAGGCCATAGTTGGGGTTCTGAAATTTGACATTTTGAAAACTTGGGCTGGCCACTTACGGTTCCCACCTACGGGCCGTAAGTCAACCAACGGACCGTAGGTGGCTTCCGTCGTTACTGGCAGTAACCTAGAAAATTAAAAAAAAATTCCACCCTCGAATATGGGGTATTACATTAAAATGGGTAGATTTTAGGCTTAGAAGACTTATATAGGGTTTGAGGATTAGGACTAAATCGACTTAGATTAGGCATAAGTCAATTAGGGGAAAGACCAAAAAGCCCTTAAAAATAATTGTCGGGCTCTGACCTATGGTTCAGACCTACGGTCCGTAGGTCCAACTACGAACCATCCTGGTCAACCATAGGTGGGATTCAGAAGCTACTAAATTTGGGCTTCCAACGAAGGTTCCCATGTACAGTCCATTTGTCCACTTACGGACTGTACATACGAATCGTAGATCCCAACCTTGACCCTCAAAATTTCACTAAGTCTGTAAGTGACCTATGAGACCTATCTGTGACTCGTACATGGAATGACAAGCCGTCCTAGAAAACTGTCAATGAGGCTCTAAAACATGAAATTTTAAAATTATTTATCTTGTCATCTACGGTTCCCACCTACGACCCGTATGTCAACCTATGGTCCATAGGTGGCTTCCATCAGTACTGGCACCAGTTTTGAAAACCTGTAATTTTCCTTCTTTTCGATCCGAAGTGTTACAATTAAGCACATGTTGTTCACTCTTTCGAATTCATGCGTTTTAGTTATTCTCATGTTTCCATATGCATGTATGTTCATAAAAACTTGTTTTAAGTTTATGTTTTAGATTGGCGTCGATTACTCCTTGTTTATGTGCATTTTGATATGATTTACATTTATGTTGGACTGTTAGATCTCTCTCCCTGCTCTATTTATTCTAGTTGAATCTCATTCGAGGACGAATGTCCACAAGGGGGAGGTATCGTAACACCTCAGAAATTGGTAAGTGGATTAGTATGGAAAGTTGCAGAAAATAGCTACCAGTGCAATTCCTACGAGCCTATCTACGGACCGTACAAGGTCCTACGGTCCGTACAAGGTCCTACAGTCCGTAGAAAGGCAGTCCTAGAAATGGTTGAGAGACTTCGAATTTGTCAAGTCCTAGATGAAGGTCTACGGACCAATAGGAAGATTTGTAGGAACCCTCACAGGTCGTAGAAGGTGATTCATAGAAAGGGGTCCCAGACTTCGTGAAATTTTGATGGACTTGGGTTCTACAATAAAGACCTGTTGGCCGTAGAAGCTTCAACGACCCGTCGTAATGGTCTCGTGGAACTTGACCAAAATATTGGTCCCAATAATAGGTTCTATGGATGACTAGTAAGGACCGTAGGTCAATCCATAGGGGTTGTTCGGTAGTTTTTATTCATGGTTATTTGGATCTTTTACTATCCTTTCAGCGCCTAAAATATTTCGTTTCGACCCTATATCTAAGACCTACAACTAATTTACTTTCAAAAATCCCCATTCCCTCTCATTCACTCAAAATCCTCAAAAGCTCTCAAGGTTTTCTATCAAAATTCTAAGGATTCTCTCAATTAGATTAGGGTTCTTCAAGCCTTCAAGCCTCCTTCTCCAATTCAAAAGCTTGGATTCATCAAGGTATGTGGAAACTTCATCAATGGATCCTTTTCCATCCATTGAGTCCCAAAATTTCTCAAATTCCACTTTAAGATTTCACCTAAATTTCTAGGGTTTTTATACGATTCTTCATGGGTTCAATCAATTATGATTCAATTGCCTATATTTGATCTTAGTATGCATGATTTGATTCAATTTACATATTTTCCATGAATTTCACATGAACCCATGCTGTATGCCTATTTTATGATTATGAACTACGTTATGAAATTATGCATGCATCATGAAATTGAGGAATTTATAAATAAAGGATGCTTTTAGATAAAGTATCAAAATATGTATTCAAAAGGTTGCTTCCAATTGAAGTATTCGTATTATGAAAGATGATCATGATTTTGATACTTCAGATAAGTATCTTTATGAATATGTTATGAAATCATGATATTTTGAAAATAGCTATTCTATGATATGAAGTTTATGATTTGGATTGGTATTACTAGATTCTTATGATTTGGATTGGCATTACGAGATTATTACCTTTCCACATATTATGATATGATTATGATTATGTTTATTCCCGTTGGGATTTTACTTAGTACCAAGAGGACTTTGGAGTGGAGGCTCTCCCACTAGTAGATGTCTGGTCTCTAGAATAAATTTCCTTGTCCCATAACTACGTGCCTCTGTTGGGCTTTGTATTTGAAAGACATGAGCTAGTGGATCCACCTAAGCTTAACGAACATGGCCCTTACCTTGACAAGTAGGATAATCTCTTTTTGGTGTGGAAAAGACATCAGATTCCATATTATAGCTTACATGGTCTATGTTGGTTAATGGTAAATATCCACAAAAGACTCCGTTTTTTCTAAATGTTTTATAAGTTCCTCAATAATTATGTTTTTTAAGGTTATGTTATGATTTTCAAATGTTACATTGGGCTAACATGATTTATGATTTTAGCTTATCAAGCTTAACATGTTTTACTTAGTCATCATTACGCTTTCAAGACTTAGCATGTTTCACGTTTATATTTATGCATGTTTCTTATACTCAATACATTCAAAGTATTGGCGCATATATATCCCGTGCCTATATTTTTTTATAATATAAGATTCGATATTCCTCCATCTGACCATGCTAGTTGGATTGCTCCGCTTGATTTGGATTGGTGAGTCCTTATGGTTCGAGGGCATGACCATTATATGAGTCTTTTATTGATTTTAGTCATTTCCGTTTTCTGACTTATTTTGTGAGTTAGGGATTTGTCCTAGTCACATCTATAATAAGTAGAGGCCTTGTCAGACATAGTTGATGTTCCGCTTATTCAGTCATGTACTCTGTTTTTGTATCCTCTATTCTTTAAAGTTTATAGACTTATATCTCAATTTTCATGATCATTCTCTTATGTTTTTTAATCATAGTGTCATGATTATGTCAAGTGGCTTGTTTAGGGTCTTTTGGGATCCTATTCGTCATGTCACGTCTAGGGTTTAGCTTGGTTCGTGACAAGAAAATTGGGAGTGGAGGATTAGGTGGGGTGGGGTAGGGATTTTTTTTAAATGAAAAATAATATCTATAAATAAATTGGAAGGGCGTGGGGTGAAGGAAGATTTTAAAAAAAAAACTTTTATAAAAAAGTTATTTAAAAAAATAAATAAATGGTGGGGGGTGGGTGTTGGAGGGGGATACAATGGTAGGAAGTGGTGGAGTGGAGTAAAAAAAATACTTTAAATTTTATCTTTTAAAAAAAAAATTTCTCTTTTTTTGGGGATAGCGATACTTTAATCTTTAACTATTAACTAATACAAATAATTTATTTAATTTTTGTCAAGATGAAATATTTTGTCCATGTGGAGTGTCATGTGACAATTGTTTGTAAATAAAAGAGAGAGTGTAATACAAACACCTTCAAGAGAGTGTAATAAACAAGAGATGTGTGTTTCTCAAACTAATGAGTGAGGTATGAAATTGACACTCACAATAGTTTAGGTATGAAACTTAAAAAAAGAAGATAGTTTAGATATGAAACTCCAAAAAAAAAAAAGATAGTTTAGATGTGTTTTAAATACATCACTCTTTTTAAAATTGAAACACAACTTCAAATTAAATTTTGAATTTTCACGATCAAACAGTGATTTTTGAACAAGGTAAATTTTATTTTGAAAAATGTGAATCATAATTTTTAGCCGCACAGATAACTTAGAAGTTAAAAGAAATGAGCGACCACATAAGCAACTTTTTGTCTTTTCCATCTCAACAAAAAGAACATGCAGCTGCTACAACAAAAAGTATTGTCCTTAAAATTTTTGGGTAAATCTTACCATGGAAATATAGTAGAAAGCTTTCAAATATTTCGTTAGTTCACTTTTATTTGTCCACTATATTAAAAATATTTTGTTTACATTTACTATTCACTTTTAGTGTATCAACATATTTTTTCCCTATGTTTTACCCTAACCATTAATTAATACTTATTTCTCATTATTTCACAAATAACTTTTCAAAATCTAAGATTATATATCAATTAATATAAAATTTGTGGTAAAGTACTGTCACACCTCAAATCCCGTAGAGACGGACAAGCACCCGATGCCGTAAAGGACCGGGAGAACTCACATATAACTTGTGTTTACCATGTATATAACTATGACAATCATGAAACTCTAACAAATATATTTATAAGCCACAATGATAAAAGACCAACATAGATAGGCCCAAACTATATAGACATGACTTGGCCATTGAGGCCACAACTGTTAAGGAACCAAACATAACTCCACTTCATAGATTAGTCTACAAAGCCTCTATACGGTAGAAAAACTTAGAGTAGGTCGAGACAGACCCCGCCTTACCCTTAACTACTATACAATACCAAAATAAATCTACTAAAGACTCGATAAATCTCCAAATCAACATTGAGCTCACCAAAAGCAGTTGAGTGTCGTGTGCTCCTAGTCAGGAGGTCTACTAGCTGGAGTACCTGTACCTGTGGCATGAAACACACCATCCCCCATAAGGGATGTCAGTACAAAAGAATGTACTGAATATGTAAGGCAATAGCATGTGTAAAACAAGGGTTTTAATGAAATCAATATACAAATGCATAGTACTAAATAAAGGACCACCTTTGCTTACTCTTTGGGATCATGTACATTACATTCTTTTCTTTACTCTTATGTGCTTATAATCTTTGTAAGGCATGTGATACAAATGACCAGCTGATCAGTGGTAAAGGAGGATGACCCATGCTAGGCATTTTAACTCCTGTGATGTTGTCCTCATAAATATATAATTGGGATCGACCCATGAGAGGCTCTCGCCTCTAGACTTCCACCATTATACATAAAATGGGATCGACCCATGCTAAGCTTTTTTCCCTGGGCTTCCACCCGTACATTACACATTGTTCCACGTTGTTCTTTAATCATTGAGATTGTTACTTTGGTGGCCTTAATCATTTTTTAGCCTCAAAATTATGGATCAGTAGTAGAAGACATGTGAACATGCACTTGAGGCAGTAATAATGAAACAAGGAGCTAATGTAATATCAATGAATTACTTGCTTAAATGACACAATGGACCTCATCTGATTAAGAGGAGAAATCACAAAGCTTGCTATTAGAAACCACCTTTATTCATACCAGTACTTGGAAGAGTAAAAGTGTAGCTTCTAATAGTAAACACATACTGGAGTACTTTGTCACACGATGGAGTGGGGAAAAGATTGTTAGTTACATTAATGATCATATGATGTGACTACATGCCCTTTACAATGAGGAGCACTTCGGAATCTACTTTGTTGGTTACTATACAAGTGTAAGACTTCATGACAAAGAATATGAAATCAAATATCCTTACATACCTTGCTGTACAACTTGGATATTACAATGAATTAATCTCCTTCCTTTCAGATTATTAATCTACAATGAAATAAGTAAAACTAGCATTAGTAGCTAATCAACACATTTTGGCTACTTAACCTCACCAAAATGGTAGCCGGGCAGCAGACCCATAATTTATCATATCAAAGACGTTGTTCAATTACTTCTCCCCGAATTAATCCACATACTATACAGATTCTTATAATATCCCCTGAAATAACTTTGGCTTCATTACACCCTCTAAACAACACACAAAGTTGAGTGAGTAGTAAGCCTACACAACATTCATTTCAGTTGTGTATCACTGCACCCTCCTTCTATATTTCAATACAAAATATTCACACCTTTCCCCAACATCAACCATGCAGTCCAAACATATACACATAATATAGCCCCAAATGTTCTTTATCATAGCAACCAAATATTGAACTCACCATCCATTGAGTTCTTAATAACAACACACATTAATTCTTTATCCAAACTCATACATAAGGAGGACAAAAAAATGAGCAGTCAGCTTACCTTAATTTATGCAGCTTTTCTTTTTAACTTGGAATCTTCAAGAACTTCAACTTCCCTTCACACTGAAACCAAAGAAGAAAAGAAAAGTCTTTTAATAATAATAAAAAAGTTAGCAATAGCTTGTGGAAACATTATGCCTTTGTACTTATACTTGAGTATAAATAACATGTTTTCCTAGTTATCTATGGGAGAATTAAGCTAAATCCGTAAGTATTTTCACTTACCTTGTCTTGCAAAGATGAGGGTTTCATCAAGAACCCTAGAAGGAATTTTAAGACTGCTGTTTTAAGTCTTGAGAGAAAAGAGAGAGAGAGAGAGAGCTGGAGTTAATTCTGAATTTTTGTGTGTTAAAATAAGTTGAAGTACCAGCTAATATTTATCTTATATTGAGCTTTCTTCACCCTTAAAAATATCCTCTAGAACCTCCCTTTTTTTGCTCCATTTTCAGCCTTTAATTGGTCAAGTAGGTGATGCCCTTGCTTATTTATCTCAAACTGCACAAAAGGTCAAATTAGGTGATGCACCTTATTGCTTTCTTCTTAGTTGAGCATAAATTACATTGGGCCTTGGTAGATTTGGAGATTGGGCTTTTTTCTATCTTCTTTTTCTTTTACTTAGTTTGGGCCTCAAGGGAGTCAGATAACATAGGCCTAAATCTGATTCATTAACCTTGGCCTCTTTAACTAGATCCATATATCTCAAGTAGGTGATGCACCTAGTATCTTAATTAAGCCAAGCAAGTAGCTCACTATTTTATTCCATTCTGTAAATATTAATTCCTTTTGCTTTAACTTAACACTTAACTTTGAACTGTAAGCTCAATAACCACATTACTATCTCGAGTATAAATACTTCCATCGGGGTTAACATGGAGTACACATGTTGAAACGTGAAAGGCATTACATCACCTTCCAAGCTAGTTTAAACCAACACTAATCATATAAGAAACATGGTCCCTCACCTATATGGTAAGGCTATGTCAAGTATCATATGAATAGAACTAGCATATGCATAATACAGGGTGTTACATATTAATCATTAATTTGAGAGACGTGTATAATTTAAAATAAACAAATAAAAATAAATGCAGCAAGTGCAAAATATAAATGGAGCCCACAAAATATTTTTATGAGTCCTATATAATAAAGGAGAATAAGCAGGAAGCACAAGCAAGCATATTGACGTTGTTTCAACGACCCATCCCAGTTAGGGCTACGTAACAATCGGTTCGGTTTGGTTTTGAAGTTTATCGGTTTTACTTATTGGTTATCAGTTTGTAGAGATGCTAAACCATTAAGATATTGACTTATCGGTTATTGATCGTTATCGGTTTAACCGTTAAGATTTGACACAAAAAAAAGTCATTAAAAATAACATAGAAACGAGGTGACAAACCAAATGAACCATGCACGTGAGTTCACAAATAACATCTTGCGAAAAAGCAAACACTTTTACATTGTAGAATACCCAAGAGTTTGAGACAGCCAAAAATAAAAGTAGGAAACTAAACTCTAAGTCAAGGACTTTATATACAAAATGATAAAAATATAATTATTTAATTTACTACCGGGTTATCGGTTAATCCGTTAAGAAAAAACCTCAAACCGTTAAGAACCGATTACCCAATAACAAAAAAAATTAAAATTGTTATCAAAATCGCTAAACCAATAACCCATTAATGATAAACCAATAACTTTTTCTCGATTCAGGTTATCGGTTTTGGTTCGGTTTTGAATAGCTCTAATCCCAGTCACTATGACTAGCCAATGGTGAAAGAATTTGGGCCAGAAAACATTTTAGGTAGTGACTTAAAAATTGTAGGCTAGGCCAACCTCATATAGAATCTGGATTAGGTGAGGTCTAGGGCCATCCGAAAATGGGTGGGGTGCATTGTCTAGACTTGGTTGTTATTTTCTTGTAGCCAAGACATTGAGGAACCTGTAGAGCTTTATAGAATTGAATTCAGGTGGATAGAACTCCAGGACGTCAAGGGAAGAAGGTATGTTGTGAAAAATGGGATTTTCAGAGATTTTTGAGTCTTTAAGTTTGTGCAATTAGCTATACAGGGTATCCGACCGCTATAGCGGGTGTGTGCATGCATTATAACAAGGTAAGTTCCGCTATAGTGGGGTAAAACATGATTTTATGCTTAAATAGCCCCAAAACCTCCTATTTTCTGAACGTTTGTTCTTGGAATTGGGAGGGACGTTCTAGGACTGTTTGCACTCAATTTCCATGGAATTCATCGGTAAAGGTAAGTTTATACTCCCCAATATTGTTAATTGATTCTTAATCCTTAGAATCTAGGATATTACTTTACCCATGCCGATAGAATCTGAAGAACATCACATATATGAGAGAAGGGAACATGGTCATACCTTAACTCAAGAAACTATAGTTCCTTAAGCTCACATTAAGCAAGGATAAAAGCTATCCCTTTAATCCCAAGAGAGACTTGTATGAACTCTAGGTTAGGTTGAAGTACCAAACTTGATTCTTGGTTGATTTCTCAATTTGGTCTTTAGGAGAGTGGAGGGTTTGAAGAACCAGCAAAGAGGAGTTCTAAAAATAACTTAGGATCTTTATATAGTGAATTAAACACGAATATATCAGTTTTAAACGTATAAACCGACTTAACATGTGCTGGTCACGTGTCCAGCGCGGCCAATTTGGGCTTCTGTGCAGTCCATAGTAAAACACACAGATCTTTTTACTCCGAAGTCGTATTACTGAGAGGTTTTCTTCGTTGGAAACTAAACTCAAATATCTTTAATTTGGTATATTACAGGACCTCTAACGCAATATATACTGAGAGATATTCTTGTACGAAGTCAGACCATATACGAGATTACAAGAAATAATCCATCTCAATGAGACCTTCAACTTGTATTGTCGTTCCCAGGCTTCCTTTGGCCTCCAGAGATGATATAACACTTATATTGATGTACTATAAGTAACAATCAGTATGATCATCCATTTAAAACCTTATTCCACCAACAAATACTCAACAAACAACGTAAGGGAACAAAATAATTTTTGACGCGTATGTCATAGTTTAATGACTTAAACGCCTTAAAATATATGGGGTGTTACAAAGGCATTCTTAGACTATTGGTTTATTGTGTTAAGGCTTCGAAATTGCTTCCTCTTTATTTTAGACATTAGAGTTTTGGTACCACGACTTTCAGTTCTTAGAAGTAGTTATTTCCACAAATCTTTTAATTATTGAGTTGAGTTTATGAGGACTCAATTCTTGAGTAGTTTTAAAACTATTTTACTAATTTATATGATGAACTGCTTTTAAAATAATGGTCTGTTGAGTTAATATTTGGCGGGTAGTTGGTTCTTCCACGAAGTGGTTTAGTGTTGGGGTTTCTCACGACAATCGGGGTCGTGACAAAGTAGATATTAGAGCCTTAAGTTTGTTGATCTCATTTGACCAAAATAAGTCTAGTAGAGTCGTGCGGAATGGTATGGAGACATCTGTATTTTTCTACAAGAGGCTACATGACTTATAGCATCCTGGGAAGCTCTACTCCAATGAAGGACAAGGATGAAGCTTTAAACACTCCAAGGAGGCCCATAACAAGATCTCAAAACAAGGATTTCAATGATAAGCTCAACAAGCTTCAATCGATGATCCAAAAGTGTCTTGTTGGGGGAGAAGAGCCCTAGCTCAAGGGAGATGAATTTTCCAAATGCTACAATTATTTGGTGGCCCAAGTTGAACTCCAAGAGGAAGAATATTGGGTTCCAAAGTTCAGCCTTGAAGAAGTCCAAAGTGGTGCAGAAAGAGGCGAATCAGCCCAAAAGGAGGCCAATTTCAGCCTTTAAGTGCAGCTGAAATCAGCAGCCCAAAAGGGGCTCAAAAGCAACGACCAAGGGGGCCCATAAAGGCCTTAAATCAGCTAGAATTAGTAGAGTTTTAATTTTTTACCTTAGCCCCCAAGCTAGGGTTTTAATTATTAAGTTCTAAATTATTCTTTTAGGGTTTTATTAGGGCTAGCAACCAACTTATTTATTCTATAAATACGAGTGCTTTTTCATTCATTAAAAGGACATTAGATTGATATATTAATAATATTTGAGAGAGTTCTTTTGAACCTTTGTGACTTGTTCTTTGAGAATTTATCTTTAAACCTTAACTAGTTTCGTAGTTTAAGGTATAAAGTAATTTCTTCTTGTGATATCTGTGATTTCTTTTTGGTATTCTTTATAAGGTGATTAGTTTATACTAATTATTGTCTTTAGTTACTCAAAAAGCGGTCAAGATTCGAATCTATTGTTTTGATTCATTTTCTCAAGTAAAGGCGTTATCTTTCTTTCATAAATATATATGTTGTTACTTGGATCTTTTCAAGGCCTTAGAATAAAATCCTTTGAAATTCTTGGATCTTTCCTTTGAATTTCCCATATCTTTTTATTAGTTTCTGTTTATTTTTCTAGTATTGTTTCCGCACTCATTAATTCAACTCTATATTTGTGATTTTCGTAACCTCGTTGTTATCAAGTGGTATCAGAACGATTCTATCAAGGTTCCATTCTTGATAAATCTTGGGATTTCTTTAATAAAACAGAGCAAACAAAACAAAAAAATGAAGAAAAAAAATCTTATATATGAACAGTAAAGGTGAACAGTACGTTTTAAAAAAAAAGTAAAAGTTATAACTTGCTCTCCAAGAAACCTGATTATTTGCATTAGTTTGTTTCCAAACCCAAGTAGGAAACAAGAAGAGGGGATTCTAGATCTTAAGGAGAAGAGGAATTTTTTTCTTGTTCTTACAATTCTAAATAAGTTTCCTTTTTATTCCTGTTTTGTTTCGACTAAAATCTTATTTGTTCTAGGACTAGTTCTTTACTTTCTTCAATGCCCAAAAAAAAATCTATACTTTATTACTACGAACTTGATACACGTTTTGGTTTAATTATAAATCTACAAAGTATTCTTGTTCAAAGGTTACTTTGAGGGGAAGAAGGCAATTGTGGGTGAGTTTAAAAGAGGGTAAAAGCCATATTGAAGTGTGATACTTGATAATTATTTTTGCTTTTCTTTAGATGTCTAATTCAGGTGGTGATGAGGAAGAGATCATCTAGAAGTCGAGATCCAAGGAAGGAACAACTTCACCCTTCAAGCTATGCACCAACAATTCGAGAGATGGAATTTACAATTTCAAGAGATGAGGAATATGATTACTGAGCAGAATGATACCATAGCTGCATTTAGGAGGGAGAACAATGTTGAACAACCCCCTAATAATGTTAGGCCCCAAGTTAGAAGGAATGTACCCCATATCCCTTTTGTAAATCTTGAATATGATAATGATGATATTGATGTTGAATTTAATCTAGAAAGAAGAGATAGGAGGGGACAAAGAGGTAGAGTAGAAGATGATAATATAAGTAGCATAAAGATGAAGATGTCATCTTTCAAGGGGACAAGCGACCCAGACTTGTACCTTGATTGGGAAAGACTAGTTGAAGCCATCTTTGACTATCACAACTACTTTGAGGGTAAGAAAGATAAACTTGCTGTTGTTGAGTTTTCTGATTATGCTGCTTCTTTGTGGCAAAAGCTTGCTAGGGAAAGATTGCAAGATGAGCTACCACCTATAGCTACATGGGCAGAGATGAAGAGGGTAATGAGGAAGAGGTTTATGCCATCATATTTCCAGCGAGATCTACAGTCTTTCCTTCAACATTTGAAGCAAGGCTCAATGTCGGTGGATGAGTACTTTAAAAGCATGGATATAGCTATGATCCAAGCTAAATGCATAGAGGAAGAAGAGGCTACAATGGCTAGATTTTTAAATGGTTTAAATGTAGAAATGGCTGATGTAGTAGAAATACAACAATATGTAACTTTAGATGAGTCAGTTGATTTGTCTATTAAAGTAGAAAAACAAATTAAGAGGAAGCAGCAAAATAACTCATTGAGAAGTCGTCCAAACGCCATTTCTAAGAAGCCATGGTCAAATAAAGAGGGAAAAGTTCCTTTCAAACCTCAAGAAGATAGAGGTAAAGGTAAAGTTCAGAAGGGAGGTAAAACCTTTAATCCTAAATCTTCTAAACTTTCTAGTTCTATTCAATGTCACAAATGTGATGGAAGGGGACATATGACGCATGAATGTCCAAGTAGAAGAAACATCATACTTAGGGACAATGGAGAATATGAGAGTGAAAAAGGTGAGGGGGAAGAAGAAGAGGGAGATGTAAGTGAGGAAGATGATCTAGAACTGCGTAATGATGGTATAATTGGGGTGGTTAGGAGAATTATGACTATCAATTAGGGTAGTATTGATGAAGGGCAGAGGGAGAATTTGTTCCATACTAAGTGTGGGATAAAAGGGAAGACTTATTCTATGATTATTGATGGGGGAAGTAATGCAAATGGGGTGAGTTCATACTTGGTGGATAAACTAGGAATTACATGCATGAAATGCGATACCCCATATAGGCTCCAATGGTTGAATGATAGTAGAGAAGTAAAAGTAAACAAACAATGCATGATTTCATTCAATGTTGGTAGGTACGAAGATGAAATTCTCTGTGATGTAGTTCCAATGCAAGCATGTCATGTTTTACTTGGCTGACCTTGGCAATATGATAGGGATACTATTCATCATGGAGGAAAGAATAGGTATAGTCTTCTGCATAATGGTAAGAAGTTTACTTTTGCACCATTATCTCCTTCTCAAGTGTTTGAAGATCAAAAACGATTAAGGGAAATAATGGGAAAACAAAGGGGAGAGATAAAAAGTGAGATTGAGAAAAAATATAAGGGCCAAGATATAGAAAAAAAAGAGAGATGGCTGAGAGAAAGCGAGAGAGGGCAGTAATCTAAGTAAAGAAGTAAAAGAGGGTTTGAGTGAAAAAATGAAAGATTTCGGTGAGAGGAAAGAGGCTAAGGAAAAGAAAAAGGAGAGTCTTTATATAAAAGCCAAAGAGTGTCTAACTGCTAGAAAAGAAGGACTGTCCATAATACTGCTTACTTACAAAGAAGTGTTGATTAATTTTGAACAACTAACTCCTTTGTCAAATAGTGTTTCTTCTCTTTTGTAGAGTTTTGAAAATGTTTTTCCTGATAATACTCCAAATGGATTTCCACCTTTGAGAGGGATTGAGCACCAAATAGACTTCGTGCTTGGGTCTCAAATTCCTAATAGGCCTGCCTATAGGAGCAATCCTGATGAGATCAAAGAATTACAAAAATAGGTTGATGAATTGCTTGTAAAGGGTTTTATTCGAGAGAGCATGAGCCCATGCTCTGTTCCTGTCCTATGGTACCCAAAAAGGATGGAACATGGAGGATGTGTGTAGACTAACGAGCCATCAATAAGATAACAGTAAAGTATCACCATCCTATTCCTCGTGTTGATGATATGTTGGACCAACTATATGGTTCCAAAATCTTTTCTAAAATTGATCTAAGAAGTGGTTACCTTCAGATTCGTATGAATCCCGGAGATGAATGGAAAACTGCTTTTAAGACAAAATACGGACTTTATGAGTGGTTAGTTATGCCCTTAGGTTTGACTAATGCACCAAGCACTTTCATAAGACTAATGAATCATGTTTTTAAATTTTTCCGTGGAAAATTTGTTGTGGTGTATTTTGATGACATCTTGATCTTTTCTCAAAATCTAGATGAACACCTAGAGCACCTAAAACAAGTTTTTGAAGTTCTTAGAAATCAGTGCTTGTTTGCTAATCTCAAAAAGTGTACTTTATGTGTGGATCGTGTGGTTTTCTTGGGTTTTGTGGTAAGTTCTAAGGGAGTTGAAGTAGATGATGATAAAATCAAGGCAATAAAATAATGACCTAAACCTAATAGTGTAACTGAAGTTAGGAGTTTTCATGGACTTGCTAGTTTTTATAGGAGGTTTGTGCGAGACTTTAGCACCATTGCTGCTCCTTTAACTGAAGTTATTAAGAAAAATAAGATTTTTACATGGGGAAAGGAACAAGATGATGCATTTAACTTACTGAAGGATAAATTGTGATCTGCTCCTCTTTTGCAATTACCTGATTTTTCTAAGTCTTTTGAAGTTGAGTGTGATACCTCTGGTAAGGGCATAGGTGCTGTTTTGATGCAAAACTCTAAGCCAATTGCCTACTTTAGTAAAAAGCTAAGTGGAGCAACATTGAACTACTCAACTTATGATAAGGAGCTATATGCCTTGGTAAGGGCATTAGCTACATGGCAGCACTACTTGCGGCCCCGAGAATTTGTGGTCAAGACTGATCATGAGTCATTAAAGTACTTGAAGAGCCAAGGTAAACTTAGTCGTAGGCATGCTAAATGGGTGGAGTTTATTGAAACTTTTCCTTATGTAATTGCCTACAAACAAGGTAAGGAGAATGTTGTTGCTGATGCGCTCTCAAGAAGGTATGTTTTGATCTCTACTCTTTATTCAAAGTTGTTGGGTTTTGACCAAATTAAGTTACTCTATACTAATGATTCTGATTTTGGTGATATATTTGCTAAATGTAAGCTGGGTCCTTTTGAGAAATTTAATCTTCAAGATGAATTTCTATTCAAGGAAAATAAATTATGTGTTCCTAGCTGCTCTTTGCGTGAACTATTTTATTAGGGAAGCACATTGTGGAGGGCTAATGGGACATTTTGGTGTACCCAAAACTCTAGAAGTACTTTCTGAATATTTTTATTGGCCTAGCATGAGAAAGGAAGTCGAAAAAGTGTGTTCTCACTGTCTTGAATGTAAACAAGCTAAGTCTAGAACACTGCCGCATGGTATTTATACCCCTTTACCTGATTACTTTTTGTATATTATGATACTAGCTCATTTAGTCTATTGCCTTTCATACACAGTACATTAATTCGTACTGATTACCCATTGCTTGGGGCATTGCATTCATGCTTGCATGTCCAGATAGATGACTCGATAGACCTCCCCAGCAGCAAAGTTGAGTTCCAGTAGGTTGGCTAGCCCTTTTCTTCTAGAGCTGCCAGTGTTTAATGGTTTATTGCATTTTGTTTCATATAGTTTTTGGGTAGGTCGGGACCCTATCTGACCAAGCTTTACTTCTCTCAGAGGCTTTCAGACTAGTGCGTCGGGTTGTGTAGCCACGTTATTATTCATGTTGGCCTTGTTTATTTGTTGGCCGAAGTTTGGTGATTGTTTGGTTTATTGTCTTGACACATAGTATTTCTTAGCTTCTGTATAGACATCATGGCGGCTTTGACGGGCCATATAGAATTTACATTTTCCTAGATATCATGGTTGCCTCGACGACCCAAACAACATTTATGTGCTAGCTGGCTATTTTTTTTATATGAACTGTGGGAATAGTTATATCCTTTATGGAGTTGTTGATAGGGGCCTTGCCGGTCAAGGATTTATTTTTAAGCTGAGATATACTAATTTATTTTCTTAACTATGTGTGGCTTCTATGTGCTATTTGCAAATGGTTCAGCACGATCGGCTCAGGCCCAAGTTTTGGCAATAGGTGCCAATTGCGCCTCTTGAGTTTGGGGCATGAAATCTTGGTATCAGAGTAAAATCGTATAATAGGGAGTCTACAAGCCGTGTCTAATAGAGTCTTGTTTATAAATGTGTTGTGCACCACATTCTATAAGAAGAAAGGTACACGGTGTCACGACCCAATTTCTTGAGTCATGATGGCGCCTACCAACCCACCAGTAGGCAAGCCAAGACCCTATCCCAGAACTTAGCAATAATGGGATTGAGGGTGGGATGTAACCTCAACTATGCGGAAGCATAAATAAAGGAGCAGATAAGGGAAAGGCGGAAGCGAAACATCTATATACAATAACAATACCTCCGAGAACATGGAAGTCACGCGTACAGAAATACTAAATGAGTACAAGTTCCAAAAGTGGACCACAAAAACAAGTTTTCTCAAAAGTAAAAGACAGGACAAAATATATAACAGAAGGAGACAGGTAATCCAGAACGCCATGTGCTAACCCTCGTCTCCGCAACAGCCTGTTGCAGGCTCAAACTCAACGCTGATAGCTGGTGCTCGGACCTGCATCACGAAAACAGATCTAGAGTGTAGCATGAGTACCAATACAATAGGTACCCAACATGCATCATAGGCCAACTGAGCAAGAAAGGTAAAAACAAACTGAAAAAGATAGAATCTACAATAACAGAGGTCAAGCAAAAATGAAACAAAGCACACGAGCACACCGGAAGTAAAACTAAGTATAGCTAATCTAAACCAAATTGGACCCCCATAAGCCCAGAAGGTACACTCATGCACAAGTTTAAATAAAACCCGAACGGAACCCCATATGCCTGACAAGTACACAGAAGAGCTATTTTATAGAAACGAAGGAAGACCCAAGCTACGAATCGAATCCACCAACCAACTCAATCAAATTAACCAGGCTACTCCATCCCGGTCACAATTCTGACTTTCAAGTCAGGCCACCGGCCAGAAAGAAGATCCCAGGGGCCCTACCCAGCGAGTAGAGTGCCAAGGCACGATGACTCCGGCAACCACAACCCTGAAATGGAACAACCACCCAATCCCAAGCCTTAACACTCTGCTGCCCAATTAACCAACACTCCCGAGGGCACTATCCAAGCCAGTAGAGTGCACCGGTACTCCAGGGGGCCCTACCTAAGCCAGTAGAGTAAGCTGGTCAACCCAAGTGCTTCATATCCAATCGCCTATTTCGCTAATACTGTCGGGGGCCCTACCCAAGCCTATAGAGTATGTGGGTCCATCCAAATAACTTTAAACATCAAGCCAAGGTGGATCGCCATCCACTAGACCAACCACAGTACCGCCGAATCGATCTCGAAACATCCGAAAGCCAAGGAAAAACAACACGCCTCTGACGTCACATCAGCACTACATAATTGGGGAGAGAAGCTAGAAAAGCACACCACACAAATCCCAAACCGGACTCAGACTATCAAACCCAAGTCTGCTATGCCAGTCTGTAAGGACCTAGTCATCTGAATCGATGTCGGATACATACCACAGTCAAACAGGTGCATGGGCCTAAGTTAATACTACTCTATCCTAAACAAAAGCCAAAGATAACTCCACTACAGTAAGCAGCCAACCAGAAAAGCCGCATGTAGCAACATATAAACTGTCCAACAGATAGTCATAAAACACCGATAAGCAACCCCACCATTAACATGGTAGTAACCCTGAAAATCAACCCTAAAGCAAGAATTCGGAGAAGAGGAACAGAAATACTAGATACCCACCCCAGATTCACACAAATCAGCAAGTATTCACACATTCCAACTCAATCTAAAAGAAGGGAAGTCGTAATCTACCAAAAGGCCGACCGCGTGCGCTCCAAATCATTCTTCCAGAGCTTTTCCCTTCCGAACAACCTCAGAATGCTGCCACGCTATCAAAAACAAAATCAAAGCGTCAACACGATCATTTAGACACTAAATCATCAAAATCAGAGACAGACCAATTTCGGAGTCAAAATTAGGAAACGTGGGACCCGCTCTAGAATTGACTCTATAAAGAGGTCCCAAATCCTCCCCCGAGCCTGTGTTCCAAAATGGAACACCCAACAGGGCTCCAATCTGCTCCATGCAATCAAAACAAGAAATGCAAAACTTTACACAAATTAGCTTAGGGTAGTAAATTATGCCTCAAATTCACGGGAATCGAGGACCACCCAACACAAACTGATCAACAACCCACGAAGCTAAGGAGAATCAGAGCACCTGGGACTTCGAATCATCGAAAACCTACTTAAGATGAGGAAGATATGAATTTTCCAACATTCCATCAAAATGAGCCTTGACCTCACTTTATAAGCACTGCCAGTCGCTAACCTCCGCGAAAGAAGCCAAGGCCCCGCGAATGCGGAAGGAAAAAAATCAACACTCCGTGAATGCAGCCTGGGGCTCGCGAATGTGGAGGGAAATGACCCACACCTCCGTGAATGCGGAACCCTTTCCACGAACGAGAAGAGGACAGGCCCTATCTGCTAACACGGAGCCTTATCCGCGAACGCAGGAAAGGAGATCTCAAACTTTCGCGAATGCATAGAAGACAGGACCACACCTCCATGAATGCAGAGAAGGAATGGGTCTGCAATATCAGCTGTGCACCAGCTGAGTTTTGGGCATTCCCAAAACTCCGACGGGGTGCTCGGGATTTGTTCAAAACCCTGTGCACACAAACGAGATATGCTACCTCATCAAATTCGACGTTCCAGATTCAATGGCGTAGTCAAAATTTCTATACAAGGTCGTTTCGACAAAAAGTGGGTCCCACTTCCCAAGTGCCAATTTATCCAACTTTAACTAAGGGCCTCGTAATTCGATCGAAAGCCCCCGGAAGTTCTCAAAGGGTCATTCTAGACAAAACTCAGCATTCCGGAACTAATCGCGCTGACGGAATTTTCATCCGAGTGCGTTTATCAATAATATTGACCAAAGACAACTTCAAACCAAATGGCCCTAAATGACAGAATTTGGGCCAACTATGTTTCTAGCCTAATTTGGCCGCTCTGGAGCTGATAGAACCGTCAGAATTCCCATCTTAGATCGTTTACCTGAGGTTATGACCAAAATCAACTAGTCTAGGTCCAAGAGCTCCAAAATAGGAAAACAAGCACAACACCCTAACGAACGACTAGGCAACCGAACCTACAGTGCCAACAAGTTAGAAATGACTTGGGGTCGCTACAGGAATGCTCTAAATGACAGAAAAGAGGTGCAAACACAAAAATGACTCGGAGGCTCATTACAACATCTACTACTAAAAGAACTTTCATCCGTGAAAGTAAGGATCAAGAAGTACCTGAGGGCTCAAATAAGCTGGGGAACTGCTCCCACATCTCCTGCTCAATCTCCCAGGTAGCCTTCTCAACTGGACGGTGCCTCCAACCGACCTTAACTAGAGGAATGGATCTCAACCTCAGCTTCCTCACATCAGTGGCCAAAATAGCAACTGGCTCCTCAACATAGGTCAGGCGATCATCCAACTCAACAGCATCATATTGGAGCACATGAGACTCATCTGCAACATACCGACGCATCATCAAAACATGGAAGACTAGATGAATAGCTGAGAATGCTGTGGTAAAGCTAACTCATAGGCCACATCACCCACTGCCCTCAAGATCTCAAAAGGCCCGATATACCTATGGCTAAACTTCCTCGCCTGCCAAATCTTATCACGCCCTTCATGGGCGATACTCGGAAGGATACTCTATCACCAACGGCAAATCTCAGTGGTTCATGCCTGCGATCCACGTAACTCTACTGTCTACTCTGGGCCGTCCTGAGCTGATCCTGAATCATCCTTACATGAGCTAGGGTCTCTTGAAACAGATCTGTACCCCACAACCAAGGCTCCATAGACTCAAACCATCCAACTGGATTGCGACAACTCCTACTATATAAGGCCTCAAATGGGGCCATCTGAATGCTAGAGTGTTAGTTGTTATTGTACACAAACTCCGCCAAAGGCAAGAACTGGTCCCACCATCCTCCAAAGTCCATAACACATGCCCGCAACATATCTTCAAGGACTTGAATAGTGCGCTCTGACTCGCCATCAGTCTGTTGGTGGAATGCTGTGCTAAGATTCACACGGGTGTCCAACTCCTCCTGAAATACTCACGAAAAGATGGAGGTGAACTGTGAACCCCAGTCTAAAATGATAGAAACAGGCACCCCATGAAGATGGACCACTTTTTGAATGTAGATACGAGCTAACCTCTCAGCACTGAAGGTTGTATGAACTGGATGAAGTGTGCTGCCATGGTAAATTGATCCACAATGACCCAGATGGTGTCAACACCTCTAGGAGTCTGAGGAAAGCCCACAATGAAATCCATGGTGATGCGCTCCCACTTCCACTCAGGAATGGGTAATCTCTGCAACTCCCCAACAGGCCTCAAATGCTCGGCCTTCACCTATTTACAACACAAGCAATGGGATACATAATCAGAGATGTCTCTCCTCATACCGTTCCACTAGTAGTGCTGCCTCAGATCACGATACATCTTAGCAGTGCTCGGATGGATGGACTATCTGGAATCATGGGCCTCACTAAGGATCAGTTGTATCAAGTCCCCAACTCTTGGAACACAAATCCGGTCAGCAAATATCAAAACCCCATCTGAATCTAAGGTAGCCTGCCCGACATCACCCGTAAAAACTCTATCTCTAAGTGTCACCAAAGACTCATCCTCGAACTGACAACTATAGATCTGCTCCAACAGAGAAGACCGAGCTCCCACATTAGCTAACACCCGACTGGAATCTGAAATATCTAGTCTGACCATCTCATTGGCTAAGGACTGCATGTCCAAAGCCAAAGGTCGCTCCAAAACTGAAAGAAAGGCTAGGCTACCCATACTCACTGCCTTCCGACTCGAGGTGTCTGTTACTACATTCGCCTTTCCCGGATGGTAGAGAATAGAGAGATCATAGTCCTTCAGGAGCTCAATCCAGCGGGCGCTGCCTCGAATGAAGATTCCTCTGGGTCATAATGTACTTAAGGCTCCTGTGATCAGGGTAGATCTCACAATGAACTCCATATAGGTAATGCCTCCAGATCTTAAGCGCAAAAACTACCGCTGCCAAGTCTAGATCATGAGTGGGGTAGTTGCGCTCATGAACCTTAAGTTGCCTTGACGCATAAGCAATAACCCGGCCCTGCTGCATCATAACACAACCAAAACCAACGCCAGATGTGTCACAATAAACCGTTAAGCCCTCGCCCTCAACTGGAAGAGTCAATATAGGAGCGGTGGTAAGCAACTCCTTAAGCCTCAGAAAGCACCTCTCACACTCCTCCGACCACACAAAGGGAACATCCTGCCGAGTCAACTGAGTAGAGGATAAAATGTCTGTAGTACCCTGCAAATCCGACGAAGCTCCAAACCTCAGTCACAGAAGTGGGCCTAGCCCAATCTCGAATAACCTCAATCTCCATTGGATCCACCATAATGCCATCCTTGGACACCACGTGCCCCAAGAATGCTACAGACTCAAGCCAGAACTCGCGCTTTGAGAACTTGGAATAAAGCCGATGATCTCTCAAAGTCTGGAGGACTATCCTCATATGTTGCTTATGCTCACCATGGCTCCGCGAGTATACCAAGATATCATCAATGAAAACTATGATGAAGGAGTCCAGATACGGCCTGAATACATGAGTCATCAACTTCATGAAAGCGGTAGGGGCATTAGTCAACCCAAAAGACATCACTAGGAACTCATCATGGTCGTAACAAATCCTAAATGTTGTCTTAGGGACGTCCACTGCTCTAACCCTTAACTGATGATAGAAAGATCTCAAGTCAATCTTAGAAATCACTGCAACACCCTGAAGCTGGTCGAACAGATCATCAATATGAGGCATGGGGTAACGGTTCCTCACCATCACCTTATTCAGCTGCTTGTAATCAATACACATCCGCATTGTACCATCCTTTTTCTTCACAAATAAATTGGGGCACCCCAAGGTGATACACTAGGCCGAATGAACCCCTTACCTAAGAGGTCCTGAAGCTAAACACTGAGCTTCTTGAGCTCTGCAGGGGCCATACGGTAGTATGGTGGGATGGAAATAGGACGAGTACTCGGCTAAAAATCAATGGAAAATCAATATCTCGCTCTGGGGGTTGGCCAGGAAGGTCGGCAGGAAACACATCAACAAACTCTTGGACTATAGGCACTGACTCCACCGAAGGGCTCTCCCTACTAACATCTCTAACATAATCCAAATAAGCAAAACATCCGCTATCCATAAGTCTCTAGGCCTGAATACAAGAAATCACTCCAACTAGTGTGCGACTGCGAGAGCCCTGCCATACCACCAGTGGAATACCAGGCCTGGCTATAGTAACCGTCTTGTCATAGCAATCCAAGACCGCTCAGTGACGGGATAACCAATCCATGCCTAAAATCATATCAAAATCCAGCATACTCAACACAATAAGATCAGCCTGAATGTCCTGCCCCCGGATAGTCACCCCACAGGATCTACACACCTGATCCACTACTAAAGAATCCCATACCAGGGTCGAAACACGCAAGGGTACCACTAAAGGCTCTGGACTCACCCTCAACCAAGGAACACAATAAGCAGATACATATGAATATGTAGAACCAGAATGAAATAAGGCTGAAGCTGACTAATGGAATAGGAGAACCGTACATGTGATCACATCATCAGACGCCTCGGCCTCTATTCTTGTTGAAGCTGCATAGAAATGGCCCTGGGCACCTCTACCACGAGCATCCATCCTGCCTCCCTAGGGACCTCCCCATGCACCCTGATTCTGGCCTCCTCCTCTAGCTGGAGGTGCTACTGCTGAAACCTGTCTCACCGCCTGAGGAGCTAGTAAAGCTGATCTGGAGATAGGACACTCCCTAGACCAATGACCAAGCTCTCTACAAGTAAAGCAACCCTGAGAAAACCTACTCGGAACTAGAGGTCGGCCACCCCAACCTGAGGAACCTGCTTGGAAACTACCTCTGCCCTGGCTCAGACCGACACTGTAACCACCCTAGTGGTGTTGGTCACCCTCTTATGTCTGCGATACCGCCTGAAACGAGCGACTGGCTGACCTGGCTTGAACCTCTGCTGGACCCTGTCCTGAGTATCCCTGGGCCTGGGACGATGCCTACTAGAGCTGCCATTCTACCTAGCCCTCTTTCCGCTGCCCCCTTGGGCCTCGCAACGGAGCTGCTCAATCATGAGGGCATGGTCCATAACATTAAGAAAAGAATGGCTCACGGATAACATAGACTGTGACTCAATACGCAGCGACAATATCCAACCCCGGCCAAAGCATCTAACTCCAATAACTCTGCCCACGATACTGGCAGGGACCCAACTGGCCTGGTCTCAATGAAGGAACGCCACCATTGTCTGGCTGGTCCATCTAACTGATAAGCAGTAAAGTCGGCTCCTCTCGACTCCACTAACCCCCAAAGCATGTAATCTCTCCTGGTAGGAAGTAATGAACTCATGGGCGTCCTCCCCAACAGCCCCAGAAAACCTCAGTGATGTCAGTCTAAGGATCACCCCGAGCATCTTCTGCTCCCGAAGTGGCATAACTCCATCTAAGGCATTCGGCTGAATAGCGGCCGGTGCTGGCGGCTGCTGGCCCTTGGGGCCGCTACTGTAGGCTGACCCTGCTGATGAATCTCTAGAACAGCTGGGGCAGGCTGACCTTGCTGTGTTGGAGCTGGCTCTAGAGCTGGAGCTGGCTCTAGAGCTGGAGCTGGCTCTAGAGCTGGTGGTGGGGTCTACTACTGCTGCTGTATTCCCCTTATAGCCGCCAAAATCTGCGTAGGCATCGCCTGAAGATCAGGGCTGCAACTGGTACGGGTGGTGACTGGGCTAGTCCCGGCCCCACCGACTTAGGAGGAATCTGCTCAAGCCGAGGCCCTACCTCTGGCTCTAGAGTCCTTGCTCTATCGCGGCCTGGTGCCGTAGCACCACTTCAACCTCAGGGTTTACCTCTACTGTGCATGCAAGCCATCCTGCGATCGAGTGAAATAAGTGAGATTTCATGAAACCAATCAGACAACGGCGTATGAATAGGAAACAAAATAAGAAAACCTCCTAAAGACATCTTGTAGCCTCCCGAAGATAAGTCACGGACGTCTCCGCGCAGATCCGCAGGACTCTACTAGATGCTAGCTCTATACAAGTGAGACTTATGAACCTGGGGCTCTGATACCAACTCAGGGCATGTTAGATTGATTATCCTTCTTTTGCTCACCTCGTGCTATACAGATTTGTCTTAAGGATTTAGTTTTGGTTATGATTGATTTTTGTATACAGAGAGAGATGGCTGACACCAAACAAACCATAGCTAGCCAGGGACTAGATACAGCTATAGGTAAAGGTATCAGCAAGGTACAATTGGCGGAACAACCCATTATGAGACCTAGAAGGAGACATCTTCTCAGCCCCCTATAGCTTCTCCACCAACTAAGAAGCCTCTGAGGGCTACAAGACCACAGAACCACCATAAGTACAATCTACAACCCCTCTTATTCCATCTGATCATGAATTCAAGAGTGCAGTGTGTATGTTAGCACAGTTAGTAGCTGCACAGCAACTATCATTTGCGCCAGGAGTTGTCGGACCTTCCAAAGGGCTTGGAAGTTTGAGAGGTCATGAGTTTCTAGCTTTGAGTCATCCAGAGTTAACAGGGAAAAATCGTAGGAAGGACCTTCAATATTTTGTCGATCAGCTTCAAAGGATATTGAGGGTCATGAATGCCTTAGCAGCTGAGTCAATTGAATTAGCAGCCTTTTGATTGTGTGATATTGCAGTATTGTGGTACGAGATTTGGAAGAGATCCAGGGGGAAAGATTCACCTCCACCCTCTTGGGATAGCTTAACCGAAGCTTTCATAGATCACTATTTACCTTGAGAGATTCGAGATACCCGGGTAGATCAGTTCATGAACCTCTGACAGGGAAGCATGAGTCTCTGAGAGTATGGCCTAAGATTTGATTCATTGGCTAGGTATGCACTATTATTTGTTGATATAATGCATGACAGGGTGCAAAGATTTGTAGGAGGGCTAGATTCAGACTATGTCGATGCTTCCACTACTACTGCCCTAAATAATAATATTGATATATCATGAATTAAGGCCATTGCACAGAGCATAGAAGAGCGTCTGCATCAGCATTATATGATTAAGAGGGTTGAGAGAGAGCAACAGAAGAGGTCTAGGCCCGCTAGTTCACAGGGAGAGTTTAAGGGTGGTCCCAGACCTCCACTACAACAGTTCCAAGGTAGTAGATTTGATTGTCGAGGACAATCAGGTCTAGGTGAAGGTTCACAAGCATTAGGCTCTCAACAATAGTGGAGTGTGCTAGGCCAGGTCAGCCCCACTGCATTGTGCTACATGCAGTAGAATGCCTTTTATGAGGGGCATGTGTGGAGGAACTGCCGGACCATAGGTCAGGGTGGTATGGGTCTGCCGACTAAGACAGTAGTAGGTTCTTTCTCATCAGCACATTCTATGAGGTGTGGACCTCAGACTTTAGCAGGTAGAGGGGGAGCATCTAGTTCTTGAATTGGCCAGAACTGTGCATATGCACTAGCTGGCTGATAGGACTCAGAGTCATCACCCAATGTTATGAAAGGTACATTGATTGTTTGTTCTTATTGTGTTTATGTTTTGATCGATCCAGGCTCTACACTGTCATATGTGTAACACCTTAGTTTTCGAAAGAGAAATTTTTCCAATTTTGGGGCAAGAGTCACTCTCTACGGACGCAGTCCACGAGTCGTCGACTAGCTGACGGACCGTAGAATGCATCCGTAGAAAGAGGGTAAATTGTTTTGAAAATCAAGTCTCTGAAGTCGAGTCTACGGAATAGCAAGACGGACCATAGGTCCTTCCACGAATCGTAGAAAGGTCCCGTCAATTGCTCCAGACTTAGTAAAATTCTTAAAGGTTGCCATGTACGGCCCGTCGATTGACCCACGAGCAGTATATGGTGACCCGTCGTTGGGGGTCCAGGTTGGAAAACTCTGTGAATCTATCTACGAAAGAACAGGACGGTCCGTAGGTTAACCTACAGACCGTCAGTCAAATCGTAGATAGAGTCCGATAGTTATTTTTCAAGGGGTTTTTTATGTCTTTTCCCAATTCTTTCAAGTCTTTTTGATTATGACTTTGCCTCTAAATTGACCCACTATAAAAGTCTTTTATCCCTAATTTCCCTTCATTATTCTCATTCTCAAATTCCCCAACTTCCCAAATATTTCTCTCTCTAGAAAAGTTCTCTCAATTCTCAAAGAAGTAGAAGGGCTAGGATCCTCCATTGAAGGTCATCAATTCTTAGCAATTTCTTGTGGGCTTTGTTGAGGTATGTTAGCATTCACCATTTGGAGCCGTTTCCTCCAATGGGTCCCTAGTTGTTTTAACAATTTCAAGGTTTAATTTCCCAAAATTGAGTTAGGGTTTTGATAAATTCTTATGGGCTCTTCAATGATGATTCCAATTGTTGATTTTATGATTATTAGTGCACAATCTAGAGTGATAAAGTAACTTAGTGCACGATTTAGCGTGATTTATATGATTTGATGTAGAAATTGTATGAACCCATGCATGAGCCATGATTCCTAGTTATGAATTCATGATGAAGTATCATCCATGCATTTATGAACTTATGAAATTGATGAAAATAGGCATGATTCCAGTCTATTGCATGATTCTAAGGTGAATTGTCATGTACCCATACTAGGTCATGATTTATGAACATATGAATAGATTGCATAAGTGATGCATGCATATGAGTAGCTTGCATATGAGATGCATGTATATGAATAGCTTGCATAAGAGGTGCATGTTTCATGAGAATTATGTTTATAATTTCTAGGGTGAATATAAATAATGGCATCCATGGGCTGTGAAAAGGTTTTCTTCATAATAAGCAAAGAATATGAATGTGAAAGGTTTTCTCACATAAATTAGTCATATGGTCAGGCTTTCTCGCCTATGAATCAATTAGAAGCTATTCTAATGACGTTAGCTTGGGCAAGCCTATGGTAGTTGAAACGTCTTGATATGATCTTAGATTGGATTTGGTAACCCTAGATGTACATCTTTCTTGATTGAAATATGAACAAGCTTAATTGACTATTCCTTGGGATTTTACTTAGCACAGAGCGGCCTTTTTGGGATGAAGGTTCTCATTTAGCATCCGTGGACCTTTAATAGTAAATCCCTAAGTCCCATAACTATGTGCCTCATAGGTTTCATCTTAGATAGACACATAGCTAGTGGATCCACATAAGCTACATATTTATGGTCCTTAGCTTTGCCATGGGACACCCCTTCTAGTGGTGTGGGGTAGACATCACTCCCCTTTTCGGTGTGGGGTAGACACTGGATTTCATGTTATAGCTCACATGGTCTATGTCTGTTAAATGTAAAAATCCCATAATAATGAACTAAGGTACTAGAAGTATCTCACAAGGCTTATGATATGACTAGCTTGCATTGACCATGTTATGCATTGAGTTTATAACCCTTTTGTCACATGATTTAGTTTTTCCATTACATGTTCATGATGTTATCTTACTAGCATGATTTCCTACATGAAAGCATCTCATTGGCATGATTTATGTGATTATATGCATTTGCTTCATACTTAGTATATTCCACGTACTAATGCATACTTGTGCCTACATTCTCTTATAATGTAGGGTCAGACAGTTATCATTCGCACTCACGTAGTTAGTTGTTATCAGAGTTTGAGTTATCAGCCTTGGTGAATCCTCATGCATTCGGAGACTAAGAGACTTTATTGCTTTCCTTTACTTTTAAGTTTCAGACTTGTATATGATGTACTGGTTGCATCCCGATCATTCTATTGTATTAGATGGCTTTTGAGACATAGTTAATAATTTCGCTTGTAAACTCTTTACTTTTATGAGATTGTATATTTCTTTCCTCATTAATGTATTTTCCTTATGTATATGTATGCTAAGTGGCTTGTATGGGGTCCTATACGCCATGTCACACCTAGGGGTACTTTGGATCTTGACAAACTTGGTATTCAGAGCACAGAGTTTAGAAAGGTCATAGGATGTCTCAAAGCCACGTCTAGTAGAGTCTTGTTCATAAGTGTGAAGCACGCCACATTTACGAATAGGAGGCTACAAGATGTTAGGAAATTCCACTTCTTTCATATTCTAGAATCGTGCCTTAGAGTTTAACTCTATACGTTCCTCTCCTAATCCATGCCCTATGCTTTTCAGGAAATGACAACTAGAAGGGCTTTTGCAAGGAGGAACGCAAATAAGAATGTAGAACAAGAGGCTAACCAAGTTTCGGCTGCTCCTTTGGCCGAAGAGATTACTAATGCAGAGTTCTGAGCTACTTTCCACGCATTGGCCCAAGTCGTGATGGCCCAATCCAACAGGAAAGTTGTGGTCCCCGTGAACCCACATGTGGGTACGGCGGCGGCAAGGGTGAGAGATTTCACAAGGATGAACCCTCAGGAATTCCATGGCTCCAAGGTGGAGGAGGATCCACAAGAGTTCATTGAAGAGGTTTACAAGATTTTGATAATCATGGGAGTCACGCCGGAAGAGAAAGCGGAGTTGGCCGCTTACCAATTGAAGGGTGTGGCTCAAGTGTGGTTTAACCAATGGAAAAGTGAGGGGGCTAGGGACGCAGGTCCTCTTGAATAGGAGAAATTTAAGGAAGCTTTTCTTGATCGATTCTTCCCTCTTGAGATGAGAGAGGCTAAGGTTCTCGAGTTCATTATCTTGAAGCAAGGTGGTATGAGTGTGAAGGAATATGCATTGAAGTTCACTCAATTATCAAAATATGTGCCTTCCTTGGTGGCCGATTCAAGGGCCAAAACGAGTAAGTTTGTGTCGGGGGTATCCGACTTGGTGGTTAAGGAGTGTAGAACTGCCATGCTTATTAAAGAAATGGATATTTCACGATTGATGGTTCATGCTCAACAAATTGAAGAAGAGAAGCTAAAGGAGAGGTCCAAAGTGGCAAAGAGGGCTAGGACCGGTGATGGTGATTTCTCAAACCAAAGGACCGGAGGACATGACCGTTCTAAGTTTCGACAAAGGTTTTTAAACCAAGGGTCTTCAAATGATCCTATGCCTAAGTTTGACAAGAATAGGGTGTCAAACCCTAAGGCTCAAGGAGGCAATGGTGGTGGTGATAAGACTTCATTTCCCCCATGTCAAAAGTGTGGGAGGAAGCATGAGGGGAGATGCTTAGCCGGATCGGATGGTTGCTTCACTTGTGGCAAGAGTGGTCACAAAAGGAGGGATTGTCCAATGAATGTTACAATGGGGAAGGATGGTAAACAAGGTGCTCCTAGTGGTTCAGGTTCTAGTACTCCCAAGCAAAACTGATATTATGCACTCCAAACTCGCCAAGAGGAAAAAGGTTCTCCCGATGTGGTTATCGGTATGTTGAAAGTCTTCCATCTTGATGTGTATGCTTTACTTGATCCAGTGCTACTTTATCTTTTGTGAGGCCATATGTGGCTATGAGATTTGTTGTTGCCCCGGATGTATTGATAGACCCCTTTTGTGTCTCTACTCCTATTGGTGTTTGTAACACCCCAAGCTTCCAAGGGATTTTAAAATGCAGAACTCCCCTGAAGACAGTGACCTACGGAGGCCACCTACGGGCTGTAAATGGATTGACGGGCCGTAGGTGGGAACCGTCAATGGCACTATGATATTTCAGGATTTCCAAGTTTATGAACCTTGACCTACGGAACAGCATGACGGTTCGTAGTCCAGTTGACGGGATGTAGATCGGTTCCGTAGATGCCTTCCAGACTTGGCCAAATTTTCAACCCAAAATGAACTTTCTGAATCAATTGACGGAAGAACATGACGGCCCGTCAATTGATGTACGGAACATAGATCCTGTCCGTCGATTAGCCCCGACAATTTTTAATTAAGGGTGTTTTGGTGTTTTTCCTAATTGTTCACCTATTAATCTAAGTTGTTTATACCCTTAATCTTAGACCTATAAATACTTTCTAAGCCTAATTCCTTTGATTCCACTTCATTCCAAAACTCTCCTCTCTCAAATATTTCTCTCTCTAAAAAGAAACTCTCTCAACTCTCAAGGAAGAAGAAGGAGCTTGAATCCTCCATTGAAGACCTTCAATCTTCTCCAATTTCTTGTGGATTGCTTTGAGGTATGATAGTGTTCACCATTAGGAGTCTTTTCCTCCAATGGGCCCTTCCTCTTCTTCATGATTTTCAAAGGTTTACTATAACCCAATTGAAGTAGGGTTTGTGATCAATCATTATGGGTTCTTCAATTATGATTCCAATTATTGATTTTATGATTCCTAGTGCATGATTTAGCGTGATAAAGTAACTCAGTGCACAAATTAGCGTGAATTACATGATTTGATGTAAATATTGCATGAACCTCCATGATTCTAAGCTAATTCTCCCCAATTTGATAATCTATGCTTTAATTGTTGGGTTGAGTTATGATTTGATGAAGTTTATGAATTCTCTATGAAATCAAGCATGAATTATGAATGAATTGAGGATGATCTTATGAATTTAGCATGATCAAGTCAAAAGCATAATTTTTCCTCTATTATGTGAGTTCCTTCAAGTATGGGTAAATTGTCTTAATTATGGCTTTCTAAGCATGAGCCTGAATTGAGATGCATGATATCATGAGTTGAACTTGCACGAACCCATATGAACTCTATGAACTATGAAATATGAGCATGATGAATTAAGGGTGCTTTGAGAATAAAGTACCAAAGTTATGATATGATGATGCTATGGTTGAGTAGTGAAAGGTTTTCTCACGTAATTCTCCCACTATGATAAAAGAAGAACAAAGAGGCGATTACTTATGTTCTTAAGGAGCTATTCTAATGATGTAAGCTTGGACAAGGTCCATGAAAGATGAATTTCTATAAGTATGATTTTAGCTTGAATTGGTAATCCTAGTTGTACCTTTTCATGTTGAATGATATAAATATGTTAATGACTAATCCGTGGGAATTATGCTTAGCACCGAGTGGATGTTGAGATGGAAGCCCTCCCATTATTAGAGGCCGGATCATCTAGTGAAAGCTCTCCCGTTAGTAGAGGCCAAGTTTTCTAGATGGAACTCTCCCGTTAGTTGAGGCCGAGTCTTCTAAAGCAATCTCTATCCCATAAACTATGTTGCCACCATAGGATGTTCTCTTTAAGTAGACATTAGCTAGTGGATCCACAGAAGCTAAGAAGTTCATGGTCTTACCTTGGCAAGTAGGACACCTCTTTTCGGTGTGGGGTAGACACCGGATTCCGTGTTGATAACTCACATGGTCTTACATGTCGGTTAAGGCTTTTCCCCAGAAGTTAATAAACAAGTATTCTCATGATGAAGTATAGAAAAGAAGGAAAGATGATTTAGCTTGCTTTGGCCTTGATATATGCTTTATGTTTCATGTTTCTCATGTTTATCATGTTTTTAGCTTTGCCATTGCATGTCATGATTATGTCTCTCTCTAGCATGATTTATGTGTTTATCTGCATTGCTATCATACTTAGTACTTAATTATGCTAACACATACTCTTATCTACATTAACTTCTTTGGTGTAGGACGTGGCAATTCACCATCCACTCGTGGCTAGAGCATTGACATAGATTGGGAAGAAGACTTGGTGAGTCCTCATCCATTCGAGGACATGGCCGAGTTGTTCTTATTTTCATGTCATTTCTTTTCAGTATTGGATATTGTATTGGGCTTCGTCCCTACAACTTTTATTCGTATTCTATGATATTAGAAGGCTTTGAGACATGAGTTGTAGACTTCCGCTGTTTTGAGTAAAGCTCTGATATAAAATGCTCTTTTGAACTCTTATTTCTCTATTATCTTGTATGTTATGTATGCTAAGGGCTTGTATGAGGCATGTCGGGGTCTTGTACACCGTGTTACATCTAGGGGCTACCATGGGTCGTGAAAAACTTGGTATTCAAAGTACAAGGTTTTAGAAAGGTCCTAGGATGTCTCATAAGCCGCGTCAAGTAGAGTCTTGTTCATGAGTGTGAAGCGCGCCACATTTATGAATGAGAGGCTATAAGACGTTTAAGAAATTCCACTTCTTTCATTATTTGAAAGTCGTTCCATAGAGTTTAACTCTATATATCTCTCTCATAATCCCTATCCTACGCGTTTCAGGATATGGCGACCCGAAGAGCTTACGCTAGAAGAAACATGGGAGAGAATGTGGAACAAGAAGCTCCTCCTCAAGCTCCTCCCGTTCCGGCTAACCCTTTGGTGGAACAAGTTACTAATGCAGAGTTTAGGGCTGCTTTTCAAGTGTTGGCTCAACCCGTGACGGCTCAAGCCAATAGAGAGGTGGTGGCTCCCGTGAACCCAAATGTGGGTACAGCGGCATCAAGAGTGAGGGACTTTATGAGGATGAATCCTCCGAAATTCCATGGCTCTAAGGTTGAGGAAGATCCTCAAGAATTTATTGATGAAGTGTATAAGGTGTTGATGATCATGGGTGTGACGCTGGAAGAAAAGGCGGAGTTGGCCGCTTATCAACTCAAAGATATTGCCCAGATTTGGTTTAATCAATAGAAGAGTGAGAGAGCGGTTAATGAGTGCCCCCTTGATTGGGAGAAATTCAAGGTTGCTTTCCTTGATAGGTTCTTCCCCCTTGAGAAGAGAAAGGCTAAGGTGCTTGAGTTTATCAACCTTCGACAAGGAAATATAAGTGTGAAAGAGTATGCATTGAAGTTCACACAATTGGCTAGATATGCTCCGTCCATAGTTGCCGACCCAAGGGCAAGAATGAGAAAATTTGTGTCGGGAGTGTCCGATATGTTGGTGAAAGAGTGCCGCACCACCATGCTTGTGCATGACATGGATATTTCTCGCCTCATGGTTTATGCAGAATAAATTGAAGAAGAAAAGCTTAAGGAAAGGTCTAGGGAGACTAACAAGGCTAGGACCGGAGATGGTAACTTTTCCCATGCAAGGTCCGATGGACATGGTCGTCCTAGATTTCGACCAAGGTTCTCTAACCAAGGCTCATCCAATACTCCTCAGAAGTCCAAAAATGATAGGGTGTCTAACCCCAAGTCTCATGGAGGAAAGAATGGTGGTTCTTTACCGGCTCCTTGTGCCAAGTGTGGGAAAAAGCATGAAGGTAGACGTCTAGCCGGTACGGATGGTTGTTATAAATGTGGAAAGAGTGGTCATAAGATGAGGGATTGTCCATCTCTCACGGCCAAGGGAAGAGAGAACAAGCAAGCTCCACCTAGAGGATCGAGTTTGAATGCTCAGAAGCAAAACCGATTTTATGCACTTCAGGCTCGTCATGAGCTAGAGAGCTCTCCCGATGTGGTTATTGGTATGTTAAGAGTTTTCCATTTTGATATTTATGCTTTGCTCTATCCCGGTGCTACCTTGTCTTTTGTGACGCCATATGTGGCTATGAGGTTTGATGTTGTTCCGGATGTGTTGCTAGATCATTTTCGTGTTTACACTCCGATTGGAGAATCTATCATGGCTAAGAGAGTTTATCGAGATTGTCCCGTCTCCTTATCCCATAGAGTCACTCATGTTGATCTTGTAGAGCTTGATATGCTAGATTTGATGCTATTCTTGGGATGGATTGGTTGCATGCTTGTTATGCCTCTATTGATTGTATGACCCGAATGGTCAAGTTTCAGTTTCCAAATGAGCCTATCCTAGAGTGGAAGGGAGGAAATTCTATGTTTCGAGGTCAATTTGTTTCTTATCTAAAAGCTAGAAAGATGATCTCAAAGGGTTGCATTTACCATCTTGTTAAGGTGAGGGATATAGATTCCGAGACTCCTTCGCTCGAGTCGTTCCCCGTTGTTAATGAGTTTCCGGAAGTGTTTCCCGATGACTTGCCCGGTATTCCTCCCAAAAGGGAAGTAGACTTCGGTATTGACCTTCTCTCAGATACGCAACCTATTTCTATTCCTCCTTATAGAATGGCTCCGGCGGAACATAAGGAACTAAAAGAGCAGTTGAAAGACTTGCTGGATAAGGGTTTCATCCGGCCAAGTATTTCTCCTTGGGGTGCTCCGGTCTTGTTTGTAAGAAAGAAAGATGGTTCACTCCGTATGTGTATCGACTATCACCAATTGAACAAGGTTACCATTAAGAATAAGTATTCTCTACCAAGGATAGATGACTTGTTTGATCAACTTCAAGGGGCTAGTTATTTCTCTAAGATCAACCTTCGTTCGAGCTATCACCAATTAAGGGTGAAGGAGGATGATATTCCGAAAATGGCTTTCCGGACTAGGTATGGTCACTATGAGTTCTTAGTAATGTCGTTTGGGTTGACAAATGCTCCGGTCGCATTTATGGACTTGATGAATAGAGTGTTTAAGCAATACCTTGACATGTTTGTGATTGTGTTTATTGACGACATTTTAATCTACTCAAAGAATGAGGGTGAACATGTTAATCATTTGAGGATTGTGTTGCAAGTCCTCAAGGACGAACAACTCTTTGCGAAGTTTAGTAAATGTGAGTTTTGGTTAAGGTCCGGGGCTTTTCTTGGTCACATTGTTTTCGGTAAGGGCATTGAGGTAGATCCTAAGAAGACGGAAGCGGTTAAGACTACCCTGGGTCGTGACAAACTTGGTATTCAGAGTGCAAGGTTTTAGAAAGATCATAGGATGTCTCATAAGCCGCGTCAAGTAGATTATTGTTCATGAGTGTGAAGTGCGCCACATTTATGAATGAGAGGCTATAAATTGTTGAAAAAATTCCACTTGTTTCATTACTCGTAAGTCATGACATAGAGTTTAACTCTATATATCTCTCTTTTAATCCCTATCCTACGCATTTCAGAATATGGCAACCCGAAGAGCTTACGCTAGAAGAAACATGGGAGAGAATGTGGAACAAGAAGGTCCTCCTCAAGCTCCTCCAGTTCCGACCGACCCTTTGGCGGAACAAGTCACTAATGCGGAGTTTAGGGCTGCTTTTCAAGTGTTGGCTCAAGCCGTGACGGCTCAAGCCAATAGAGAGGTGGTGGCTCCCGTGAACCCAAATGTGGGTACAACGGCATCAAGAGTGAGGGACTTTACGAGGATGAATCCTCCGAAATTCCATGGCTCTAAGGTTGAGGAAGATCCTCAAGAATTCATTGATGAAGTGTACAAGGTGTTGATGATCATGGGTGTGACGCCGGAAGAAAAGGCAGAGTTTGCCGCTTATCAACTCAAAGGTGTTGCCCAGATTTGGTTCAATCAATGGAAGAGTGAGAGGGCGTTTAATGAAGGTCCCCTTGATTGGGAGAAATCATAGGTTGCTTTCCTTGATAGGTTCTTCCCTCTTGAGAAGAGAGAGGCTAAGGTTCTTGAGTTTATCAACCTTCGATAAGGAAATATGAGTGTGAAAGAGTATGCATTGAAGTTCACACTATTGGCTAGACATGCTCCGTCCATAGTTGCCGACCCAAGGGAAAGAATGAGCAAATTTGTGTCGGTAGTGTCTGATATGTTGATGAAAGAGTGCCGCACCGCCATGCTTGTGCATGACATGGATATTTCTCGCCTCATGGTTTATGCAGAATAAATTGAAGAAGAAAAGCTTAAGGAAAGGTCTAGGGAGACTAACAAGGCTAGGACCGGAGATGGTAACTTTTCCCATGCAAGGTCCGATGGACATGGTCGTCCTAGATTTCGACCAAGGTTCTCTATCCTCAGAAGTCCAAAAATGATAGGGTGTCTAACCCCAAGTCTCATGGAGGAAAGAATGGTGGTTCTTTACCGGCTCCTTGTGCCAAGTGTGGGAAAAAGCATGAAGGTAGACGTCTAGCAGGTACGGATGGTTGTTATAATTGTGGAAAGAGTGGTCACAAGATGAGGGATTGTCCATCTCTCACGGCCAAGGGAAGAGAGAACAATCAAGCTCCACCTAGAGGATCGAGTTTGAATGCTCAGAAGCAAAACCGATTTTATGCACTTCAGGCTCGTCATGAGCAAGTGAGCTCTCCCGATGTGGTTACTGGTATGTTAAGAGTTTTCCATTTTGATGTTTATGCTTTACTTGATCCCGGTGCTACCTTGTCTTTTGTGACGCCATATGTGGCTATGAGATTTGATGTTGTTCTGGATGTGTTGCTAGATCATTTTCGTGTTTACACTCCGATTGGAGAATCTATCATGGCTAAGAGAGTTTATCGAGATTGTCCCGTCTCCTTATCCCATAGAGTCACTCATGTTGATCTTGTAGAGCTTGATATGCTAGATTTGATGCTATTCTTGGGATGGATTGGTTGCATGCTTGTTATGCCTCTATTGATTGTATGACCCGAATGGTCAAGTTTCAGTTTCCAAATGAGCCTATCCTAGAGTGGAAGGGAGGAAATTCTATGTTTCGAGGTCAATTTGTTTCTTATCTAAAAGCTAGAAAGATGATCTCAAAGGGTTGCATTTACCATCTTGTTAAGGTGAGGGATATAGATTCCGAGACTCCTTCGCTCGAGTCGTTCCCCGTTGTTAATGAGTTTCCGGAAGTGTTTCCCGATGACTTGCCCGGTATTCCTCCCAAAAGGGAAGTAGACTTCGGTATTGACCTTCTCTCAGATACGCAACCTATTTCTATTCCTCCTTATAGAATGGCTCCGGCGGAACATAAGGAACTAAAAGAGCAGTTGAAAGACTTGCTGGATAAGGGTTTCATCCGGCCAAGTATTTCTCCTTGGGGTGCTCCGGTCTTGTTTGTAAGAAAGAAAGATGGTTCACTCCGTATGTGTATCGACTATCACCAATTGAACAAGGTTACCATTAAGAATAAGTATTCTCTACCAAGGATAGATGACTTGTTTGATCAACTTCAAGGGGCTAGTTATTTCTCTAAGATCAACCTTCGTTCGAGCTATCACCAATTAAGGGTGAAGGAGGATGATATTCCGAAAATGGCTTTCCGGACTAGGTATGGTCACTATGAGTTCTTAGTAATGTCGTTTGGGTTGACAAATGCTCCGGTCGCATTTATGGACTTGATGAATAGAGTGTTTAAGCAATACCTTGACATGTTTGTGATTGTGTTTATTGACGACATTTTAATCTACTCAAAGAATGAGGGTGAACATGTTAATCATTTGAGGATTGTGTTGCAAGTCCTCAAGGACGAACAACTCTTTGCGAAGTTTAGTAAATGTGAGTTTTGGTTAAGGTCCGGGGCTTTTCTTGGTCACATTGTTTTCGGTAAGGGCATTGAGGTAGATCCTAAGAAGACGGAAGCGGTTAAGAATTGTCCTAGACCTTTATCACCTTCGGATATCCATAGTTTCTTGGGCTTAGCCTGTTATTATAGGAGGTTTGTTGAAGGGCTTTCATCTATTGCTTCTCCATTGACGGCTTTGACTCAAAAGAAGGTAAATTCGCATGGTCTGAAGCATATGAGAAGAGTTTTCAAGAGTTGAAGGATCGACTTACTTCGGCTCCGATTTGACTCTACCGGAAGGATCCGTTGGTTTTGTGGTTTATTGTGACGCCTCTAGAATTGGGCTATGATGTGGCCTTCCGAGTCTTCCCTAGCTTGAGGTATTTAGCTCATCATGGTCTATTTCTAGGATTCATGCATCCTAATCATTCTCATGTTTCCTTATGCATGCATTCATTAAGTATTTGTGGCTTGACATTTTGTGATGAAGCATGTTGTAGCTTGGAGTTGATTTTTCTCTTCGGATATGTGCATTATGTAGTTGCATTCATGATTGAAATCATAGAATTGTTGTTTCCCCTATTCTAGTTGTTGTTAGATGATTTCCATTCGGGGACGAATGTTTCCAAGGGGGAGATATTGTAACACCTCATTTTTTGAAAGACAATTTTTTCCAGTTTTGGGGCCAGAGTCACTCTCTATTGACGCAGTCCACGAGTTGTAGCCTAGTTTACAGACCGTAGAATTCATCCGTAGAAAGAGGGTAAATTGTTTTGAAAATCAGGTCTCTGCAGTCGAGTCTACGGACTAGCAGGACGGACCATAGGTCTTTCCATGAACCGTAGAAAGGTCCCGTCAATTGCTCCAGACTTAGTAAAATTCTTAAGCCCTAAGTTCTAATCTACGATTGCCATGTACTGCCCATCGATCGACCCACGAGCCGTATATGGTGACCCTTTGTTGGGGGTCCAAGTTGGGAAACTCTCTGAATCTATCTAAGGAAGAACAGGATGGTCCGTAGGTTGACTTACGGACTGTAAGTCCAACCATAGATAGGGTTCGACAGTTATTTTTCCAGGGGTTTTTATGTGTTTTCCCAATTCTTTTAAGTCTTTTTAATTACGACTTTGCCCCTAAATTGACCCACTATAAAAACCTTTTATCTCAAATTTCCCTTCATTATTCTCATTCTCAAATTCCCCAAGTTCCCAAATATTTCTCTCTCTAGAAAAGTTCTCTCAATTCTCAAGGAAGAAGAAGGAATAGGATCCTCCATTGAAGGTCATCAATTCTTAGCAATTTCTTGTGGGCTTTATTGAGGTATGTTAGCATTCACCATTTGGAGCCCTTTCCTCCAATGGGTCCCTAGTTTTTTTACAATTTCAAGGTTCAATTTCCCCAAATTGAGTTAGGGTTTTGATCAATTCTTATGAGTTCTTCAATTATGATTCCAATTGTTGATTTTATGATTAGTAGTGCACGATCTAGCGTGATAAAGTAACTAAGTGCACGATTTAGCGTGATTTATTTAATTTGATGTAGAAATTGTATGAACCTATGCATGAGCCATGATTTCTAGTTATGAATTCATGATAAAGTATGATCCATGCATTTATGAACTTATGAAATTGATGAAAATATGCATGATTCTAGTCTATTGCATGATTCTAAGGTGAATTGACATGTACCCATTCTAGGTCATGATTTATGAACATATGAATAGATTGCATAAGAGATGCATGGATATAAGTAGCTTGCATAAGAGATGCATGTATATGAATAGCTTGCATAAGAGGTGCATGTTTCATGAGAATTATGCTTATAATTGCTAGAGTGCATATAGATAATGGCATCCATGGGTTGTGAAAAGATTTCTTCACAATAAGCAAAGAATATGAATGTGAAAGTTTTTCTCACATAAATTAGCGTTCATATGGTTAAAAGGCTTTCTCGCCTATGAATCAATTAGGAGCTATTCTAATGACATAAGCTTGGGCAAGCCCATGGTAGTTGAAACATCTTGATATGATCTTAGCTTGGATTTGGTAACCCTAGATGTACCTCTTCCTTGGTTGAATTATGAACAAGCTAAATTGACTATTCCTTGGTATTTTACTTAGCACTAAGCGGGCTTTTTAGGATGAAGGTTTTTGTTTAGCGTCCGGGGACCTTTAATAGCAAATCCCTAAGTCCCATAACTATGTGCCTCGTAGGTTTTGTCTCAGATAGGCACATAGCTTGTGGATCCACAAAAGCTACAAATTTATAGTCCTTACCTTGGCAAGTGGGACACCCCTTCTAGTGGTGTGGGGTAGGCATCACTCCCCTTTTCGGTGTGGAGCAGACATTGGATTCCATGTTATAGCTCACATGGTCTATGTCTGTTAAATGTAAAAATCCCATAATAATGAACTAAGGTACTAGAAGTATCTCACAAGGCTTATGATATGACTAACTTGCATTGACCATGTTATGCATTGAGTTTATAACCCTTTTGTCACATGATTTAGTTTTGCCATTGCATGTTCATGATGTTATCTTACTAACATGATTTCCTACATGAAAGCATCTCATTGGCATGATTTATGTGATTATATGCATTTGCTTCATACTTAGTACATTTCACGTACTAATGCATACTTGTGCCTACATTCTCTTATAATGTAGGGTCAGACAGTTATCCTTCGCACTCTCGTGGTTAGTTGTTATCAGAGTTCGAGCTATCAGCCTTGGTGAGTCCTCATGCATTCGGGGACTAAGAGACTTTATTTCTTTCCTTTACTTTTAAGTTTCAAACTTGTATATGATGTACGGGTTACGTCTCGATCATTCTATTGTATTAGTTGACTTTTCAGACATAGTCAAGACTTCTGCTTGTAAACTCTTTACTTTTATGAGATTGTTTATTTTGTTCCTCATTATTATCTTTACCTTATGTATATGTATGCTAAGTGGCTTGTGTGGGGTCTCTCGGGGTCCTATACGCCATGTCACACCTAGGCGGTACTTTGGGTCGTGACAATATGTTACTCCATTTATTGCGGGGAAGTTATGTATAGCAGCAGAGTCATTACATCTACCCTTTATTGTGTCTAAACCAGTTGGTGAGTCTATTATTCCCAGAGAGTCTATCAAGGTTGCACAGTAAATTGTCAATCGTCCGACCACTATAGACCTTGTAGAGTTAGAGATGTTCGATTTCAATGTCATTATAGGTATGGACTGGCTAGCATCTTTTTATGCTAATGTTGAGTGCTAGACAAAGATTGTTAGATTTCATTTTCTAGGAGAGGCAGTGCGAGAATGGAAAGGTAATACAGCAGCACCGAAAGGTAGGTTTATTTCCTATCTTAAGGCAATGAGGATGATTACTAAGGGTTGTATTTATCATCTTATTCGAGTTTGGGATATGGATTTAGAACAACCAATTCTCCAGTCTATTCCGGTGGTTAATGAGTTTGTGGATGTAATTCCAGATGAGTTTCCTGGTATCTTGCCAGAACGAGAAATTGATTTTGCTATCGATATGATACCAGGTACACAACCCATATTTATCCCTCCTTATAGAATGGCTCCTGCTGAGCTAAAGAAGTTGAAGGATCACATGAAAGATTTGCTGGATAAAGGATTTATCAGGCCTAGTGCTTCACCATGGGGTGCACCTGTATTATTTGTGAGAAGGAAAGATGGCTCACTGAGGATGTGTATCGATTCTGACAGCTGCAGAAGTAAAAAGACTAAGTATCCCCTTCTGAGGATCGATGACTTGTTTGATCAGCTACAAGGTGCTAAGTACTTCTCAAAGATTGATTTGATATCAGGGTGCCATCATGTACGAGTTCTTGAGAAAGATATTCGAAAGACAGCTTTTAGAACCAGATATGGACATTTTGAGTTTTTGGTGATGTCTTTTGGATTGACCTATGCCCCAGCAATGTTTATGGACCTGATGAATAGAATATTCACATGTCTAGACCTGTTTGTGACTGTATTTATTGACGATAATTTTGTGTATTCACGTTCAAAAGTTGAGCATGCAGATTACTTGCGAGCATTCCTTCAAGTTCTTTGAGATCAAGAACTTTACGCAAGGTTCTCTAAGTGTGAGTTCTTGTTGAGCTCTGTGCCTTTCTTAAGCCATATTGTATCAGATGTGGGCATTATGGTTGATACACAAAAGATTGAGGCCGTGAAGACTTGGTCTAGACCCACAACTTCGATAGAGGTTTGTTGTTTCTTAGAGTTAGGTGGTACTACAAAAGGTTTATAGAGGGGTTTTCTTCACTTTTAGCACCACTGACAAAGCTGACTTAGAAAGCAGTTAAGTTTCAGTAGACTGAGGCTTGCAAGCATAGTTTCTAGGAGCTGAAGGACAGGTTGACATCAGCACCAGTCCTAGCCTTGCCAGAAGGTTTAAAGGGCTATGCGGTGTACTGCGACACTTTGAGTATTGGGTTAGGATGTGTTCTGATGCAACATAGTAAGGTTATTGCATATGCTTCAAGGTAGTGGAGAAAGCATGAGAAAAACTACCCAACTCAAGATTTAGAGTTGGCTGCAATTGTATATGCATTGAAGATCTGGAGACACTATCTATGTGGCGTTCATGTTGACATTTTTACAGATCATAAGTGCATTTAGTATATCTCTAGACAAAGGGAATTGAATCTGCGACATCATCAATGGCTTGAGTTACTGACTGACTACGACGTAGATATTTTATATCATCCCTAAGGCGAATGTGGTAGCCGATTTCCTCAGTCGTAGATCAATGGGTAATTTATCCTATTTGGTGTTGAGAGGCATGAATTAGATCGAGAACTTCATCAGTTAGCCAGCTTGGGAGTCAGATTATTAGAGGCAAGTGATAGTGGGGTCAGAGTTTAAAACACAACTGTATCATCTTTAATTGTGGAAGTGAAGACACGACAACACGAGGGTCCCTATTTAGAGTAGCTCATAGGCAAGGCTCATGATAAGGATTCTTTAGCCTTTGATATATAAAGAGATGAATCCTCAGATATAGAGGTCGATTGTGTATTCTGAATGTTGTAGGGCTTTGACAACAAATTATGGCGGATGCACATCATTCCTGTTATTCTATTCACCCAGGTTCGACGAAGATGTACCATGATATTAAATATATCTATTGGAAGCATGGGATGAAGAAAGACGTTGCTGAGTTTGTGGCACACTATCCTAACTGCCAATAGGTGAAGATTGAGCACCAGAATCCTGCTGGGCTGGTCCATGAGATAACCATTCCTTTATGGAAATGGGAGGCAATTAATATGGATTTTATTACCGGGTTACCGTGGCGTAAGTTTGACTCCATTTGGGTTATTGTTGATAGGCTAACAAAATCAGCCCACTTGTTACCAGACAAGACCTTTTTCATAGTCGAAGACTATGTAGGGCTTTATATCCGAGAGATTGTTAGGCTACAGTGCTCTAGTATCTATTATCTCGGATAAAGGGGCAAAATTTACTGCTAACTTCTGGAAGTCTTTCCAGAAAGGACTGGTGATGCAAGTTAATCTTAGTACAACCGCCAAGCTGAGCGCACAATTTTAACGCTTCAGGACATGTTACGGGCGTGCATGCTAGACTTCTAGGGAAGTTGGTATGACCACTTACCTGTTATTGAGTTTTCATATAACAACAATTATCATTCTAGCATCGTGATGGCACCTTATGAGGCTTTGTACGGTCGAAAATATAGAGCACCTATTGGCTAGTTTGAGATAGGTGAGTCAGGGTTTGTTGAACCCGACCTGGTAAAATAGACAATGGAGCTGGGGTTAAGCTCATTTGAGAATGGTTATTAACTGCTCAAAGCCACCAAAAGTCATACTCAGATGCGCGAAAAAGAGATTTAGAGTTATGTGTCGATGATGGGGTACTCTTAAAAGTCTCACCTATGAAGGGTGTTATGAGATTTGGAAAGAAGGGAAAACTTAGTCGAAGATTCAATAGGCCATACCGGATCCTTCGAAGGATAGGGCGAGTGGCTTATGAGCTAGAGTTGCCTTCGGGGCTAGAATCTATTCATCCGGTCTTCCATGTATCGATGCAATGAAAGTGCATTGGAGACCCATCTTGGGCTGTCCCAATTGAGGGTGTTCATATCACAAAGGAGTTTTCCTATGAGGAAACTCCAGTTGCAATATTAGTGTCACGACCTAAAGTACCTCCAAGACGTGACATGGCGTACAAGACCCCGAAAGGCCCTACACAAGCCACTTAGCATACATTATACAAAATAACAGTAAGTAAGAAGTTCAAATACAATTTCATATCAAAAGAGCGGAAGTCTAAACATAGTCTCAAAGCCATCTAATACATGAATAGAAGGAAAGTGGGACGTCACCCATACAAGTCCTTAAAATTAAAATGACATAAAAAGGTAAATGTGGCTATGTCCTCAAACATATGAGGACTCACCAAATCTTCAACTTTTGAATGCAACGACTAGCCACGGGTGGATGGAGATAATCCGGATCCTACACTTATAAGAAAATGTAGGCAAGAGTATGCGTTAGTACAAGAATGTACCAAGTATGATAACTATGCATAGAGGTTACAAAATCAAGCTAAAAAGGACTATGTATAAGACATAATGACCAATTTAAACATAAGGTAACATAATGAAAACATGAGTTAAACGCCATGAAGATGCAAGGAAATCATCTTAAAATAACACATGCCCAAAAGCTTGTAGAAATAAATTTTAGTTCATTGTTGTGAGAAGTGAGCCTTAACCGACATAGACCATGTGAGCTATAACATGGAATCTGGTGTCTACCCCACACCGAAAAGAGGTGTCCTTACTTGCCAAGGTAAGAACCATAGTTTCTAGCTTAGGTTGATCTACTAGCTAACGTATATCTAAGACAAACCTATGGTGGCACATAGTTATGGGATAAGGATATTGTTACTAGAAACCTGGCCTCTACTAGCGGGAGAGCTTCCATCTTAATATCCACACAGTGCTAAGCAAAATTCCCATGGATTAATCATCATTCATAACTTATCTTATAATTTTTAGGGAACATAGGTAATCGCCTCTTGCCCCTTCATTAGGATAGCTCCTTAATCTTGATTCAAAGTTTAGTTGAGAAAACCTTTCAACCCTTATGAATCCTTTATGTGAGAATTGCCCCTTCACAAAGCATGTTTTGAGTAGTATGTGAGAAATCCTTTCACAACCCAATAACAATCAACATTTATGCTTCACTCTCAAAGCAAGTCTTAAATCATCATAATTTCATAATTGAACATGCATATTTTCATAAAATTCATCTTTTGATCATTCATAAACTTCATCATAGGATCATAGCTTGAAAACCATAAATCATGCATGGGCTCATATAATTTCATCTTAAAATCATTGAATAAATCTCAATTCATGCATAAACAACCTCAATTTCATCAATTAAATCATAATATGAGAGAACCCATAAGATATAAGAAAAACCTAATTTCAATTGAAGAATTCTAACTTTGTAAATTGGGAAAATTAGGAACCCTGTGGAGGAAAAGACACCACAAGTGAAAGCTATCATACCACAATGCCAAAATCTTGAAATCAATGGAGGATTAGGGGACTTGACCTTCAAACCCTAGCTTTCTTCTTCTTCTTCCTTGCTTCTAGAGACAGAATTATTTTTAGAGAGAAGATTTGGAGAGAGTTTGGGAATGAATAAGAATATGTAGAATTAGGCTTATAAGTTTTATATAGGGCCTATGTTAAGGGCCAAACCAACTTAGATTAGGAATTAAACACCTAGGGAAAAGTCCAGAAAGCCCTTTAAAAATAACTGTCAGACCCCCATCAACGGTTTGACCTACTGTCCATAAGTCAACCTACGGACCATTTTGTTAACCGTAGACAGATTCAAGGAATATTCACCTTTGGGCCTCCAATGACGGTTTCCATGTACGGTCCGTGGGTCCACCTACGAACCGTACATTTTGGCCGTCGTTCTCAACTTAAGGCTTTAAAATTTGACTAAGTCCTGGGGTGACCTACGAGACACACCTACGGTCCGTAGAAGCAATGACGGACTGTCCTGCTGAGTCGTAGAAAGAGTTCTGAGGCTTGAAATTCTTAAAGACATTAAGTAGGCCAACTACGGATCCCACCTACAGCCCGTCAATCAATCTACAGTCCATAGGTGGCCTCCGTCATTACTGGCATCAGATTCTAAAAACCTATAACTTTCCTTCCTTTCAAATATGAGGTGTTACATTATCTCCCCCTTGGGAACATTCGTCCTCGAATGAGAATCAAGACATCATAAGGAGGATCGGAACAAGATCTGACAGCCCAACGAGAATGCAATCACATAAATGCGCATATCATAGGAGGAAACATCAACTCTAAGCTAAAGCATGTTCAAAACATCATTTCATAAGGTCTATATGAAACATATACTCAATGCACATAAACATGAAGAAATAAATCAAGTTAACTCATGTCCTCAAAATTAAGCCTTTTTCATGAACATGCATAAATGAAGAATCATTGGAATATCGAAGACTCATGAAACCAAAAGAGTGAACCATGAGGAACTAAATACCTCGAGCTAGAGTAGGAGTTGAGGGAAAGAGATGAGGATAACGGGACATCATATCGGCCTCGGCCTCCCAAATTTCACCCTCAACTAACTTATCCCTCCAAAGAACCTTAACGGAAACAACTTCTTTATTCCTCAACTTCCGAACTTGCCGGTCTAAAATCTCAACAGGAACCTCTTCATAAGAAAGACTTTCCTTTACACCAAGTCTCTCCAATGGCACTATCGATGCCGGATTGCCAACACACTTCTTCAATAAGGAGACATGGAAAACTGGATGAATCGACGCTAAATCATTAGGCAAGTCAAGTTCATAAGAAACCTTGCCTATTCGCCTCAAAATCTGACATGGACCCACATAATGGGGACTAAGCTTCCCTTTCTTTCCAAACCTCATTACACCCTTCATGGGTGAAATTTTCAAGTAAACCCAATCATCAACATCAAATTCTAGATCTCTCCTTCTAACATCGGCATAAGACTTTTGTCGACTTTGAGCTGTTTTCAACCTTTCTCTAATAAGCCAAAATTTCTCCATAGCCTCATGTACCAACTCGGGACCTATCAAAGCAACTTCTCCAACTTTGAACCAACCTATAGGAGATCTATACCTCCTACCATAAAGAGCCTCAAATGGAGCCATACCAATACTGGATTGATAGCTATTATTGTATGCAATCTCAATCAAAGGCAAATGATCATCCCAATTACCCTTGAAGTCAACCATACAAGCTCTCAACATATCTTCCAAAGTTTGGATAGTACGTTCTGCTTGCACATCGGTTTGAGGATGAAAGGCCGTACTAAGCTTAACACGGGTACCAAGGCCCTTTTGGAAAGATTTCCAAAATTGAGAAGTAAATTATGTGCCATGATCGGATATAATGGACAGGGGCACTCCATGTAACCTAACCATCTCCCTTAGGTACAACTTAGCATAGTCTTCCGCCGAATAAGAAACCTTGACGGGAATGAAATGAGCCGATTTCATCATACGATCCACAATAACCCAAACCAAGTCATGTTGTCACCGGGTGCGTAGTAGACCAACAATAAAGTTCATATTCAAATCTTCCCACTTCCAAGTAGGAATACTAATATCTTGGGACAAACCTCCCGGCTTTTGGTGCTCAACTTTCACTTGTTGACAATTTGGACACTTCACCAAAAATTTTGCAATGTCCTTCATCCCATTCAAAAAATAGACTTCCCGCAAATCACGGTACATCTTGGTGGCTCCTGGGTGGATGGAATATCTGAAACTATGGGCTTTCGATAAGATCTACTCCCTTAAGCTATCAACATCTGGAACACATAAACGACCTTGATATCGGAGTACACCATCTCCCCCTTGGGAGAAACCCTCAACGAACTTTTTAAGCACCGCTTCTTTCAACTCCATCAGAATTAGATCAAGACCTTGCTTTGCTTTCACATCCGACACAAAGGATGATTCTGAACCATTATGAACAATCACGCCACCTTCATTAGATTCAATCAACCAAACACCTAATTGGGCCAATCTATGAACATCTCGAACCAATTCTTTCTTACTATCCTCAACATGAGTAACACTACCCATGGATAACCGACTAGGAGCATCCGCCACCATATTCGCCTTACCAAAGTGATAGAGGACACTCATATCGTAGTCCTTCAACAATTCAAGCCACCTCATTTGGTGAAGATTTAGATCTTTCTGCTTAAACACATATTGCAAACTCTTGTGGTCGGTAAAAATATCCACGTGAATACCATACAAGTAATATCTCCAAATCTTTAGAGCAAACACAACCGCCACTAGTTCTAAGTCATGTGTAGGGATAGTTCTTTTCAAGAATCTTAAGTTGCCTTGAAGCATAAGCAAATGGCTTTCCCATTTGGCATAAGGACACATCCTAACCCAATTCTTGAGGCATCACAATAAACCACAAACCCATCAGACCCTTCTGGTAGAGTTAACACCGGAGCGGAGGTGAGTCTATGTTTCAACTCTTGGAAGATCTTCTCACACGCCTCAGACCATACAAACTTAACTTTCTTTTGGGTCAATTCCATCAATGGAGAGGCAATCGAAGAGAACCCCTCAACAAACCTTCTATAGTAACCAGCCAAACCCAAGAAACTTCGAATATCTGAAGAGGATAGAGGTCTAGACCAACTCTTAACCACATCCGTCTTTTTAGGATTTACGTCAATACCCTTCCCAGAAACAATGTGACCAAGAAAAACCACGGACCTTAACCAAAACTCGTATTTACTAAACTTCACAAAGAGTTGTTGGTCCTTGAGGACTTGCAACACAATCCTCAAATGATCGGTATGCTCACCCTCACTCCTTGAGTAAATCAAAATGTCATCGATGAACACAATCACAAACATATCTAGGTATTGTCTAAACGCCCTATTCATCAAATCCATAAATGCAGCTGAAGCATTAGTCAAATCAAACGACATCACCAAGAATTCATAATGGCCATAGCTAGTCCAAAAAGTTGTTTTCGAAATATCATCTTCCTTCACCCTTAAGTGGTGATAGCCTGACCGAAGGTCAATCTTAGAGAAGTAACTTGCTCCTTGAAGTTGGTCAAACAAATCATTTATCCTTGGAAGAGGATACTTATTCTTAATGGTAACCATATTCAATTGTCGATAATCAATGCACATGCGAAGCGAACCATCCTTCTTTCGAACAAACAACATTGGGGCACCCCATGGCGAGATACTTGGTCGGATAAAGCCTTTATCCAATAAGACTTTCAATTGTTCCTTTAATTCCTTAAGTTCTACAGGAGCCATTCGATAAAAAGGAACAGAGATAGGTTGCGTATCTGGGAGAAAGTCAATATCGAAGTCTATTTCCCTTTTGAGAGGAACACCGGGTAGATCATAGGGAAACATTTCCAGAAACTCATTCACAACGGGGATCGACTCAAAGATAGGGGTTTCGGAATCCATATCCCTAACCCGAACAAGATGGTATATGCAACCCTTAGAAATCATCTTCCTAGCTTTAAGACAAGAAACAAATCAGCTTTTAAGCATAGAGTTTCCCCCTTTCCACTCTAGGATAGAATCATTTGGAAACTGGAACTTGACCACTCGGGTCCTACAATAAATAGAAGCATAACATGAATGCAACCAATCCATTCCAAGAATAACATCAAAATCTAGCATATCAAGCTCTACAAGATCAACATGAATGACTCTATAGAATAAGGAGACGGGACAATTTCTATAGACCCTCTTAGCGATGATAGATTCACCGATAGGAGTGGAGACAGAAAAGGGATCTAATAACACATCCGAAAGAACATCAAACCTCATAGCCACATATGGCGTCACAAAAGACAAGGTAGCACCGGGGTCAAGCAAGGCATAAACATAAAGTTGGAAGACTTTCAACATACCAGTAACAACGTCGGGAGAACCCTCTTGATCATGACGAGTCTGAACTGCATAGAATTTGTTTTGCTTAAGAGCATTGGAACCCGAACCACTAGGTGGAGCTTGTCTACCTTTTCTTCCCTTAGCCGCAAGTGTTGGACAATCCCTTATATTATGACCACTCTTACCACAATCGAAACAACCATCCATACCGGCTAAGCATCTACCCTCATGCTTCTTTCCACATTTAGCACAAGTAGTTGATAAAGATCCACCACCATCTCCTCCTTGAGGCTTAGGGTTAGACACCCTATCTTTGTTGAATCTAGGAGGAGCATTGGATTAACCTTGATCGGAAAACCTTTGTCAAAACTTAGGACGACCATACCCATCGAACCTTGAGCGTGAAAAGTCACCATCACCGGTCTTAGCTCTCTTTGCTTCCCTAGACTTTTCCTTAAGTTTCTCCTCTTCCATTTGTTGAGCATGAACCATTAGATGAGAAATGTCCATATCATTGATGAGCATGGCGATACGACATTCTTTGACTACACCTCATGATCATTAGCACATTATACACCTCATCAATGAACTCTTGAGGATCTTCCTCAACCTTAGACAAATGAAACTCCGGAGGGGTCATCCTAGTGAAGTCCCTCACTCTAGATGCCACCATACCCACACTTGAGTTCATGGGGACCACAGCCTCCCTATTGGCTTGGGCCAACACTTGAAAAGCAGCCCTAAACTCTGCATTAGTCACTTGTTCAGCCAAAGGATCGACCGGAACCTAAGGAGCTTCTTGTTCCACATACTCTCTCGCATTCCTCCTAGCATATGCCCTTCAAGTGGCCATATTCTGAAAAGCATCGGATAGAGATTAGAAGAGAGACACATAGAGTTAAACTCTAACACACGAATTTAGAATGATGAAAGAAGTGGAGTTTTCTAAACATCTTATAGCCTCTCATTCATAAGTGTGGTGCTCTTCACACCCATGAACAAGACTCTACTCGACGTGCCTTATGAGACATCCTACGACCTTTCTAAAACCTTGTGCTCTGAATACCAAGTTTGTCACGACCTAAAGTACCTCCAAGACGTGACATGGCGTACAAGACCCCGAAAGGCCCTACACAAGCCACTTAGCATACATTATACAAAATAACAGTAAGTAAGAAGTTCAAATACAATTTCATATCAAAAGAGCGGAAGTCTAAACATAGTCTCAAAGCCATCTAATACATGAATAGAAGGAAAGTGGGACGTCACCCATACAAGTCCTTAAAATTAAAATGACATAAAAAGGTAAATGTGGCTATGTCCTCAAACATATGAGGACTCACCAAATCTTCAACTTTTGAATGCAACGACTAGCCACGGGTGGATGGAGATAATCCGGATCCTACACTTATAAGAAAATGTAGGCAAGAGTATGCGTTAGTACAAGAATGTACCAAGTATGATAACTATGCATAGAGGTTACAAAATCAAGCTAAAAAGGACTATGTATAAGACATAATGACCAATTTAAACATAAGGTAACATAATGAAAACATGAGTTAAACGCCATGAAGATGCAAGGAAATCATCTTAAAATAACACATGCCCAAAAGCTTGTAGAAATAAATTTTAGTTCATTGTTGTGAGAAGTGAGCCTTAACCGACATAGACCATGTGAGCTATAACATGGAATCTGGTGTCTACCCCACACCGAAAAGAGGTGTCCTTACTTGCCAAGGTAAGAACCATAGTTTCTAGCTTAGGTTGATCTACTAGCTAACGTATATCTAAGACAAACCTATGGTGGCACATAGTTATGGGATAAGGATATTGTTACTAGAAACCTGGCCTCTACTAGCGGGAGAGCTTCCATCTTAATATCCACACAGTGCTAAGCAAAATTCCCATGGATTAATCATCATTCATAACTTATCTTATAATTTTTAGGGAACATAGGTAATCGCCTCTTGCCCCTTCATTAGGATAGCTCCTTAATCTTGATTCAAAGTTTAGTTGAGAAAACCTTTCAACCCTTATGAATCCTTTATGTGAGAATTGCCCCTTCACAAAGCATGTTTTGAGTAGTATGTGAGAAATCCTTTCACAACCCAATAACAATCAACATTTATGCTTCACTCTCAAAGCAAGTCTTAAATCATCATAATTTCATAATTGAACATGCATATTTTCATAAAATTCATCTTTTGATCATTCATAAACTTCATCATAGGATCATAGCTTGAAAACCATAAATCATGCATGGGCTCATATAATTTCATCTTAAAATCATTGAATAAATCTCAATTCATGCATAAACAACCTCAATTTCATCAATTAAATCATAATATGAGAGAACCCATAAGATATAAGAAAAACCTAATTTCAATTGAAGAATTCTAACTTTGTAAATTGGGAAAATTAGGAACCCTGTGGAGGAAAAGACACCACAAGTGAAAGCTATCATACCACAATGCCAAAATCTTGAAATCAATGGAGGATTAGGGGACTTGACCTTCAAACCCTAGCTTTCTTCTTCTTCTTCCTTGCTTCTAGAGACAGAATTATTTTTAGAGAGAAGATTTGGAGAGAGTTTGGGAATGAATAAGAATATGTAGAATTAGGCTTATAAGTTTTATATAGGGCCTATGTTAAGGGCCAAACCAACTTAGATTAGGAATTAAACACCTAGGGAAAAGACCAAAAAGCCCTTTAAAAATAACTGTCGGACCCCCTCTACGGTCCATAAGTCAACCTACGGACCGTCCTGTCAACCGTAGATAATTCAGAGACTATTCACCTTTGGACCTCCAATGACGGTTTCCATGTACGGTCCGTGGGTCCACCTACGAACCGTACATTCCGACCGTCGTTCTCAACTTAAGGCTTTAAAATTTGACTAAGTTCTGGGGTGACCTACGTGACACACCTACAGTCCATAGAAGCAATGATAGACCATCCTTCTAAGTCGTAAAAATAGTTTTGAGCTTGACATTCTCAAAGACATTCAGTAGGCCAACTACGGCTCCCACCTACGGCCCCGTCAGTCAATCTACAGTCCATAGGTGGCCTCCGTCGTTATTGACATCAGATTCTGAAAACCTGTACCTTTCCTTCCTTTCAAATTTGAGGTGTTACAATTAGATCGACATGTCCGAAGGTTGAGGACCAAAGATGTGGCTTATGTTAAAGTATTGGGGAGGAAGAAGAATAGGGAAGAAGAGACTTGGGAAGCTGAGGATGACATGACATCCAGATATCCTTAGTTGTTTTAGATCCCAAGGTGGTTACAATACCAGTGTAGATTAGTACAGTGAGGTAGGATACCTATTTGGTCTTTTTATTGTTCCTTATTATTGTTGTTGTTGTTGTTGTTTTTCTCGTACTATTATTGCAAAGCTATGGTGCTTAGCTATTTGTATCATCCTGTGAGGCACTTAGGTTGGAATCTTCTGCATTTCAATTCCTGGATATTCACGTTAATAGAGGATACTTTTCCAAGATTTTGGCAACTACTAAGGACTTAACCGCGTGATGTAGATTTTTCATTCGAGGATGCATATTTCTAAGGGGGGGAGGATGTAACACCCTGACTTTTAAAAAATATAGCTTAACTCGTATCTTTGTGGCAAGACGAAGAGTGATTAATAAATTAGTAATGATGTGGTATGTCATATTTTAAGTGCTCAAGGGTTGTATCTTAATATTTGAAGTTAAGCGAGTTTAGTAATAAAGTTGGCGAAAGTTATTGTAAGTTCCTTTTTAAAGATTTCTTTGAAATTTAGTTCAAATGTCGCAGAGGTTTTCTCCCAACCTAAAAAGAGTTAGAGGATCCAAAAACTATCAAATCAAAGGTCTAGGAGTCTAGTTTCCATTGAATCAAACCGTTCATTCATACAACATAAGAATAGAGAGATATTTGTTTTTTTGTACCAACTGTGCAGCAGAGGCAGCTAGTAGGGCCCCTAGATCGTGGAACTTTATAAAATAGCATCTTCTTCATTTCTTTCTCATTCCAACTCGTAAGAAACCCACAAAAATCAGAGAATTATTCCTCAAATCATCCATGTATGTTCATGATCTCTTCTTGGTTCCTTAACGAAAATTGCTCTACATCGCGAACTCATCATTTCGGTATAGTGTTCATTTTTAATTGTGCGGTGTAGCTCCGTGGAGGTTGTGGCAGCAGAGGTTTATTTATGGTTTGAGTTTTTTCAGGTGTTTTAGGCATGTATAGAAAGGTAAGAACAATCTTTTACCAGTTTATAGCTACCTTAGGCTTCGGATAGTAATTTACGATAGGAATCCGTATCGATTGTTGTAGTAATTCTTGTCCTTAATTATTAATTGAGATTACCCTCCTTTTTTAAGTGTTGTAGGGGTGCGGTCAGAGGTATTATTCAGCATAAACTCTAAAGAAAAAGGTATGTTAAGGCTATTCCCTTGGTTCGGCATGCTTCCCTAAAGCTTAGGAGCGATATAATAGGGTGGCTAACGCTGGTGAACTCGTAGATATAATTGTGAGTGATTGGCTGATTGAGTGGTTATAATCTCTCATTGTCGAGACTCGTAATCTGTTAATAATGGCCCTATGTTGGGAACGACTTAGAGATTATTCGTATAGATTGTTTATAGCTAAGTTGCTCACATTTAGCCTATTGAATTGTTTGTTATTGCCCATGGATCTATTGTGGTTAGCTGCAAAGCTATGAAATGCCTACGGGGCTATGTGGTTAGCTGCAGAGCTATGAAATGCCTAAGAGGGCTTTGTCTTGCCTACGAGGCTATTTAGATGCCAAAGAAGGTTATGTGTTGCCTACGGGTCTATGTGACTCCCTACACAGACAAGAGGCTACCAATAGGGGTATATAGATTGATTTGGCACCTTCTGGGCTTATGGGGGCCTAGGTAGGTCGTCTCGTTTGTTGTTTGTACCTGATGAGCTTATGGGGCTTGGTTAGGTTGTTGTTTGACTATTTTTTATGTTTAGATTCAGTACCAGGTTAGTACGCTTATCTTATTTTTGATTTTCTTACTTGATTACTTTTGGTATATTATGATACTTGCTCATTTAGTCTATGCCTTTCATACTCGGTACATTATTTCGTACTGATGCCCCATTGCCTGGAGGTGCTGCATTTGTGCCTGCAGGTCTAGACAAATGACTCGATAGACCTCCCCAACATCACAGTTGAGCTCTAGAAGGTTGGCTAGCCCCTTTCTTCCGCAGCTGCCAGAGTTTAAAGGTTTGTTGGATTTTGTTGTATATAGTTTTTGGGTAGGTCGAGGCCCTATCCTGAACAAGTTTTACTACTCTTATAGGCTTGTAGACTAGTATGTCGGGTTGTATAGCCATGTTATTGTCCATGTTTTCCTTGTTTATTGGTTAAACAAAGTTTGGTGATGCTTTGGTTTATTGTTTTGACACATAACATTTCTTAGCTATCGTATAGAGATCATGGCGGCTTTGACGACCCATATAACGTTTACATTTTCTCAGATATCGTGGTGGCCTCGAAGGTTAAAATAGGATTTATGTGCTAGCATGTTATTTTTTTATATAAACTGTTGGAGTAGTTATATCCTGATAACGGCATGGGTAGCAAAGATCATATAATACCTTTAGAGGAGCTCTATGGACACCAAATAAAGACATAAAATGTGTTAAAGGGTCCATCAAAGTGAAGAGAAGGAAGAAAGTGGCCATGTGTGCAAATGGTCATCTCATGAATTCAAGATTTCACAAAAGAAAACAGTCTAACAAGGCCCTTATCTAATTAAGGGTAAAATTGTCAAAGAAATGTCTTCTTTATTTCCTTGGTATAAATTAGTTTATTATTTTTGAAGACTTAGATTATGAATATTATGATGAATTGAATATTTGAAAGCTTTGAAACTTGTAGTTTCTAGGTGTAGCTAGCATAAGTGTAGTTCATAGTTGGTAATTATAGTTGAGTGATTAGGGTGGATTCCCGATATTACTTGTGTTAACTTCTTATAGCTTAATCGATCATCGAGATACCCTCTTTGTGGATTCAATTTGATTTTATCATTTTTGATTGAGTTTGGGTTATTGTTGTTTGATTGAATTCAATTGAGAGGTGAAGGTATAAAGTCTTTTGTTGCTCATAAATTCGATTAGATATCGATAATTCCACATATGTTTACTTATTTCTTTCAATTGTCCCCTTTATTCTTATCAGGTGTGGAGATTAAATGTTGATTTCACTTGGGATATTGTGGAATTGCTCATTACAACTAATTAATCACAAATAAGCTAGGTCATCTTAAATGATGCTAACTTCTTTCGATCTCAAAGCATCCTTGCATAGAATCTCTATTCGGTCTCATCTATATGCCATCCTAAACAACCTAAAACCTTAGATCTATAATCAAATACACAAAATTGCTGCTATTGAACATATCACCCACTTATATTGGTCTCTTTCGAGCACCAATGCAAGATCAAAACTAGAATTAAGTTGGCCACCTTAATTCATGAATTAACCACTTTGCAATCAGTAAAATTTATGATTAACAGCTTTAAAACAGAGCAATTCAACATACCCACTAAATTAAATCATCACCCAACCCCATAATCACATCCCAAGAGTTTGGGATTTTAGCCACACATTGCAAAGTGTAAATAAATTATACCTTGTATGAAATTAGCCATAGGTAGCATGAAATTGAATACTAAGTAGTAGACCCACTTCAAATTCAACCTCAATTTACCAAATTCAAGTTCACCAATTTCAAAAACTCACACTAAAAATGTTCTCTATTGATGGAAAATATTTCTCTCTCTAGAATGTTCAGAATGTTTCTCTCCAATATTTTGACCCCCTCTTTCTCTCTTCTCTGGGCTATTTATAGTTTCCCAAAAGTTTACCCAAAAATAACTACACTTCTCATTGGGCGACGTTAGCTGAGTTCGCCAACTGCATTTGGCGAATCGCCCATCTTTCTTCGGCTCGCCTTTTTCTTGCTGTAGGCTTCAGGTGTTTTATCCTTATTCGGCAGTCCCGTTGGAGTTCGCTTTTGTCAACTTGGCAAAACACCGACTACCAACTCGTGTCGTCCTTTGAACCATCATTTTACCTGTCAAGCACAATGCCTTCTTTTACCATGAAGTGACTTTTCTCCCAGTCAAGAACCAAGTTTGAATCTACACACCTTTTAAGCACCATTTCCAAATGCTTCAAACATTTTTCAAAGGAGTCTCCAACTACTGAAAAATCATCCATGAACACTTCCATGGAGTCTTCCACCATATCTGCAAATATTGACTGCATGCACCATTGGAAAGTAGCTGGCACGTTTCACAACCCAAATGGCATTCGCTTGAAGGCAAATGTTCCATACGGGCATGTAAATGTGGTTTTCCCTTGATCTTCCGATGCAATGGAGATTTGGTTGTACCCGGAATACCCATCGAGGAAGCAATACCACCCCTTGCCTGCGAGTCTATCAAGCATTTGATCAATGAAATGCATAGGGAAATGATCTTTTTCAGTCCATGAGTTGAGCTTCCGATAATCCATAAACACCCACCACCCGGTCACGGGTCTAGTAGCTACAAGCTCGGCCTTTTCGTTTGGTACAACCGTGATGCCACCTTTTTTTGGAACACATTGCACTGGGCTTACCCATTGGCTATCCACATTTGGAAAGATTACTCCAGCTTCTAACCATTTTATAATTTCTTTCTCCACCACTTCTTCCATCGGAGGATTTAATCTTCATTGGTGTTCAATACTTGGTTTGCAATCTTCCATCAAATTTATTTTGTGAGTGCATACGCGTGATGAAATTCCCACAATATCAGCGATTGACCACCCCAAGGCATTAATGTGCCTCTTCAACACTATGATTAACAACTCCACTTGCAATTATTGAAGATCACTTGCAATAATTATCGAAAGTATGTCGTTGGCTCCTAAGAAAACATATTTGAGATAAGGTGATTTTTGTGGTTCAATGATGGATGGTTTGGCCAGTGATGCTTCTTCACTAGACAAGTTGAGGTCGAGTTTAGCTTAGAAAGAGTAAAGTGAGCCCACACCTACAAGAACAGCCACAACCTCATCATAATCGCTAACTTCATATTGATCATATTTGAGTAGTACTTGAGCCAAAGGTTCCCTACAATATGCTGCACTTCCAATACTTGTTATTGCCTCATCAATTTGATCCAAGTGAGACACAACATGCATGTCACTTGGGTATTTCATTAATTTATGAATATTGATGCTAACCACTTCATCGTTGACTTAGAATTTCAACTCACCACCTTCCACATCAACTTTAGCCTTGCCCGTAGCCAAGAACGGTCTACCAAGAATAACCGACATTTCAACATCAATCTCACAATCAAGCATAACAAAATTAGTGGGGAACACAAATTTGTCAAGTTTCACTAGCACATCATAGACCACACCCACGGGTCTCTTTATTGAACGATCAGCCATTAGGAGTCTCATATTTGTCGGTTTTGGTTTATCAAGCCCAAGCTTATTAAATACCATCAATGGCATCAAATTTATACTTGCACAAAGATCACATAAAGCTTTTGCAAAAGTAAACGTACCAATAGTGCATGGGATAGTGAAAGCTCCCAGGTCATCTCTCTTGAGGACATCATTCTTTGTCATTACCGCACCACATGTTTCCAGTAATTCAATAGTTTCACAATCTATCACCCTTTTCTTTGTCACCAATTCCTTCATGTATTTAGCATAACCCGACATTTCGGTTAAAGCATCCACTAATGGCATATTCACTTTCAAATCCTTCACTATTTCCACAAACTTTTGGAATTTTGAGTTATCATTTCTCTTCCTTAATCTTTGAGGGAACGGAGGTGTGATCTTGATTTGACGTAATGTGGATAAAGCCTCAACACCACTTTTTTTATATTTGTTTTTGGCTCATCTTCTGCTTTTTTTTCCTTGAGCTTTATCCATTTTCTTAGGTGATTCGTTATCGTCAATCACCCCTTGAGCATTCACTTTGTCGAACCTTATGATTTCTTGCAATGCCTTTCCACTTCTAGTAACGATGGCTGAAACTTGGAGTGAATCTCTTTGATTCCCCTTTTCATTAGATGATTCACTCTCATAAGGATTAGCATACACAAGAGCGGTTAGTTATCCCATCTTTTCTTCATGTGACTTGATAGAAGATGCATGCGAGACCATGGTAGTGGACAAAGCCAAAACATCACTCTTCATTCCTTACAAAATTATATATGAACCTTCCACCTTGTTTAAGATTTTAGTCAACAAGTCATCAGTTTGTGTCTTCCTTGGTTCATGCGGAATGAAAGGTTGTTCATATCTAACATCTTCACATTCTCTTTTGAAACACTTCTCACCAATTCCATTAGTCCAACCTTTATTCTCGACAAATTTTAGATGACTTGGCCGAGAACCCTCTGATTGTCCACCTCTCATATATACCTCTTCATCATACCCACACTGGGATAATGCATTTGTTGAGTTTGCTCCACCTCTAATAATGTGATCTTATAACTTTTCAAGCTGAGCGGTCAACCTAGCAATGCTTTTGTCACGCTCTTGGTTCTTTTCTTCTTGTTCCTTGAACGCCTCTAAATGCGAAGTGACACATAATCATCACTTGTATACCAAGCTTCTTTGATTTTTGTCATCTCTTCAAGTAACCTTGTTGCTTCACTGAATGACTGCTTAATGATACCTTCTCGCACAAGATGATCAACCAATCCCTTATTCACAACATCAAGACTTTGGTAAAAGTATTACAACAACAGCTCATCCGTGAAACCATGTTTAGGACATTGTGACAATACGCCCTTGAAACGTATCCAAGCTTTGTGCGCAGGTTCCCCACTCACTTTTTTGAAATTTTGAATGTTCTTTCTCAACTTCATAACTTTGGATGGAGGAAAGAACCTCTCAAGGAAAGTTTCAATCAATTCTTTCCATGAGGTAATGGACTTCCTTGGCAATTCGATCAACCATCTAGTTGCCTCCCCCATTAGAGAAAACGGAAATAACCTCAGCCACATTGACTCTTGTGAGATACCTTCAGCTGAAAAAGGGTTACACACACTTGAAAATTTGCAGAGATGCTCATTAGGATTTTCGTTCTATAAACTCCCAAATAATCCTCTCACTTTGATGAGCTTCAACATTGGTTTGGTTACAATGAATGTAATATTCTTGTGGATCGGTGGTAAACAAATTCCTCCCCCTTCATTGGTGTTGTAAGAAACCGCCTCATCTTCTTTTTTAATATCATTGTCTAGCCCAAGGCGACTAGAGTCGTCACCATTATGTGCATTCATTGTTACACCTACCAAGAGATCACAACAAGAAATCCAAGCGTAAAAATGTTCAACTACAAAACAAATTAATATGCAAGTTACTTCTTAAACAAAATTCCTAACTACCATTCCACTGCAACGGCGCCATTTTTTGATAACGCTCAAATGTCCTCCGTAAAACAAATTAAAAGGGACAGTGGTCATCCTCAATAAAAATTCAACGAAGAGTCGGGGTCAAATCCCACAAGGAATGGTATGTGGTTAAGAATTTAATTAGAGAGTTAACAAGCACTTAATTTCAATGAAGTTGAAATAACAAATGGGTGGGTAACTCCACCAATTTTAACAATACTAATTTAGAAACTCAATTAACAATATTAATATAATCAACGATTCATAAGACTAATTGGCTGTAGGTGAGTGGAGATTGAGTGTTGATTTCACTTGGGGTATTGTAGAATTACTCATTACAACTAATTAATCACAAATAAGCTAGATCATCTTAAATGATGCTAATCTTCTTTCGATCTCAAAGCATCTTTGCATAGAATCTCCTTTCGGTCTCATCTATATGTCATCCTAAACAACCCAAAACCTTAAATCTACAATCAAATACACAAAATTGTAGTTATTGAACAGATCATCCACGTATATTGGTATCTTTTGAGCACCAATGCAAGATCAAAACTAGAATTAAGTTTGCCACCTTAATTCATAAATTACCAACTTGGCAATCAGTCAAATTTTTCATTAACAACTTTAAAACAGCGCAATTCAACATACCCACTAAATTAAATCAACACCCAACCCCATAATCACGCCCCAAGAGTTTGGGGTTTTAGCCACACACTGCAAAGTGTAAATAAATTATGCATTGCATGAAATTAGCCATGGATAGCATGAAATTGAATACTAAGTAGTAGACTCACTTCAAATTCAACCTCAATTTACCAAATTCAATTTCATTAATTTCAAAAACTCACACTAAAAATGTTCTATATTGATGGAAAATATTTCTCTCTCTAGAATGTTCAGAATGTTTCTCTCTGATTTTTTTACCCCCTCTTTCTCTCTCCTCTGAGCTATTTATAGTTTCCCAAAATTTTGCCCAAAAATTAACTACTTCTCATTTGGCGATGTTAGCTGAGTTTGCCAACTACATTTGGTGAATCGCCCATCTTTCTTCGATTCACCTTTTTCTTGCTTCAAGCTTCAGGTGTTTGAGCCTTATTCGGTGATCCCATTGGAGTTCTATTTTTTCAACTTGGTGAATGGCCATCTACCACCTTGTGTTGCCCTTTGAACCATCATTTTATCTGTCAGATTCGGCGACATCTACTCCCTTCACCTTTTGTCTTTCGGTGGATCGCCATTCTTGTCTTACTTCACCATCTGACCTTGAGAGTTGACTAAGTGCACTGTCAACTTAGGTGGTCTCAAGTTTATTTAGCGATTCGCCCTTTTTGTTAGGCGATCAACAACGTGTAGTCTGCACTTCTTTTTGCATATTTGGTCATTCTTTCAAACATCCATCCTTTCCTTATCCATTTGCCTTCATTGCTGTAAATCATCAATCTATCATCAGAATAGGACAAAATTAGGCATTGAGGACACTAATTATTGAGCTAAATGGATCTTAAATGAGTGAAAATCGATCAATCATCATATTTCGTAAGATAAAACTTACGGAATTTATGGGTCATTTCCTTATGTATTACTTATTTTAAGGAAGAAAAGATTACATGATTGTGTGGATATGCGCTATAGATCATATGTCCACATGTCATACGCTATTTATCTGCATGTCATAAATTGTTTAAAGTGTTTGTTTATAGGACATATATATAAATTAAATTATATGTTATATGAATTATTAGTTACATGACATTGTATAAATAATGTGTTTTGCTAATATATGTTTCATAAAGGTATTGACACATGTGCAATTTTTACTCTCTTTTTTTTGCAATATAATTATTTTGATATTATTTGCATTCTAGATCATTTGTTTATAAGCTATGCGTGATATGAATCATTGTTGAAATGTCACTTTTTTCATAATGAACTTTTTTATATGTTATATGTTCCATAAGATAAGGCCTCGCGTGTTTCATAACTCACTGAATTCTTGTTCATGCATTATGTGCTTCATAGAATACTAGATCACATGTAATGTGCATACACGTTAAAGGATGTATACCCATAAGTCAAAGATTAACGGCTTGTACGTTATAGACATTGTAAACCACCTGTTTATATTCCACATGACTCATAGATATTTGTTTTAGTATCTATACGTATTTCAAAGTTTATATAATTAGATGTCGAAGTTTAACCACTCGAATGATGTGTGACTTATCGTCTATAAGACATAGATGTGTTAGTTTCAAAACGGTGACTCTGTGCTAATATCACTTGTCTGCATAAAGTCTAGTAGTTACATGTCAGCTATGTTCCTTTAGGATTACCTACTTAAATGCGATTTATAGACCATCTGTTGCTTATACTCTATGTGTTAGAAAACGTATTTATATGATATATGCTTCAAAATTGTTAGAATATATGTTATATGGTGCAAGGCTTAATTACCCATATGTTTTTATCTCACTAAATATTTAATTATATATCATATGCTTACGTATCAGAGAATAATTTCTTCTATGCTAAAAGTATCATGAATTATTTATTTCTATGTTATAAATATGATAGGTCACCTTTTATTATAAGGACTACATAACAAAGATCACTACTTTTAGATTATACATTTTAAAAATTACTTAATTATATGAGTAAATTTTAGGAATAGCAAAGATAAAAATCATATTAGTGTTCTATAGATACAGTTTTGTTATTTGCGCTCCATAGCCAAATTATGTTTGCTATGGAGCATCTCATTTGTATAAATCACAGCGATTGTATAAAAATTGTGGTGATTTGTATGAAAATTGTGTTTGTATATGCATATGTTCTCTGTGTTAGGCTAGAGTGGCGAGTGAGATTGGGAGAGAGAGGAGAGAGGTGAGCGAGAGAGGGCAAAAAGTGGAGAGAGGTGAATTGTACATGTATATCAGTTAGATAATTGTATATATGTAACTACTGTGTATATGTATCAATGATTTTGTTTGTATATCTGCATAAAATTTGAATTCGTATACAATTGAATCGAGTTAAAACATTTGTATTTGTATATCAAATCTCTCTTTCGCTTTATACAAACCCAAATTATACATTGTATTTTGTATAATGTGTTTGTATAAAGCAAGAGAGAGAGAGAGAGAGAGAGAGAAAGGCAAAAGAGAACTGGCCAGGGGAAGATTTGTATTTGTATAACTATAAGTGTATAGGACGGAGAGATATGTATTTATATTTGTATATGCAGTCTCTCTCGCTTTATACAAACAAAAACACAATTTATACATTTGAGTTTGTATAAAGTGAGAGAGGCGAGGGAGAGATGACTGAAATGAGGAGAGTGGCGAGCGAGATTCAAGAGACAGGGGAGAGAGACGAATGGCAAAAAGTTTGCTGCGAATTGGAATTAAATAAAACTGTAGCTATAGCATTTATTTTGAATTAATAGTTTGTTATAATGCACAATTTTCCCTAATTATATGTCACACATTCTCTAGCTTGTTTGTTAAAATGTTATTTATTCTATAGATATTAAATCTATTCGTAAATGTATTAAATGTATAAGTTGTACAAAGGATATAGATATATAAGTTTATTTATTCAAATCTTATAGGAGACATGCTCATATGTCAAACTTAAGCTATTCATACGATATAAGATTTCACAACATAAGACCTTATGTTTCAACCAATTTCAAATCTCTCTTGATCACAAGATTGCACGATAAATTTTAAATAATAATTTATATATATTTATGATATGCCACAAAATCCACATATGCATGAATTAAAGTTATTCTGTTATAACTCATTAGTTCACATGATTATGTGCCCCTAGTGTGAATTTGTTTTATACCATGAATTCTATGTGACATTCTTATTCATATTACATGTCATCTCGTGCACACCTACTTGAGTAGATAAATAAAAGAAACAATTTCCTATCGAGTCGCGTTATGCATTATGCTCTAATTGTTGAGATTTTAATTTAGCATCTTCTTGTTGATATGTTTAATATCGCCCTATAAGGCACAAACATGGGGTTTGGCCAAGTTTTTGGTTTAAAATGATTTGGTAGATGAAAGAAACTCTTTCAAAGCTTTGAATAAATTTATAAACTTAGCCCCGTGAGTGTTATTTTCATTCGCAGACGAATGTTTCTAAGGAGAGAAGAATGTAACACGTAGGGTGTTTACGGTTTTCATTCATTCCATGTCAAAATCTTATGAGCCTAAATATAATAGTTTTATTGTAATACCGTGCGTAATTCGATAATATTGAGTTTAGATTGAAATTTGATTAAAATGTATTTTTTAATGTCTTCCAAAAATGTCTTAAATATTTATAAGAAAATTATTTCATTGTGATATAGTTTTGTTTGAATTTACTTTTATAAATGTTATATAAACTAGTAATATTTTAACGGAGAAAAGTAAATATAGTCATGTCAAATAATTATTATATGAGGTAGACTTTATAACAAAATAATTTTCTATTTATAGTGAAAATTGTTATGTTTACATGATATATATACATATATGTCACTTCTAAGTATTTACAAATATTTTAAAATAGATAATGAAGGATCTGAATATGTAGATATAGCATTAAAATAGTACATATAGCCAAATCCTAATGTTATCCCATTAAATAAAGTACATCCTTATCACTTTTTCACCACCGCCAAATTCTCTTTATTTGTATAAACTCACTTGGATTTCAAAAATAACAAAAAAATTAAGAGTTGGTGCTTTCAATCTCCTTGAGTAACATAGTAAGCTTTTAGCCATCTCTCTCTGTTTCACTTTATAGTGGTAATGGATTTTTAATCTTTAATTACTACTTTTTCGTATTATAAATCATCAAGTTTTAATTAATTTGAATTATGAGTAATTTTATATGTTTTTGGAAATATATGATTTTCATGTTATGTAATAACAGTGTGAATAATAAACATTCATCATATTCTTTTAGATTGTATTAAATCGTGATTATTCATGGCAGATTATTCATGGCATACATTACATACTTTATAAGAAATCCAAAATAAGATTGGAATATTTTCCATTTGTATATTACTTTGCTAATAATATAATAATTAATTTATAGTGTAGCTATTTTTTGTATTAAACATTTTTATTACATATATGTAGGATATATTTTTGCAAGATAAGCTTAGATACTATATTTCATAAAAGTCATTGATTCAAAGTTTTTAGTTTCTAAGGATAGCTTATCATATATATATATATGCATTATACTTTTCTTTGTAGATAATCCATGGTAGTAGAGTATCAGAACTTTTATATGAAGTTTAAGTTCGTACTTGAGATTAGTATCCTTGGGGACGTTGGAACCAGTGGACTGTTGTTATTTAGAAAGCAACGAAGGTATGTTAAGGCACAACTCTCTTCTTCATATCGCACGAATTCCAAAAAATTACAAGTTATTAGAGTGCATTATTTTTACTATTCTATTGCTAGGAAGACCCTATGTGAAGGGCATTGGGATATCAGCTGATCTTATTTCTTGACTTTAACGTATCACTATTGGTGTCATAACATTGTGAAGTATGTTGGACAGTTAAATTTATTTTCCTTCAAGTTTTGTGTTCCTTCTGTCTATTAGCGAGATATTGTCCCAAGAATGAACCTAACATTGGAAAATTATATTTGTTATATCTAAGGGAGGTTAGTAAATCATTCTTTCTCATTAGAAGCTTTCAGAAAATGTTGTTAATACTAGATTTTGTACTCTATTCTCGTGGGTATGTACTTGTCTAGCAACTTTTTTTCTAAAGGGATCATACTATTACCAACTTGGAGTTGTTTGCAATAAATCAAGTCAAGCGTGTCAGTCTCCTTTTAAGTTCCTAAATGATTAATTTGCTAAGTTGAAGTTGAGTCAAGAGCTTCGAGTCTATTAGGTGTTTTGTAGGATTAATTTGTCGTATGAAAGTTAATAAAGTCACAAAGAGATTCTTTAAGCACCTTAATATCTTTGTGAACATCCTCAAGTTTAAGTACTTTTCCAAAGGTGAGTTAGATACTCAGGTTTATTCTTAAGGCATATGAGGTTCTACAAGACATTTACATGTTATACAAAAGTGGTTACGAGATTATGAAAACAAGAGTATCAACGGGCCAAGATTGGCAATATGATTATGGTAACATATATACATTACGAGTTCATGACATGACATGCTATGCATTCTACTCCCGAGCTATAATCAAGAGGTATGGGGCCTATTGCCTATATATATACGTATGAGAAACAGATGGCCACAAGTTGGTGAAATGATGTCGGTTCCCTACCGGAAGGCACCACCATTGCTAGCATTTAGTTGGGTATGTCATGCATTTGCATCTATATATGTAATCACAACATACAATTACACGAGCATATCATGCATATTTGATTACTAGGAGGTCATATGTAAGCCATGGAGGCTATCAGAGTTTCAGTTTCAGGTGGTCTCTCTTTTACTCTTTTTATCGGAACTATTTATAATTTCACTTTCCGCCTTACATACTAGTACATTTTCATTGGTATTGACATCCCATTGCCTGGGGACGCTGCATGTTGTGCTGCAGGTTCATACAAATGTCTTGATCAGCCTTTCACAATAGGGGTGTTGTCTCAGTTGAGGATTTGTAAGCTTCATTCTAACTGGAGCTATTGGTTGTCTATAGATTTTGCATACTTGAATTTTGTACATAATTATTGGCATAGTTTGGGGAGTTTTCCTAACTAGTTGTGTTGTAGTATTCGTAGAGACTTATGTACATACTTTGTTGGGTCTACTCAGCTTCCATTTATAGCTTTGTCGGCTTATTGTATTTATGATTTTAGTTGCAGCCTTTTCATCTTGCTAGTTCTCAATCAGTTAAGTTGGCCGTGCCAGCCTATTTTTATGTCTTTAATGTTGGTGTGACCTCGCCAATCTAGTTATCATGTTTCAACAGGTTATTGTGGGGGCGTTGTTGGCCCTTATTGTTTCATTTGATTTATGTTTTAGTTAGTTAGCTCAGTCAAGTGAGGCATCAGATGCCTATTGCGCCTCCCCTAAATTAGGGAATGACAAGGATCATGGGGGTTCTCCGAATGTGGTGATCGATATGTTGAAAATCTTTCATCTTGATGTTTATGCTTTACTTAATCTGAGTGATACCTTGTCGTTTGTTACTCCTTATGTGTCCATGAGATTTGATGTTGCTCCCGAAATCTTTTCTAATCCCTTTCATGTCTCTACCCCCGTTGGTGATCTATAGTGCCTAAGAAAGTTTATAGAAATTGCCCTATTTCTGTTTCTCATAGAGTCACTCATGTTGATTTTGTAGAGTTTGATATGTTAGATTTTACTGTTATTCTAGGGATGGATTGGCTACATGCATGGTATGCTTCCATATATTGTAGGACTTGATTGGTCACATTCAAGGTTCTGAATGAACCTGTCATGTCATGCGAAGAGGGAAATTCTATGCCTAAGGGTTAGTTTATTTCTTGTCTAAAAGCTAGAAGAATGATTTTTAAGGGGTGCATCATCTTCTTCAAATAGATTTCTGATTCCTTCCCTGGACCATTGTCATAATCATACTTCTACATTGGAAGAGACCAATATGAGTGAGGCAATGGTTTTGGCAAAGCTCGATCAATCTTCTACTTGTTTTGACCCTCCATTGGCACTAAAGCAAAAGCTTGATGAGGTGCCATGATTACAAATTTGGGTTTCTCTCTTTTGCTTGGTGAGGCTACACTTTCTCAAGATTTCCAAGGTTGGCTGAGATTATAGCTTTCTCCACATTCAAATCTACTTCGACTTCAATCATATTAATAGTCACCCCTCCATGATTCACCAGGGAGTTACTATTGACATTGGGAGTGGTTGTCTGAAGAGTGACAACATTTTGATCTATCAGGTCTTGAATTTTATTCTTTAAGTTGATACAATCCTCAATAGTATGCCAGCACCTCCTGAATGATAAGCACATTGAAGATCGGGTCTGTAAGATTTGGAGTTAACATTGATGTTTTTTGAATCAATTGTCTGTATCATAAAAGCTGATTTAAATCTCTCACAAATTTGTGTTCATCTCTCAATCAAAAGAGTAAAGACTCGAGGAGGTTTCTTCTCCAGATTTGAGTGAGGAGGATTGTAATTATTTTGTGGAGGTGGAAGTACTTGATGGTAGTTTGGAGAATTTCGGTGAGTTGGTGTTGGCGTTTGAAAGTTTAGGTATTGTAGAGATTGGTAGCTAGGAGGGGCATTTTGGTAATGTGTGAGTGGGGTTTGATAAATAGGAGGTGGAATTTGGTAATGTGGAGTGGAGTTTGGTAACTTGGTTAGATATTTGAACAATTAGTAAATGGAGCTTAGTAATTTAAAGGGGTATTTTTTTAATGTGGAGGCGAAGTTTGGTAACCTGATTGGGTATAACAAACTGGGTATGAATTTTGTGGAGCTCGAGGATGGCCTTTGTAGGGTGACGATTCTCCGGAGTGTCTTTTTCCATCAGATGCGTAGAAAATGGAAGACACGTCCTCTCTCTTTTTCTTCAACAATCCTAAAGATCCAGCTAGGGCGGCAACATGGGCAATCTTTTCGGTTTTAAGCCCATCTTCGATAGTCTCACCTACTTTGACTATCTCAGCAAACTTTGCTCCAATGAGCAACATTATCCTATCATAGTACTCTAGCTCTTGAATGTGTATGAACATTTCAATGATTTCTTTCTCAGTCATGGGAGGTCGAACTCTGGCGGCCTCTTTCCTCCATCTATATGCATACTCATGATAGCTTTCAGTGAATTTCTGCTTGATTTTCTAAAAGAATAGCGATCAGGAACGATCTCCACATTATAAGCAAACCTCTCAATGAAGTCCCTCACCAATGTGTTCCATCTAGCCCATTGTTTCATCTCTTGGGAGGTAAGCTCAAGCTTCGGCTAAAGAGCCGCATTAGCAAAGCCTCATTCTTTCCAACTCCTATGAGTTGATCACAATAAGCTCTCAGATGAGCCAATGGATTTCTAGTTCCCCCAAAAGCGTCAAATTTTTGCACTTTGAACCCTTCTAGTAGGTCTAAATTCGAATGGATATTCAGATCTTCATAGTTTAGTCCTGCAACATCTTGAGTATAGTGGAACTCCTTCTTGACTTTCATGATCTTTTCTTTCATACTCTGTTTGGCTATTTCTCCTTTGGCCCTCCACTCTTTCTCTTGTTCCTTGTAATGATCAAGCTCAGGATAATTAATATAGTGAAGGTGTAGTTCTATGTGAACTGGGATTTGGAAAGTGGATTTTGGAGGTAAGCGCTAAGCGGTAGATGTGTTTTGGGCATTTTGAGCAGGGGTTTGGTACATAAGGGGGAATGTTTGGGATTTGTTGGCGTTTAGGTTTTTGAAGGGGAGGGAAGATTTGAGAGTTGTTTGCGTTTAGGCTTTGAGGGGGAGGGAAAGTTTGAGAGTTGTTTGCATTTAGAATTTGAGGGAGAAAGAAGGTTTGAGGGTTGTCAATATTTTAATTCTGAAGAGGAGGTGGTAATTGGTATGAAGCGCTAGCATGATGTGGGTTAGGGGTGGTTAAGTCGATAGTGGAGGGAATTTGAACAAGGATGGAGGGTAGGTTATTTGGGACCTGTTCGAGGTTTAAATTCAGAGAAGGAAAATGGAGGGGAGGCCTTCCATCGCTTGGAGTGTTGGCGGCAATAGCCCGATTTGACAAATCTCAATTTTTCTATATCTCAACCCTCATCTCAACAATATGTTTCAATAAATGTACAATCAACACATTTTGTTTAGCGGTGGAGGGATCCACTATAGCAATTTTAGTCATGCCAATATCCTCACTATTACCAGTCATTATCACTTTTCCTTTCAACAAATTTTGGTTGGGGAAGGAATCTTTAGGAGCTATTTTATCGCGTGAAGTATGGATGATCGACCAGTTTATCAACACAGATCAATATTAATTACCTGATGAAAGAAAAATAACTCAAAAAAGGTAAACATGTTAGTCTCAGTAGGTGATAAATAGTACAAGATATCACACAAAGGTGCAAACACACAAGAGTTGCTTCATTCGAGGATAAACTAGCCCTCGGATAAAGGAAATGAGTAAATAGACAGGAATTTGTGTATTTGAATAGGAAGGTTGATTTGCTTTGAACCAAAGTCTTTTTATATTTTTCATTGTCATACTTCTGATTTCTATTGAGATGAAAATCTAATATCCTTGCAAGAATTGGAAAAGATAGAATTTCTCAAAATAGGGGACCGAGCCTTGAAAGCCTGCCTATGTATCTCTAATGTGTCATGAATTCATAGCACGTTTGAAGCTCAAAACTAAGGATATATGCGAGAAGTCGTGTGTTTATGTGGATATGATGTTTTCTTTGATGCTGTATAGGTAAAACACTTAGATGCGAAAGATAGGGGAAAAAAGGAAAAAAGTGAACTGAAGCAAACACCACGGAGCCCCAGATGGGCCATGGTCATATTGACGAGCCATCTGAGGGCTCGTCGAAAGGAGGCAATGGAACCCTTCAGCACTGACTATGTGAAGTATGAAGACAGCGGAGCCCCAGATGGATCGTGGTCCACTTGACGAGCTGTCTGAGGACTCGTGGTAAAGAAGCAAGAAATCCAGCAGTAACCCATGTGAAGACACAAGTCTATGGAGCATTTGACGAGCCGTTTAGCTTAAGACGGGCCGTCTAGTTGCTCGTGAGGATTACCAGTGAAGGAAGTCCCACACTGTCTAAGTGTGGGATCACGAAGGGCTTGACGAGCCATCTACCCTTAGACGAGCCGTCACCCTGCTCGTGAAGCGTTGCAATTGTACAGTCCTACTTCGAGTAGGACTTGTTTTCACAGACTATTTCAATTACTTAGGGTTTATTTTTGAACATTATCTTTCATCGTTCTTGACATTAAGACACTCTGAGTGGGGAGAAACGCCAGTTCTACTTTTGAACACATTTCTTAGTCGTTTACTTTGGATCAAAACTTTGTGTTCTTGATATAGTGTTGATAATCAAGAAGCTTTATGATTGCTATTATTGTAAGTTTATTATATTATGCTTTCGATAATGTCTACTGTTATTTTTCTTGAAATAATGAGTGGCTAAACATCACAACTAGGGTTGTGGGAACCATGAGAAAACATAACTACGGATTCAAATACGAGTAACGCTTGGCTATTAATTGCATATGTTAATTCTACTTTCGTAATAATTGCTTTCTAATGAGTGCACGCACTAGAATTCACCTGTATTTATTACTTGTTTGAGAGAAGAGTAACAAATAGGAAAATCTAGAATCAAACTCCATTAACTAGTTGTGAAGATTAGAGCTCGAGAGAAGATAACTTTCGTAACAAGTATGCAGGGGTAAGCTTCAAAGCACTTTGAGACCGAGAGGAGAAGAGTGAAACTCATCTAATAGGGCTAAAAAGCGTCTAGATGTATTTAACTTGCTAGGAACATATAATATTAATAACAAATAGTTACTTGTTTAGAATTCGAGAGTGGAGTAAATGTCATGGGGAACACAATCCTAGTCTCGTTAGATCAATCACTAAAATTTTGGAACTATCGTATGCGCCAGTTGACTGTAATCTTAACTACCAATTGGTTACTTCAACTCAAATAACCCAATATTTACTTTTCGCAATTTATTCTTCTCAAAATATTAACCACAACTAAATATAAGCATCAGTAAGGTTGTTTCTGCTATAAATTCCCTGTGGGATTGACCTCAACTACAGTTGAGTTTTATAATTGACTTCGACTGTTTATACTTCTTAATTGAGGTGTAAGTTTGGACGTATCAAATTTTTGCACCGTTGCCAGAGAATTTCGGTTCAGAAATACTTTACTAGCTATTATTTCAGTTGTAGTTGTATTTCCTAATTTTACTTCTTGTTTCTGTTATGTGTCATTTGTAGGTGAGTTTTCTAGCATGCTTTACCAGAAGTAAGGGAGCACCATTAATGCCTTACAATCCCGAGCTAATTAAAACCATAAGAAATATGGTGAATGCACAGGAACTCGAAGCCCAGAGGCAGAGACTGAGACAAGATGTTGAGGCCAATGCTAGAGGTGCTCAGCATAATGCTAACGACCCGAACAGGGTGGTTGAGGACAATGAAGGGGTAGAAGAGATAGCCCCTACTCAACACCAACCACTAGCTCCAAGGGGTCGAGTCCAACAATCGGTGCATATGGCATTTGAAGAAGAAGATCAAGAGATAGATGGAGAGGGAGCTACTGGAGCTATAGTACTGCCAGCGTTACGTCCAGGGGTGAAGTTCACCATTATTAGCACCATGATTCAAATGCTGAACCTGAAGGGGATGTTCAGAGGAACTGCTGGTAAGGATGCTAACCAGCACTTGATGAATTTTGTGGCAATCTGCAAGTCAGCTGAGATTCCTGGAGTCAGCCAAACTGTTATGAGGCTGAGGTTGTTTCCTTTATCTCTGACTGGGGAAGCAACAAACTGGTTGAATGAGTTTCCACACGACTTGATCAGAACTTGGGCTGAACTGAGGGAAGCTTTCATGGAGAGTTTTTTCACAGAAGCAAAAGAGCTACAGATGAAGGATGAGATAGGCTCCCATAAGCAGCTATTGGGTGAAGCGATGCATAACACTTAGTGAAGGTTTAGCCAAAAGCTAAAGAAGTTCCCAAATCACGGGCTAACTGATAGACACTTGAAGCATGTATTTTACAGGTCACTAAACTTTGTGACTAAACCAGTTTTTGATGCAGTATATGGTGGATCGTTTATGAGAAAACCATTCCCTAAGAGTATGGCTATCATGAATGAAGTATCAAAGAACAACATAGCATGGCACACAAGAGATGCAGAGGTTGGAGACCTTGGGTTCACCTTTGAACTTTCAACTGAGAAGAGAAAGAGAAAAGAAGAATGGGACCAAGATATGGCCCATATGAAAACCCATATGGACCTTATCATGAAACATCTCACTGCTGGTCATGAAAAGGTAAATGTATTGGGTGCAGCAAACAGGTATGAAGAGCAAGATGCTAATTTTGATGAGGAGGCCAAGTACTTGAACAACCAGGGGTTTTTTGGAATTATAACTCGGGTAACCAAGGCCATAATTCTAGAACTATCTGAGAGATGACCAATATGATAGATCATGGAATCGGGAGCAAGGCAACTGGCAAAACAAGGAGGGATACAAAAATAAGCACAATGGTGTATATGTACCTCCAGGTAACAGAGATAGAACAGGTAGTGGTTCCAGCAGTTCCGGGATGGAAGATATGTTAGCAAAGGTTCTGCAAAGAGTTGAATCTACTGATGTGGGAGTCAAAGAGTTAAGAAATGATTTATCCGGTATGAGTCAACTTGTAGAGTCACAATCAACATCTATCAAGCAACTGGAGTAGCAGATAGGGAAAATGTCAGCCTCATTGAACCAGAGAAAGAATGGAACACTACCGAGCGATACCATTCAAAACCCAAAGAAAGATGGGTGTTGCATGGCGATCACCACAAGAAGTGGTAAATCACTTCCAGAACCCAAATATGCAAGTATTGAGTAGGAAGAGAACATAGATAGAGATGAGGAACCAAAGGTAAATGCAGAAGTCATGGATAACTCATAGGTATCTAGAAGGGTAGAGAAATCATCAGAAGCGAAAGAATCTACCGCAAAGGTGACATTACCTTTACCGCAAATACCCAGACCTCCTCTGCCATTTCCTTAGAGGCTCAAGAAGAAAGCTAAGGATGGAAAATTCTTGAAATTTATCTCCATGCTTTGGCAACTATCAGTGAACATTCCGTTAGTAGAAGCTCTGGAACAGATGACAGGTTATGCTAAGTTCATGAAGAACTTGATAACAAAGAAGAGGATTGCAAGTTTTGAACTAACAAATAATGTTCATCATTGTAGTGTTATTGCTACAAGGTCTTTGGTGCATAAGAAATAGGACCAAGGTGCGTTCATTATACCTTGCACCATTGGTGAAATTAAGTTTGCTAAAGCTCTATGTGATCTGGGAGAAAGTATCAATCTCATTCCATTGACCATATACTAAAAGTTGGGGTTGGGAAATCCAAAACCCGCTGCTATGAGGTTGATGATGACCGACAGATTAGTAAAGAGGCCGGTAGGTATTTTGTGTGATGTGCTGGTAAAGGTGGAAAGTTTCATCTTCCTAGCTGATTTTGTGATTTTGGACTACGAAGTGGATTTCGAGGTTCCCATAATTTTGGGAAGGCCATTTTTGGGCACCGGCAGAGCATTAGTTGATGTGGAAAGAAGGGAGCTGAAATGTCGACTGAATAATGAAGAGGTAAAATTCAAAGTGTGCAAATCGATGAAGCAACAACAAGATATGAGTGTGGTGTCTGCAATTAATATTGTTGAAGAGCGAGAAACTGAAGCATCCATAGAAGAAAGATTTACTATAGAGACATTGGCGGCAATAATAATGAACTTTGATGAAGTCTTTCGAGTTGATTATGTGGAGACTCTGAATGCACTGCAAGGCATGGGTCACTTTCTTATTCCCCTAAAAAGTTAGATCTGGATTTGAAGAACAGGCCAAGCCCTCCAGCTAAATCATCCATTGAGGAACCACTTGTGCTTGAATTGAAGCAGCTGCCTAGTCATCTGAGGTATGTATTTCTGGGTGAAAACCACACTTTGCCAGTTATTGTGGCTGCAGATCTCAATGTTGAACAAGTGCAAGCACTAGTGAAGGTGTTGAAGAGGTTTAAGAAAACAATCGGTTGGACCATTGCTGACATAATTGGAATACCTCCAAGTATTTTCACTCACAAAATACACCTGGAGGAAGATTGTAGCCCGAGTATAGAGCACCAAAGGAGATTGAATCCACCAATGCAAGAGGTGGTAAAGAAGGAAATTATCAAGTGGCAAGATACATGAGTCGTATACCCCATTTCTGACAGTCATTGGGTGAGGCCAGTGTAGTGTGTGCCCAAGAAGGGTGGAATGACAGTGTAGCAAATGAGAAGAATGAGTTGATTCTGCAAAGGCCAGTTACAGGTTGGCGAGTGTGCATGGACTACAGGAAGTTAAACAAATGGACCTTGAAAGACCATTTCCCAATGCCTTTCATGGACCAGATGTTAGATAGGTTGGTAGGAAAAGGGTGGTATTGCTTCCTAGATGGGTACTCTGGGTACAATCAGATCTCAATTGCACCAGAAAACCAGGAGATAACCACCTTACATATCCTTATGGAACCTTTGCATTCAAGAACATGCTATTTGGATTATGTAATGCACCAACTACTTTTCAGCGGTGTATGATGTCCATCTTTTCGGACATGGTTGAAGACACTTTGGAGGTATTCATGGACAACGTTTTTGTGGTAGGCGACACCTTTGATGATTGTTTGTTAAATCTTAGCAGGGCACTATAGAGATGTGAAGAGGCAAACCTAGTCCTAAAAGGGGGAAAATGCCATTTCATGGTCAAGGAAGGCATGGATCTAGGCCTTAAGGTATCCGAGAAAGGTTTGGAGGTTGATAGAGCAAAGATTGAAGTGATTGAAAATTTTCCCCTACCTATCTCTGTGAAGGGGATTCGAAGTTTCTTGGGTCATGCAGATTTCTTTCGACGTTTCATCAAAAACTTTTCTAAAATTGCACATCATTTGTGTAAGTAGTTAGAAAATGAGACACGGTTCACTTTTGATGAAGCATGCACCAAAGCCTTTGAGTGTCTGAAGGCTAAATTAATTTCAGCTCCAATAATCATTGGTCCAGATTGGTCGAAACCATTTGAGGTGATGTGCGATGCAAGTGGTGTTGCTTTAGGGGTTGTGCTAGGACAGAAGCGCAATAAGATCTTTCACCTGATATACTATGCAAGCAAGGTGTTGAATGGAGCACAAAAGATCTACACTGTCACTGAGCAAGAATTGCTTGTAGTGGTGTATGCCTTCGAGAAATTCAGAGCATACCTGCTGGGAATTAAAGTGATAGTTCACACTAATCATGCAGCATTGCGGTACACGATGGCGAAGAAGGACGCTAAGCCGAGATTGATAAGATGGGTGTTGTTTTTAATCGAGTTTGACTTTGAAGTCAAAGATAGAAGAGGTTGTGAAAATCAGGTGGTAGATCACTTTTCTAGACTGGAGGCAGAGAAGAAAAGGGAAGCTGAGTTAGAAATTAATGACTCATTTCTGGATGAGCAGGTATTAGCCGCTACTCTTGATCTCATTCCTTGGTTTGCTGACTTTGCTAATTATCTTGTCAGTGACTTGATGCCTGAAGGCTTGACTTTTCAACAGAAGAAGAAGTTCTTGCATGATGTAGGCAAGTATTTTTGGGATGAACCGTATTTGTACAGGGTTTGTGCGGATAATATAATCAGGAGATGTGTGCCTGAAGTAGAAATGCTAAGTATTTTGGAAACCTGTCATTCATCTCTAGTTGGTGGGCATCATGGGGTTGCTCACACTGCTCACAAGGTGTTCCAATGTGGATACTATTGGCCCACGATTCACCAAGATGCATTTGACCTAGTTAAAGGGTGTGGTATGTGTTAAAGACAAGGGGCTATTTCTCGTCGTCATGAGTTGCCCATGACCCCTATCCCCTATGTTGGAGGTCGAATTATTTGATGTCTAGGGGATTGACTTCATGGGACCATTTGTGAGTTCTTTCAGGCAGAAATTTATATTGGTGGCAGTTGATTATGTTTCTATGTGGGTAGAAGTTGTGGCCTTGGCAGAAAATGATGGCAAGAGTGTTGCAAGATTTTTAAAGAAAAATATTTTCTCTAGGTTTGGCACACCTAGGACAATGATTAGTGATGGAGGCCCACACTTCTGCAATAAAGTGTTTAGAAATCTTTTGGTCAAATATAGGGTGAAACAACACAAAATGGCAATGCCTTATCATGCACAAACAAGTGCCAAGTGGAAGTTTCCAATAGGGAGATAAAATCAATATTGGAAAAGACAGTGAACGCCAACAGAATTGACTAGGCAAGGAAGTTAGATGATGCTTTATTGTCATATCAGACAGCTTTCAAAACACCCATTGGTATGTCACCATATCAGTTAGTGTTTTGAAAGGCATGTCATTTGCATGTAGAGTTGGAACATAAGGCATTATGGGCGCTAAAGAAGTTAAACTTGAGCTGGGGAGAAGCAGCGAATATGCGACTTGAGCAGATAAATGAAATGGATGAGTTTTGACTGAGAGCTTACGAGAGATCTGCATTGTACAAGGAAAGGATGAAGTTGTATCATGACAACCATATCGAGAATAGGACTTTCAGTCCTGGTGACTTAGTGTTATTGTTTAACTCAAGGCTATGCCTATTTCCGGGAAAGCTGAGGTCCAAATGGTCTGGGCCATTCAAAGTAACCCAAGTGTTTCAATCAGGAGCCATTGAACTTGAAAATGAAAAAGGTGATAGGTTCAAAGCAAATGGACAGCGAGTCAAGGCATACATGGGAGTTCCGGAGGAAGTGAAGATAATTGAAGAATGCAAACTTGATGAAGTCTGAGTAATCAAGTAACCTGCATCACGCCGCAACGTAAAATTGTGCGCTACTTGGGAGGCAACCCAAGATTTAATTGTAATAAGTAGTTTAATTTCTATAAATTTTGCTTTTGTTACAGTCATAGTGTGTGCAAATATGCAGGAAAAAGTTGAGCCCTGTTGTGCTCTTCACGAGCCACCAAACGGGCCGTTCAACACTTCACCGCCCATGATGATGTGAGGCACATGAAGTGAAGCTCACTGGAAAAAAGGAATAATGTTCACGACAGGGTTTACGGCCCGTCTAACCTTAGACGGACCGTTTAGCCTCTCGTGAAAATTCAGGTAAGTTTTCTTGTCTAAGTCCTTTTTCATGGGCACCTGTACGGGCCGTGGTGCTCTTCAAGAGACACTTCACGGCCCATCAAAATTAGGTCAGCACTGATGTTCCCGACCCGACCCAACTCTATCAAAACCCAAAAAAAATTTAATAAAAGCATTCTAACTACAAAAAGACACGTTCTTTCCCCCCTATACTCAAAGTCATAACGTCCTTTTGGCAAAGGAAGAGGTTTTTAACACCTATATCAAGGAATCAAATAGGAGTTCACGCCCAAATTCCATATTGCAAGAAACTCAAAAGTCAAGCATTCCTCTTCTCCTCTTTGTATTAAATTTGGTGTCAAATTAAAGTAAGTTCTTCACCATTACTTGATAGATGTTTGATCTTGTCGAAACCAAATGTAGGAAGTACTATTTATTGATCATCTCAAGATATTCTTGAATTATTGTGATTATGAGGGTTTGTATGTTGATGGAATATATGAAATTAGTGAATTGCATTATTAGATGTTGAAGTTTATGTTTAATTTGTGATGGGTTGATCAAATAAGATGAATTTACGTTATGGGAAGGCCTTGAAGGTCGTTTTTGGGGTATTGTTGCCTGAACAAAATAAAACCTAACCTGCGTCAATGTACACGACAGGTTTCATAGACCGTGTAAGGGTTCACGGGCAGTGAAACCCTTCGTGAACCCCACCCAGATGTTGGGTGTCCACTGGGCAAGTCTCACATTGGCCTAGACGCGTCGTGGTACTCACCACGGACTATATAGAGCCTCGTATAAAAAAAGTTAAAAGATAAAAAAAAGATTTTATTTTCTTATTTTTATTCTTTGTTCATTGTGTGGCCCTTCCCAATGATAGATTGAGTGACGACATTCTTAAGGCAAGGCGTCACTTTGTATAAATACACAGGGGAAGTCTGAGCACCCGTTAGTGTAGTCATTTAAGATACGTTGGTTCTAACTCGTTGTCTCGCAGGTATAATGGCTAAGCCACGGTGCAAGACGGCATAACTACACATCTCACCCATGCATCTCCCGACCAAAGTTCCAGTGAGGAGAAACCTAGTAGTCCTGGGGTCCAATTGAATACAGAGATTGAACAACACTCCCCCCGTGCTACTAGATCTCGGACAGCTAGGGCTACTACACAACACACTCCTTCTAGTCTGACGAGGAAAAAGATAGTTCTAGAAGTGAGCAGGGGTCTGATGATAATTCTCGAGCATTGGGTAATGACCCACCGGTTGTTGAAAGTGCGGAAGAAGAGCGAGACAACCAAGAGGATAGTGATTTCAGTGACTCTGATAACTCGTTGGTGCGGTTTGTTCGACAGAGGGAAGCTGATCGAATAACGCAGCAGCACCTCATTGATGTTTTTCGATGGATGTGGTATATCCCTGGATTAAGGGAGATATTTGATAATGGCATAGTGTCTAAGTCCAGTGCCATTGGCGGGAGACCCATCATACCGGAATGCAGAGTGGAGGAGGCTGATTTGCAAGCTTTTCCGGATATCTACAACTTATTTAGACAACATCAATTTGAATGGATGACTAAACAGCTGGGAGAGTTTGCATGTCACTTGACAAAAGAATTCTATTCTTCCTATGCTGCCTCGTTAATGAACATGGCGACCACAGAATCGTCCAAAAAATAAAAGAAAGTAGTAGCATCTAAATTGGGACCACTATCTGAAGTGATTGTTCGGGGTGAAAGGGTCGATATTTCAGAGACCACAATCAATAGGTTTCTACATGGCCCAGAGTACACTGCACCTACTGCAGTAGGTTTATATGAGGGTCACCACCGATCGGTGACCAGTGAAGTAGAGATGGAGGATCCCGTCTCACGGGAGCGTATCGTGAAGTGGATTGCTGGGCTGATTGCAACTGAAGGCTAGGTATCAGCATGGGTAGGCAACCCAAAAGTGCACAGAACCAAGGCATCCTTGACATTTCAAGCAAAAGTCTGGTGGGCAGTGGTCCGTGCACAGTTGTGGCCAACAGGGAATGATAACATCCTATCGCCTTTGCAAGCCTCCCTTAGTAGCTTGCATCATAGTTTGATATGCATTGAATGTGGGATGGATTATTGCTACAGAAATGAGAGATCGCTCCATGAACGAAAGAGCCAATCTGCCATTTTATTGTCTGATAAGGAGACTGTGTGTGCATGCCATCATACCACCTAACAGTTTGGTGGAAAAATATGTGGAGGCCACAAGAGTCAATACTGTGACTAAGATAAAGGATGTGATGAACCCATTATATGGTTCGAGAACAAGACCTGCAACACCTTTGGCGATGTTACCACATGTGCCGGTTGAGCCTATACGAGCTGAGGGGATCAGTGAGTAGGCAGAGGAGACAGCCCAGGCAGCTTCAGGTGTGCAGCCTCCACCAACATCATTTTTAGCAGCCACAGGTACATTTGTTTCTTTGCCCACTATATTTTTTGATAGATTGGTAGCAGAACAAAGGCAGACTCGGTCCATACTAGATCAGGTAGTTGAAAAACTACCTCAGATGGTCCAGAGTCAGGTACAGAGTGCGGAGCAACGAAAGCAAAATGAACTCCAGCAAGAAATTTCTATGCTGAGGAACTGGATGAACGGTTTAGAGTCTCATGTCAATAGACAGTTAAATGCCTTAAGTTCTGTGGATGTTGCTTCTTTGCAAGCACAGATGGCTACGATGAATGCTGAGATTGCAAAATTGAAAGAGTAGCCAGTTGTTGTACCTCTACCAGTTGTACCGGATTCCTTGATGAACCTGTTTAGCATACCTCCGGTCACGCAGCCAGTAGGAGATATTTAGGGTGACCTTGCCATACCTGGGACTGCAAAAGGCAAGGAGCCAGATCCGAACCCTGACACTGAAACCACTGCTGACACCTCGAGGGAAGAACGTAGGAGGGCAAAGAGGGCAAGAAAAGAATCCAAGAAAGTTGCCAGAGAAAAAGAGGAATTAGAGCAGCAACAGCGCGATGCAATAAGGGTTGGAGCTTCTGGTAGTGGCCTTGCTGCCCCTGCAGGCAGTACTACACTTGTTCTTAATAGTGGCCACCCTAACACAGCCCATTCACTAGAGCGAGCACCTGCTAATGCAGGTACCGATATCACTTCGACTATCGATGCCTAGAGTATCGCAGGTATGATCCCTCCCCACAACCCTTGTATTTTGTACTTTGAGGGCAAAGTCAATTTTGTTGGGGAGGGGTTGGTTGAGCAACCTGCCATTTTATTCGTTAGTGCATGGAGGTTGGCTCTTGTGTTGAAAATTTTTGTTTTTTTGAAAAAAGTTAGTTTGGTATTTTTCGTGTGGAAGTTGGAAGTTTGAATTGATAGCAGCAGTTGAGTTTGATGTTTTGGGTGAAATGATGAAACATACATCCTTAATCTAAAAATTGACTGTTAAGGGTTTTGGGTCTTTTCCTATGCATTTAATACCTATACTATGTCATTTTGACCCTAATTCTAAGACCTATAATTACCTTTCAACTTCTGATTCTATCCAAAAACCCTTCCATTCTCTCAAATCCCCAATTCCCATCCAAATTCATCCTCTCAAATTCTCTCTCAAGTTCAAGGAAGAAACCTACGGTTCAAGCTTCAAGTCTCCTTTTTCCTCCATTGCTTTTGGGCTTTGTTCATCAAGGTATGTCGGATTTCACCATTGGATTCCATTCATCCAATGGGTCTCAAAGGATTTCTAAGTTTCCTACTCAAATTCACCTAAATTGCTTAGGGTTTCATGTGATCTTCATGGGTCTAAATTGATGTTGATTTAATTGTTCAATTTCAATCTTCCTATGCATGTTTTGATTAAACTACATGATTTCCAATTAATTTCTATAAGACCCATGCATTATTCATGATTTTTACTATAAATTTATGAAGAAAGCCCATGAAGTTATGAATATGAATTATGAAAGTTATGTATCTTTTTATGAGAAAGATGTTTATGATCTAAGGTTGCTTTTAAGATAAGCATCAATGAAATTATGAAAAGGTTTTCTCACATATGAAGAAATCATGATGGGTGAAAGATTTTCTCACACTTGTATATTCATCATGGTTTAAGGAGCTACTCTATGATAACTTAAGCTTAGATTAGTGACTTAATTGTGCTTTTGTATGTATGATGATATGTTTATGAATATGAATATGAATATTCCATTGGAATTTTACTTAGCACCAAGAGGACATTGAGATGGAGGCTCTCCTGTTAGAGTGGTCGAGTATTCAGTAGCAATATCCTTGTCCCTAACTACGTGCCCCCATAGGATTGTTTTAGAAAGACATAGCTAGTGGATCCACCTAAGCTATAAGTTCATGGTCCTTACCTTGACAAGTAGGGTATCTCTTTTCAGTGTGGGAGCAAGACACCGAATTCCATGTTATTGCTCACGTGGTCTATGTCGGTTAATAATTAACATCCCACAAAATGAATTAAGTTTATCTCAAAGGTTTTATGGAACTTTCCGTATGATTTTAAGATGCATTGACCATGTTCATGACTTATGATTCTACTTTCTAAGTTTTACTACATTTTAGCTTGGTCATGCATACCATGTTTTCCTTTATGTCCCCTTATGATCATGTTTCACGTTTTTTATGCATATCTCTCATACATACTACATTCTATGTACTAATGTATACTTGTGTCTACATTGTTTAATAATGTAGGGTTAGACACTTCTTGTTCTCCCACTCGTGGCTAGATACGGATTGCTACATATTGCTTTGGATTGGTGAATCTTCATACTTCAAGGGCAAGACCACGACGACTTTACTTGTTGATGCCATTTACTTTTAAGACTTTTGTATGTGGTGTATGGGTTACATCCCAACCACTCTATTGATGTTTAGAAAGGCTTGTCAAGACTTGGTATATTTCCGCACTTATGATTCAAACTTCTCTTTATGATATGAAACTTTTATGAAAATTCTACTTTTGTCTATTATTATATTGTGTTGTACCCATGTCAAGTGGATTGTGTAGGGCCTTTCGGGGTCTTATACACCATGTCACGTCTAGGGTGTACTTTGAGTTGTGATAGAATACCATAGAGATAATGTCTCCAAATCTTCAAAGGGAATACAACCGCCGCGAGCTCCAAATCATGAGTCAATTATTCTTTTCAGGCACCTTCAATTGCCTCGAACCATAAGCAATAACTTTCCCATATTTCACCAATAAACACACAAGACCAATCCGAGAAGCATCACAATAAACCACAAAACCATCGGATCTTTCTGGTAATGTAAAAATTGGGGCTGAAGTGAGTTTATCTTTCAACTCATGGAAACTTTTCTCACAAACTTCTAACCATTTAAATTTCACCTTCTTTTGAGTCAATGTAGTCAAAGGCAAACCAATAGAGGAAAATCCTTCCACAAACCTTCTATAATAACTAGCCAAACCCAAGAAACTCTGAATATCTAAAGGGGAAAGAGGTTTAGGATAGTTCTTAACTGCCTCGGTCTTCTTGGGATCAACCTTGATACCTTTACCAGAAAAAATATGGCCAAGGAAAGGAACAGACCTCAACCAAACTCACATTTGCTAATCTTGACAAACAATTGGCGATCCTTAAGGATTTTCAAAACTATCCTTAGGTGATAACATGGTCATCCTCACTCCAAGACTAAACAAACAATCATCAATAAACACAATCCCGAACATGCCAAGATATTGCTTGAACACTCTATTCATAAGATCCATGAAAGTTGTCGGGGCATTAGTAAAACCAAAAAATATTACTAGGAACTCATAGTAACCACATCCAGTTCGAAAAGCCATCTTCGGAATGTCACATTCCCTTAACCTCAATTGATGATATCTCAATCGAAGATCAATCTTTGAGAAGAAACGCGCACCTTGGAGTTGATCAAACAAATCATCTATCCTCGGAATAGGATACCTATTTTTCACTGTGACCTTATTCAATTGTCGGTAGTCAATACACATACGAAGTGAACCATCCTTTTTTCGAACAAATAAATCCAGATCACTCCATTATGAGATACTCGGTCTAATAAAACCCTTATCCAACAAATTTTTCAACTGATCCTTTAACTTCTTAAGTTCTATCGGAGCCATACAATAAGAAGGAATGGAGATAGGTTGTATATCTAGGAGAAGGTCAATACCGAAGTCTATTTCTCTTTCGGGAGGAACACCTGGAAGATTATAGGGGAACACTTCAACAAACTCATTTACAACGGCAACTGACTCAAGAGTAGGGGTTTCAAACTTTGTATCCCTAACCCGAACAAGATGATATATACAACCTTTAGAGATCATTTTCCTAGCCTTTGGGTAAGAGATAAACTGACCCATAGGCGCTGAATTTCCACCCTTCTATTCTAGGATAGGTTCATTCGAATACTGAAATGTGACCAATCGGGTACAACAATCTATGGAAGCATAACAAGAATGAATCCAATTCATCCCAAGAATAACATCAAAGTCTATCATGTCAAGCTCTACAAGGGGCTCTATGAGAAACTTAAACTAGGTAATTTCTATAGACTCATCTAGCAACAATGGACTCACCAATAAGTGTAGAGATTTAAAAAGGTTCTAAAAGAATTTCAGGACTGCCATCAAACTTCATGGCCACATAAGGAGTTACAAAAGACAATGTAGCACGGGATCAAGAAATGCATATACATCGAAATGAAAGACTAGCAACATATCGGTCACCATATTCAGAGAACCCTCATGATCATGTCGAGTTTGAAGAGCATAGAATCAATTTTGATGAGGAACACCACCCGAGCCATAAGCATTAGGCTGAGCCTTTCTACCATCCTTACCCTTGCTAGCTTGTGAAGGGCAATCCCTCACCTTGTGACCACTCTTCTCACAACCATAGCAAACATCAGCACCGGATGACCGGAGAACTTTTGCCCAAATTGAGAACGTCCATGTCCACCAGACATATCATGAGAGAAATCACCACTATCCATCCTTGCCCTCTTTGATTCTCTATCCTTCTCTTTTAACTTTTCCTCCTCGATATTTTGGGCATGAATCATTAATCGAGAGATATCCATCTCCATGATTAGCATGGAAGTTAGGTATTCTTTGAGCACCATCTCGTACACACTCGACATAGACTTACACATCCTTGCTCTAAAGTTGGCAACCATTGTTGTTGCATATTTGGATAATTGAGTGAACTTCAATGCATTCTCCTTCACACACATGTTGCCTTACCTCAAATTTATAAAATTCTTGCACTTTAGCCTCCCTCATCTCAAGGGGAAAGAAACAATTAAGAAACACCCCTTTGAACTTGTCCCAATCTAAGGGAACCACATCTAATGCCCTTTCCTCCTTCCATTGAGCAAACTAAATTTGAGCAACCCATTTGAGTTAGTAAGCCGCCAAGTCCGTCTTTTCACCGGGGTCACTCCCATGATGTCCACAATCTTCTGGATTCTCTCGATGAACTTTTGTGGATCCTCATCCGCTTTTGACCCATGAAATTTCAGAGGTTTCATCCTCGTGAAGTCTCTTACCCTTGTTGTCGTCATACCCACATTTTGGTTTACCAGAGCTACAACCTCCCTATTAGCTTAAGCAGTCATAGCTTGAGCCAACACTTGGAAAGAGGCTCTAAACTCGGCATGTGGCACTTGCTAGGCCAAAGGGTCAACCGGAGCTTGAGGAACTTTGGGTTCCACATTGTCACCAACATTCCTTTACACGGGAGCTCTTCGTGGAGGCATATTCTGAAAAACATAGAACAAGAGTTAGGAGGAAGACCTTTGTAGAGTTCAACTCTATCGCACGACTTTAGAGTAATGAAAGAAGTGAATTTTCCTAAGCGCATTGTAGCCTCCTATTCATAAATGTGGTGCGCTTCACACTCATGAACAAGACTCTACTCGATGCAGGTTGTCAGACTCTTAGAACCTTTAAAACCTGATGCTTTAAATACCAAGTTTGTCACGACCTAAACTAGTCCCTAGACGTGACATGTCAAATAGATCCCTAGAGACCCTAAACAAGCCACTTGACATAAACATGACACTAAGATAAACAACATAAGAGAATGATCATGTAAATCGAGATATATGTCTCAGACTTTAAAGCATAGAGAATCCCAAAGGCCAAAAATAGAGTACATGACTGAATAAGCGAAACATCAACTATGTCTGACAAGGCCTCTACTAATCATAGATGTGCTAGGACAAATCCCTCGATCAAGAAATAAGTCTGAAACTGAAATGACTAAAAGCAATAAAAGACTCATAATGGTCATGCCCTCAAACCATGAGGACTCACCAATCCAAATCAAGTGGAGTAATCCAACTAGCCACGACCATATGGAGGAATGTCGGATCCTATATTATGAAACAATATAGGCACAAGAAATATATATGTCAATACTTTGAATATATTTAGTATGAGGAACATTCATAAACATAAATGCGAAACATGCTAAGTCTTGAAAGCGTAATGATGCATGACCAAGTAAAATATGTTAAACTTGATAAGCTAAAATCAAAAATCATGAGATAAGGTCAATGCAACATTTGAAAATGATAACATAAACTTAAAACATAATTATTGAGCAAGTCATAAAACCTTTAAAGAAAGCCAAGTCTTTTGTGGGATATTTACCATTCAACGACATAGACCATGTGAGCTATAACCTGGAATCCAGTGTCTATCCCAGACCGAAAAGAGATTTTCCTACTTGCCAAGGTAAGGACCATGTTCTTTAAGTTTAGGTTGATGTACTAGCTAATGTCTTTCAAAGACAAAGTCCTACGAGAGCACGTAGTTATGGGAAAAGGGAATTTTTTCTAGAGACCCGACCTCTACTAACAAGAGAACCTCCATTCCAAAGTTCTCTCACTGCTAAGTAAAATCCCAACGAAAATAAGCATAATCATAATCATATCATAATATGTAGAAAGGTAAGAATCTAGTAATACCAATCCAAATAATAAACTTCATATCATACAATAGCTCCTTTCAAAATAACATGATTTCATAACATATTCATAAAGACACTTATCTTAAGCATCAAAATCATGGTCATCTTTCATAATACGAATATTTCAATTGTAAGCAACCTTTTCCATAAAACATTTTGATACTTTATCTAAAAGCATCATTTATTCATAAATTCCTCAATTTCATGATGCATGCATAATTTCATAACATAGTTCATAATCATAAAATTGACATATAGCATGGGTTCATGTGAAATTCATGGAAAACATGTAGGTTGAATCAAATCATGCATACTAAGATCAAATATAGGCAATTGAATCATAATTGATTGAACCCATGAAGAATCATATAAAAACCATAGAAATTTGGGTGAAATCTTAAAGAGGAATTTGAGAAATCTTGGGACTCAATGGATGGAAAATGATCCATTGATGAAGTTCCCACGTACCTTGATAAATCCAACCTTTTGAATTAGAGAAGGAGACTTGAAAGCTTGAACAACCCTAATCCAATTGAGAGAAATGAGAATCCTTGGAGAGAATTTGGAGAGAAAACCTTGAAAGCTATTTGAGGGTTTTAAGTGAATGAGAGGGAATGGAGATTTTTGAAGAGTAAAAGCAGTTATAGTCTTAGATATAGGATCAAATGACATATTTATGTGTTAAAAGGGTAGAAAAATACATAAATAACCTTGAATAAAAACTGTCAAATAGACCCTACGGTCCATAAGAACTTCTATGGACCGTACCGGTCCATAAGAACTTTTATGGACCGTACCGGTCATCCGTAGAACCTGTTACTGGGACCAATATTTTGGTCAAGCTCCACGAGATCATCCCTACGGGTCGTTGAAGCTTCTACGGCCAGTAGGCCTTCATCGTAGAACCCAAGTCCATCAAAATTCCACCAAGTCTGGGCCCCTTTCTACGAATCACCTTTTACGCCCCGTGAGGGTTCCTACGGACCATCCTATTGGTCCGTAGACCTTCATATAGGACTTGAAAAATTCCAAGTCTCTCAACCATTTCCATGACTGCCCTCCTATGGACCATGTATGCTAAGTGGCTTTTGTAGGGCCTTCCAGGGTTCTATACGCTATGTCACGTCTACGGTGTACTTTAAGTCATGAAAAATTTTCTCTAGGAATGTGTACTCATAAAATACAACTCACCGAAGGATGTAAGCCAAGCATTGAGCACCAAAGGAGGTTAAATCCTCCAATGCAAGAAGTCGTGAAAAAATAAATAAATGGTTAGATGCGGAGGTAATTTTTCCTATTATGGATATCCAATGGGTGAGTCCGGTTCAATGTGTTCCTAAAGAGGGTGGTATGATGGTAGTTGCAAATGAGAAGGCTGAACTTGTAGCTAATGATACGTCCAAACTTACACCTCAATTAAGAAGTATAAACGGTCAAAGTTAATTTATAGAACTCAACTGGAGTTGAGGTCGATGCCACAGGGAATTTACTGCAGAAATAGTCTTACTGATGCTCACACTACAACAAAAGCACCTTTTAGCGGCAATAAATATCCACAATAACAAAGAAGGCTAAAGCCTTTACCGGCATTAGTTAATTGCCATTTGATCCAATGTCGCTAAAGGCTTTAGGAACATTTACAAAGAGTGTTAATTGCTGCTAAAAATATATTTTTAGTGGCAATTAGGCTATTGCCACTAAAGATCATTTTTGGTGTAGTGTCATACTCAATTGTGGTTGAGATTTCCAAAAGAAAGTAACATGCAGAAAGTAAATAATGGGTTGTTTATTGTTTTAGTAACAAAAGTTGAATTTAGCATCATAAGTAACAAAAGCAAAGACCATTCCAAGGTTTCAGTAATTGATAAATGAGATTAGGATTGTGTTTCCCATGACTTTCACTTCACTCTCGAATTCAATACGAAAGACTGCTTAGTGTTAATATTTTATGTTCCTAGCAAGTTAGATACATCTAAACGCATTTCAGCCCTATTAGATGATTTCCACTTTTTTCCTCACGGTCTTAGAGTGCTTCGGAGCTTACCCTTGCTTATTTGTTGTGATGGTTATCTTCTCTCGAAATCTAACCTTTCACACCAAATTTGCGGAGTTTATTTCTACCTTTTCCTAATTATTACTTTTCTCTCGAACAAGTAACAAATACAGGCAAGTTCTAATGTGTGCACTCATTAGAAAGCAATTATTACGAAAGTAGAAACAACACATGCAATTAACAAGTTAATATTACTCGTAGTTGAATTCGTAGCTAAGTGTTCGTCATAGTTCCCACAACCCTAGTTGTAGTATTTAGTTGCTCATTATTTCAAGAAACATAAGGGTAAACATTATTGAAACAGTAATGAGATAAACTTACAAGAATAGAAAACCAAAAAGCTCTTGATTATCAATGCTAAAACAAGAATGCCAAACTTTGATACCAAGTAAAAATGATTAACCTATGTGTTCAAACATAGAATATGTTTAAAAACTAGTTGATGATAAAACATCATGTTCAAAAATAAACTCTAAGTATTTAAAATAGTATGTGAAAACAAGTCCTACTCGTAGTAGGATTGTACTGTCGTGATCCTTCACGAACAGGTTGACGGCTCGTCAAGTTCTAGATGGCTCGTCAGACCCTTTGTGGTCACACACTTAGATAGTGTGGGTCTTCCTTCACTGCACCTTCTTCACGATCCACTTCACGAGCTGTAAAGTTCACCACAGCCCGTCTGGGGCTCCGTGGTCTTCAGACTTCACATTTCCAATGTTTGAAGACTCCACTATTTCTTCTTCCACAAGCCCTCAGACGGCCCGTCTGGGGCTTCATGGTCTTCAGGCTTCACAGTTCCAGTGTTTGAAGACTCCACTGTTTCTTCTTCCACGAGCCTTCAGACGGCTCATCAACATGTCCATAGCCCATCTAGGGCTCCGTGGTGTTACTTCAGTTCACTTTCCTTCCTTTTTAAAAATTTTTGCATCCAAGTGTTTTATGTGTTTAACATCAAAGAAACCATCATATCCGTATAAACACACTCGATTTCCCACACTAATCCTTCATTTTGAGTGTCAAATGTGCCATGATTTCATGGCACATCAACACCCTCGACTTAGAACCATTGCTTGTCCTCAAGTGATGAAAAAGGCAACACTCGATGCTCAAAACACAAGACAAATCACAAAGATGCAGCAGTTATCTCAACAACAACCCTATCCAGAATCATCTGATCTAACTTGCAGGAATCAATGGACAACATCCCATTATACACAGTCGATCATGCTCATGCCAGTATCAACAATTAGTTAACACAATCCCCTATCAAATGCAAACATAGTGCCCTCACAACAAAGAAATCCCACACACATGATAATTTGAGATTGATGACTACTCTCACTCTCCAAAAGAACTTCTAACAATTCAGATATTCAGACCATAGGCTTGCCCTTAGTTTCTACGCTTCAACTATCAAACAACCAGAATAGGATTACTATAGGACTTTTATTAGCTTGTAGCATTGGCTCGGGCTAAGAAATGGAATGTTTGGTTTATGAGTGACTAGGTTACGTTGGTCTTCCAAAGTTTTTATCAGCACACAACTCGTATTCGAGTGGTTTCATCTCTTCTTTCTTCATTACATCCCGGCACCCACATCATTTCTTTCATTCTTTTCTTCTTTTGATTTTTTTTTGTAACTACCATTTACTTGAACCGTTCAACTATACCCATTCAAACATGTATTGTGGTTTCGTGCCTTTTGAATAACCAAGGATATGATATTTAAGCTCTTTCTTTTTTTCATGTCATGGCCACCCTCAACTTAGGCTTTTGGCTTGAGTTGTGGCATCGTGCCTTCGGAGAACCAAGGATGCGATATCAACAGGGTGACGATAAAATCAACTTCAAGGCTCAAATAGGGTTTAAGGGTTCATGATTTCATTTGGTAGTTATTTTTGGTTAAAGTGGAATTAATTCAAAAATGGCCTATGCTCATTTCCTATCCAATTATTCAATTATCTTAGCAAGACTACTTGGGAAAGTTCTAGCATCTACCTACAGTGTTAGCTTCCAACAAACCTCACACTCACATGGCACATGGTTACACTTTCAGTATTTTAGTCAACCAATTTATGTTCTAGTTATCAATGATTAACACGCAAGTATCTGAGATGTCGCACAGAGTGCCTAATAGTCAAATATCAGATTCAGGATATCATTTCACACCAAACACAAGATTCAGCTACTGCTATCAATTCAACAACACAACAAAACAAAACTAAAACTAAAACAAGAGCCAACCTCCATATACTACAACTAATGGCAGATTGTTCAACCACCCCCTCCCCAATAAAATAAACATTGCCCTCAAAGTACAAAACATAAGGGCTGTGAGTAGGGATCATACATGCGATGCTCTAGGCGTCGGGATTCGGAGTTATGTTGGCACCCTCGTCACCGGGTGCACTCTCGGGTGCAGAGACTCGGTTAGGACGGCTACTATCCACTGGAGCATGAAGCTCACTACCTGAGGCTTCAAACCTTATCGCATCACGCTGCTGTTGCTCTAAAGCCTCCTACTCTCTAGCAAGTTTCCTGGACTCTCGTCTCTCTCTTTGCTCTCCTCTTCTCTTCCTTGGAAAGATCTTGATTCTCCGATACCGAACTTGTATCATTCCCTTTTCCTTTGTCAGTATCAGGCCGAGATCCAAATGACAGGCTATCGGAGGCATGCTAAATAGGTTCATCAATGACTCTGGTACAGCTGGTGGAGGTAAAAAAAACTTGCTTCTCTTTAAGTATTGCAATTTCAGCATTCATTGCGGCCATCTGTTCTTGCAAAGAAGCAGTATCTATAGAACTTAAGGCACTTAACCAGCTATTGACATGAGGCTCTAAGCCGTCCATCCTGTTCTTGAGTACCGAAACCTCTCACCGAGTTCATCCCACAGTCGCTGCTCTGCACTCTGGACCTGACCCTGAACCACCTATGGTAATCTTTCAACCACCTGGTCTAGTATAGCCCGAGTCTGCCTTAGCTCTGCGACCAATCTCTTAATGAATATGGTGGGAAAAAATATAAAAGTACTTATAGCATCAAAAAGTGCTACTGGAGGGGGTTGCACTCTCGTAGTTGTCTGAGTTGTCCCCTCAGCTAGTTCACTGCCTCCCTCAGCTCTTAGAAGCTAGACTGGAACATGTAGCATGACTGCCAAAGGTGCAGCAGGTCCTGATCTCGAACCATATTATGGGTTCGTCACATCTTTTATCTTAGTCACAGTAGTGACTCTTGTTGCCTCCACATATTTTTCCACCAAATGGTTAGGTGGTATGTTGATAATGCTCAACCACACCTATCACGATTCAAGGTGTGGGCAGTCTCTATGCAAATATAAACCCAACGAAGAGTTGGGGTCAATACCACGAGGAACAATGTGCAAGGCGATTGAAGAAACAAAGAATTACTAGCTACTAGTTTGAATCCGAAATGAAAGGTACAATTATAAAATGAGAAGATTTCAAGTAACGAATTTAGGATAGGGGATAGAGGAGAACAAGGAACAAAGCTATATCGATCAAGATTACCGAAGGGATTTGGGAATGGGAAATCGATCAATACCCATACGATCCATTGCACATTAGCATCATACAATCTTAATAAATCATGGGTAAAATCATATATGTCTCAGAAACTAAATTATCTACCTAATTCTATCGAACATAGGAAAATATTACTCAACTAGTTCTCACGAACCCAATCAAGTGGCAACACAAGAATTTGATTAAAGGCAATGCAAGGATTTACTATTTCTAGCAACAATCCAATAAATGAGTTGTTAAACCTCAATTAATGCACCAATCAATCTTACTCAACCTCAATTAACTCTCTCAAGCTAAATCAAAGTAGATGGGCAAGTCCTAGGAGTGATCAATTCCTTTGGAAAAGCAATTAAAGCATGAGATCAATTGGATAATCAAAAACCCATTTCATATATGAGGAAGAAATCAACTAATTGCAAAAGCACAAGATATAAATCAAAAACCCAAATATTGATTATGTCTAACACAATATCCAAATCACTAATCAACAATTAACACCTAGAATTCAACAATACAAAGCAAAGAGTTGAAGAAAGGTGAAAAATAATTACAACCCAAGCTCACAATATTCACTCTAATCGTGATTGTTGAGGAATGTTGATCTCCAAGCTATGCCCAAGCCTCAATCCCCAAGGTTCTTCTCTCTATTCTCTGTGTGATGAATGATCAATAATCTGAATTCCTCCTTTTTTCTAATGGCTATGTTTCAGTGTATATGGTGAATTAGGGTCAAAATGTGAAATTTCAATTCTGCCCAGACATCAGTCGCCATTCTTCTCCACGTTCGCGGAGCTTAGTATAATTGTACTTCGCGTTCGCGGAGGACGTCCGCATTCATGGAGGACATCCGCATTCACGGAGTACATCCGTGTTCATGGTACTTAACCTGAATGCACTCCACATTTGTGGAGGCTTCCCGCGTTCGCACCTCACAGCTGACTTGCACTTCGCGGTCGCACCTGGCTCTTTGCGTTCGCAGAGAGAACTTCACTGCCAGATCCAATTTTCATTCCTTTTCATCAAAGCTCCTTTTTCACCAACATGTACCTGAAACAACCATATTCAAAGCAGAATTAGCTTCTTTCTCTACTTAAGTGCCATAAAATCACAAGAAAAGGACTCCAAATGAGTGAAAATCACCCACTCATCAACAACCCCAAGTTAGAAACTTTGCTTGTCCTCAAGCAAAACAAAAACAAAAGCACAAGAGGCAATCACAACAAGCACAACACACTTTCATTCCGAATAGAGATCATGATCATGACTTTGGTTGATACTAACAAATAGTCCTCAAGAAAACTTTTCACAAAAACAACCCCTCATTTTCATGGTACATTTTCTTTCAAAACCCAAGAATCATTAAGTGATAACAACTCAAACTCAAGAAATAACTCAATTCCTCAGCTCATTTTCATGCTCACTTGATGCAATTTGGAATTTTCAAAATCACCACTCAATCAATTTACATGCCCTCACAAGAAAAGAAATGTCCCAAAACACTCACAAGTATTTACAAAAAAGGGACAAAAGCACAAACACTCACACTCACAAAAGAACATCTCATGAACACGAATGCCACACCATAAGCTTGCCCATATTTTCAATCAACATTGCCTCAACTTCATTTGGTTAGAAATCACAAAGGACTTTGTTAAGCTTGTAATGTCGGCTTAGGGAAGGTTAGGATATCATTTAGGTACAAGTGACTACTGTAATACCCCGGATTCAAAAGGGTGGAAAATTTCTAATTTTCTGGGTTTGTGCCAGTAACGACGGAAGCCACCTATGAACCGTAGGTTGACTTACGACCCGTAGGTGGGAACCGTGGGTGGCAGGCTAATGTTTTCAAAATGTCAAGTTTCAGGACCCCAACGACGGATTGCCAGGATGGGCCGTCGTCCAATGTACGAACTGTAGATGGGACCCGTTGTTGCAGGGTCCAAGTTGACAGTCTCTGAACCCAACGACAGTTGACCAGGATGGTCCGTGGTTGAACCTACGGACCGTAGGTCAAACCGTCGATAGGGTATGGCAGTTAATTTTAAGAGGGGCTTTTGGTCTTTTCACCTAATGACTTATTTACTCATTAATGTCGGTTCCCTTCATTCCCTAACACTATATAAGCCCTTTTAATCCAAAAATTACCCTTTTCCAATCACTTTACAAATTTCCCAAAGCTCTCCTCTCTCAAATATTTCTCTCACTAGAAGTTAGAAGAAGAAGAAGAGGACAAGTTAGGGTTCAAGAAAATCAAGTGTCTCTTCATCAATTGCTTAAGGAAATTGAGCACTAAGGTATGATAGTCTTCATCCGTAGAGCCCTTTCCTCCATGGAATCCCTAAAATCTCAAATTTTCAAGTTAGAAATTCCCAATTGAATTTTGGGTTTTCTTCCATGTCATGGGTTCCTTGCAATGTTGATTCAATTGATTGTTTTATGAACTTTGAAGTATAAATTGAGTTGAATTTCATGAATTTAGATGAATCCCCATGAACCCATGCCAATTCCTCCAATTTTGAAATCTATGCTTTTTGGTGGGTTGAATTATAACGTGATGAATGTTATGAAATCTCTACGAATCCATGCATGAATTATGATTTCTAAATTAAGGTTTTTATGATGAGATGATGAATGACCTAAGGATGGCTTTATGAAAGTAAGCATGTTCAATCAAAAACTATGATTTTCCTCTATTATGTGGGTTCCTTTAATTATGGTCAAATTGCATTCATCATGATTTTCTAAGCATGAGTTTGTATTGAATTGCATGATTTAAAAGGAATTCTCATGAACCTATGTGAACCCTATGATTTGTAAGTTATAAGGATGATGAACTATGAAAAGATGAAGTTTATGAAATCATGCATGTCTCTTATGAAGCTAATGATGAATTAAGGGTGCTTTGAGATTGAAGCATCAAAGTTTATGATATGTTAATGTTGTTGTTGAGTTGTGAAAGAAAATTCTCATATATTACTCAACACATGAATGTGAAAGGTTTTCTCACATGTAATGATTCATAACTTGTTGAAAGGCTTGCTCAACTAAATTTTAATCGATGATTAAGGAGCCATTCTAATGAAAGGACAAGAGGCGATCACCCATCTACCCTATTGTAGACAAGAGGCAATTACCCATGTCTACTTATGATAATTGAACTATGTCTAATCCGTGGGAATTATGCTTAGCACCGAGTGGACAAGTGGTGATTACCCATGTCCCATAAACTATGTGCCACCATAGGATGATGGTCTATGATAGACACTAGCTAGTGGATCCACGTAAGCTTTATGTTAAGTAAAGAGTCCTACCTTGGCAAGTAGGATGGCCATATCGGTGTGCGGTTAAACACCGGATTCCATGATTGATAGCTCACATGGTCTTACTCGGTTAAGGCTACTTCCCACAAACAATGAACTAAAGTATTTTAAAGATATTTCTCAATTAAAGTAAATATGTTTAGCTTTCTTTGACCATGGTTTATGTTTTATGTTTCTAACCTCTTTCATGTTTTAGCTTGGTCATTGCATGTCGTGAAAATGTCCTGTTTTAGCATGTTTTAAATGATTTAATGCATTACTATCATACTTGGTACTTGATTGTACTAACGGATACTCTTTCCTACATTGACTTGTTAATGTAGGGCTTGACGATTCTCCATATATTCGTGGCTAGAGCTTAGTAGAAGGATTATTGAAGACTTTGTGAGTCCTCATCCATTCTAGAACATAGCCTAGTTGTTCTTCACTTTGACATTGTATTGTGTTACGTCCCAAATGTTATTTCTCATTCTTATGTTAGATTGGCTTTGAGACATTGGATGTAGACTTCCGCTATTTCCTTAAAAGCTTTGATATGACATTGTCTTTTGAACTCTTAAATCTCTATGATCTTGTACGTATGTATGTATCCTAAGTGGCTTATATGAGGCCTTTTGGGGTCTTGTACGCCATGCCACCTCTAGGGGGTACCTTGGATCGTGACAACTACACCCTCCTTGAACTCTACTAAACAGCTCCACATTTTCTAATTTTTCCACATTTTCTTCATTTTCCAAACCAATGCATAATTCACATTCTTTTTCTTATTTTCATTCTTGATGCCCCACATGCAACCATTTTCAACATTTGGAGGACTTGAGCTTTTTATTCACTTTCTTTTTCACAACTATTTCTTTGTTTTTCACATTTTCCTCCATTCATCATTTTTTTATATCAAGCTCTTACGCAATCGGCAACCCTTCTATGAGTTTTCCCAAAACACCTCCAACTTAGGCTTTTAGCCTCATTTTGACAACATCAAATTCAAGGAGGGGAAGGGTTCAAGAGAGGAATTTATTTTCAAAATGGCTAAGGCTTGTAATAAGGTTGCCAATAAAAGGGATTTAGGCTCAACGGGGGAAACTAAGGATACATTTAGTGCAAAGGTAGGAATTTTAGGCCAAGTGGACTTCAAGAATAATCAAAGAAAGCCTAAGGTCATTTTTCCAACCCAACTCAATTAAGACCAATGTTTCAAGACTAACCGGGCAAGTTCTACGTGGCACAAGCAAACACAAGGCATTATTCAACAACTCACCACACATGGCATGCAAATTACTCAAGATGGATCACAATCTTACTTCTTTTCGACAAACAAGTGGCATTGAACAATTAAACCGCCAACGAATCAAAAGTCATAAAAAGAATCACAAGAGTTGTCACAAAATCATTCAACACATGCTCAAATTTCAAAAATAGAGGGGTATGCTTCAACACACATTTTTCACAAGCAAGACTATATTCTTAGTTCCAAACAAGCCACAATCTTCAAAAAAGACCACGACAAATTCGCCCTTAAGAAAGCCGCCAACCAATCCATCATTTGGAAAACTCATACATCAATTTGGAACCGATTACTCAGACTTCACCGCACATCAACACTAATGGCTACTCAGACTTCACCAACAATGGCTACTCAGACTTCACCACACAACCAACCGATGCTTTACCCTTAAGAAAGTCGTCACTCTATCCATCATAGGGCATCGCCAATCAACAACAACTCCAAACAACAACACCATCTCAAGACAAAAGAAAAAACATAAAGAAACTATCAAAAACAATAAAAACTAATAAAGCAAAAATGACTAATCCAACACAATCAACAATTAAGCTCCAAAAGCCCGACAAGGGCACATCAAACAAAACAAACATCCAACAATATGATAATAACAACCAACAAACAATCCCAAACATCCTAAACAACAAATACAGAACAAGAGTCATAAGGGAGGCACCCCCAGCTAAAATTTGAATTGTGTCCTCACAGTACAAAAATCAAAAGAGAATACAAGGGGCTCCCTGAAGTGCAATCACTTTGAGCTAGCATCAAAGGGGAAGGACAATTCCTCATCATCAGACGGACTGCTACCGCATCAGCTCCGGAGCTTTCCCATCATCTTGCTCAGGAACCGGCTCTTCTTCTTCTCATGCTCTCGGAAAGTCTGCTGGTGCTGCTCAATCTTCCCCTGCCTCCGACTCAGATGCTCCAATCTATCGAACATAGCCTTTTGTGCAGCAACTACAGAGGTAATAGTAGGTGCAGATGCACCCTCAGATGTGGCTCCAGAAGGTCCGGTAGGGAGGCCAGCAACTAGCTCTCGGATCTGAGCATCCACTCCCTGTATCTGAGAAGATATGTATCGCATGGTGGCAGGCCCAAATTGGAGGGGTCCTGTAGAAGATGAAGCACCAGACTCAAAAGTGGGCTCGGTGAATTGCCCGAACTGTGGGTCGGCCACATCGATCTTCATCTTCTTGTTCTGGCTACTCTGGCCGCCCCTCTTCTTCAGTGGGTGTATCTCCAACCTGGGATTCTTCTCCTCATATGTCAGCAGTGTCGGTACTCCGGCACTATAACATAGTTGAGTGATCAATGAAGGAAAGATAAGACTCCTGGTCCTTCCCTGCGCCACCTCAATAATATGGTCCAAAATCAGCTGGCCCACATTCACCGCCAACCCATATAATAGCCGCAATAACCAAAGCCCTGTCTAGTGTCATCTTGGTATCATGTGTGGGGGGAATGACCCGAGCACATATAATGGAGAGCCAAGTCTTGGCCTCCGCTGTAAACTCACGGGGCTCCACCCTTCTCTTCGTCTTGAACACTCCGGAGGCTCACCATTGTGCAACTTATCAACAAGCCACTGGCCATCTAACTCCTTTAGCGATCCAAATAAACAATGTTGTCAGCGTTCGGGAGGTCATAATAGGCATTAATCAAGGCTGGGCTAAAATTGACCTGTACCCCTCGAACGGTAGTAACGGCGGCCTTATTAAAATCAGTCTCTGAGGCATTTAAATAAAACTCAGCTATGATGGTGTGATTAGCCTTGACAGGCTCAGCAACAAATAACATCCAACCACTAGACTCAAGCTGGTTAAAGAAATCTGGCATCCCCTATTCAAGCTTTTCCAAACATATCCCTTTCTCTTTCACAATAGTCCGGCCCAGGTATTCATTGTACTTTCGGGCACACTTATCTGAAAGGAATCTAGTAGCATCAAAATAATCTTCATCGGGTACAATTTTGGATGATTGAGGAATGTTGTCGGTCAACATTTTTAGCTCCAAGTACCTACAAAAGAAGACAACATGTTAAAAGTTCTTGTGGACACTTAAAACAATGTATTGGGAAGTATTTAGGCCAAAGAACATAATTAAATTAAAAGAAGTCCCGATCAATTTATGCAATGTTACTATTTTGGGTCAGAACATATCTCTTCTACGTGTTCGTGGAAAAGCCTCCACGTTCACGGAGAGATAGTGGCCTTGCCTCCGCGTTCGTAGAGAGGCAGCCGCATTCGCAACTCAGAAGTAGGTAGACCTCCACGTTCGCGGACTAGTTGGCGCGTTCACGGAGAACAATGGGAAGTAAATTTCTGGGTTCGCGGACAGAGTTTCGCGTTCGCAGAGAAGTCATCGTCCCAGCAAAATAGTGTTCTCTCAGACATTCAAACAAACACAATATGGGCATCAAAATTTCAATAATATTTAACATTAATCCGCCCCCAATTCAACCCCCACACATGATCATCAAGCAAACAACCCAACAAACAATGAATTCCTTCACAAAAATTGAGCAATTCAACACAAGAATCATGTTTAGAGCAAGAACACAATAAGGCATAATATTTCAAGGCCATTCTCACAAAAATTACCCTCAATTCGACCCTAAGAGTCAAGTATCATCAATCACAATACAACCAATATGACTTCTACCCATGATCCAACAATTAAACACAAACAAGGCAAGTACAAATCAACAAATCATTATAGCATCAAATTTCTAATATTACTCACCCAAGAAACAAAAATAAACTAAAGCAAGGGTTAGAAATCATACCTTGATTGTAGATTCTAGTCCAAAGGTAGTAGATTAGGAAGCAATTTAGAGAAGGAAAGAATTTTGGGGAGATTTGGTGTCTTAGAAACTGAAAGGAGGAAGGAGGGATTTATTTGAAACTGATTTCAACCTTTGGCATTTCTGCCTTTTAACATACCCCGACCCTCTGCATTCGCGGAGGGTGTGGTGCGTTTGCACCCTTGTGATTCCTGGACCTTCGCATTTGCAGTGAAGAGGGCGCGTTCACGGAGGTTCTGACATTTTGATCTCTTTGTTCGCGAACTCCCTTCCGCATTCACGGAGAGTAATTGAGACCTGAACTCCTGGCAGCATTCTGGAAATTTTGGCGATGGATGGATACATTAAGCGACTCACCCATCGCACTTTGGCAAACGTCAACTACCCAAAAGTGTTCCAACCCCCATTTTGAAGGTAGTTCAACCCTATACTTCAACCCCAAGTGCATCTTCGCATCCAAACCTATTCAAAACACTTCCAAAAACTTTGAAATCATGAGTAGTCAAAAATAAAATTCTAGTCTAACCTAAAAATTAAAGAAAACTCAAAATTAACCAAAAATTAAAATTTTGAATACCGATGGGTTGCCTCCCATCAAGCGCAAAAATTAACGTCGCAGCGCGATTCCGGTTGCATCACCATTTATGTTTCCACTTCGAGGTGATGTATCTCCTCCCCAACTTCACATCATTCTTTCATGTAGGAGCATTGGGCAAGAGTGATAGTGTCACTAGGCCATTTGAACAACGAACTTCATAACTTTTGGCCCTCAAAAGCATGACACTATCGCTTTCCAATGTACTAGAGTTGCCATATATTATCTTTTTGGCTTTTTCTTGCAACTCTAGTATCATTGCCTTGATATTGGCATTTTTGAATTTTATTGGTTTGGTTTGGTTGCAAATACCCAAGATCTCATAAATATCGAACACAACCCCTTTTTCTTGACCATCCAACTCCAATGCCTTACTCTTGACTAATTGACAAGGAACCTTACGTACTCCAAATGTTGATCTCACATTGGCCTTCAAAGTAGCAATCTCAAACTCAAGTTGGATCATCTCATGGCACCTAGTTAGGTGCAAATTGTGGAATTCATCCCTCATTTGGAACATTAGATCTCTTAGCCTCGTACCCTTGGCAAGTCGTTGAGATAAGTGCAAGAGCCAAGCTTGACTCACAACACCCTTCTCTTCGGAGGCATCCACACAACCCTTTCCAACATGAAGTCTTCCACAACAAGGCCATGGGTCATCAACATAGGTCTTGCACTCACCAAACCTTGTTCCTTCACAAGAAGCCATAAAAAAAAACAAAAAAAACAAAACACAAACAAATATTCATAATTTGGATAGAAGCTAGTAACTATAAACTCTAAATTAATTCAATACGCCAAATTGTTCCCCGGCAGCGGCGCCATTTTTGATAATGCTCAACCACACCTATCACGGTTCAAGGTGTGGTTGGTCGTTATGCAAGTATAAATCCAACGAAAAGTTGGGGTCAATCCCACGAGGAATAATGTGCAAGGCGATTGAAGAAACAAAGAATTACTAGCTACTAGTTTGAATCCGAAATGAAAGGTACAATTATAAAATGAGAAGATTTCAACGAATGAATTTAGGATAGGGGATAGAAGAGAACAAGGAACAAAGCTATATCGATCAAGATTATCGAAGGGATTTGGGAATGGGAAATTGATCAATACCCATACGATCCATTGCACATTAGCATCATACAATCTTAATGAATCATGGGTAAAATCATATATGCCTCGGAAACTAAATTATCTACCTAATTCTATCAAACATAGACAAATACTTCTCAACTAGTTCTCACGAACCCAATCAAGTGGCAACACAAGCAATCCGATTAAAGGAAATGCGAGGATTCACTATTTCTAGCAACAATCCAACAAATGAGTTGTTAAACCTCAATTAATGCACCAATCAATCTTACTCAACCTCAATTAACTCTCACAAGCTAAATCAAAGTAGATGGGCAAGTCCTAGGAGTGATCAATTCCTTTGGAGAAGCAATCAAAGCATGAGATTAATTGGATAATCAAAAACCCACTTCATATATGAAGAAGAAATCAAAATGCACAGGATAGAAATCAAAAACCCAAATATTTATTATGTCTAACACAATATCCAAATCACTAATCAACAATTAACACCTAGAATTCAACAATACGAAGCAAAGGGTTGAAGAAAGGTGAAAAATAATTACAACCCAAGCTCACAATCTTCTCTCTAATGTTGTTTGTTGAGGAATCTTGATCTCCAAGCTATGCCCAAGCCTCAATCCCCAAGGTTCTTCTCTCTATTCTCTGTGTGATGAATGATCAATAATCTTAATTCCTCCTTTTTTCCAATGGTTGTGTTTTAGTGTATATGGTGAATTAGGGTCAAAATGTGAAATTCTAATTCTGCCCAGACATAAGTCACCATTCTTCTTCACCTTCACGGGGATCAGTATAATTGTACTCCACGTTCGCGGAGGACGTTCGTATTCGCGGTACCTGACCTGAATGCACTCTGCGTTTGTAGAAGGTTCCTGCGTTCGCGCCTCACAGCTGACTTGCACTCCACGATCGCGCCTGGCTCTCCGTGTTCGCGTTGAGCACTTCACTGCTAGATCCAATTTTCATGTTTTTAGCCCCATTTTGTTCCAATTTTAATTCCTTTTCATCAAAGCTCCTTTTCACCAACATGTACCTGAAACAACCATATTCAAAGTAGAATTAGCCTCTTTCTCTAATTAAGTACCACAAAATCACAAGAAAAGGACTCCAAATGAGTGAAAATCATCGACTCATCATATGTTGGCATGCACACACAGCCTCTTTATAAGACAAGGAAATGGCAAACTGGCTCTTTCGGTCATAGCGTGATCTCTCTTTTTGGTAGCAATAATCTGCCCCACATTCAATGCATAGTCGGCTTTGATGCAAGCTACTAGGGAGGCTTGAGACGGTGATAGAGTGTTATACTTCCCGTTGGCCACAACTGTGCACGGAACACTGCCCACCGGAATTTTTCTTGAAATGTCAACGATGCCTTGGTTATATGCACTTGTGGATTGGCTACCCATGCTGCTGACTCACCTTCAGTTGCGATCAGTCCCGTAATCCACTTTATGATCCGCTCCCGTGAGATGGGATCTGCCATCTCCGCTTCACTGGTCACCGAATGTTGGTGACCCTCATATAAACCTACTACAGTAGGTGCAGTGTACTCTGGGCCATGTAAAAACCTATTGATTGTGGTTTCAAAAATATCGACCCTTTCACACCAAACAATCACTTCAGACAATGGTCCCAATTTAGATGCTACTGCTTTGTTTTGCCTTTTGGATGATTCTGTAGTCACCATATTCATTAACGAGGCAACGTTGGAAGAGTAGAATTTCTTTTCCAAGTGAAGTGCAAACTCTCCTCGTTGTTTAGTCATCCATTCAAATTTATGTTGTTTGAAGTGGTTGCATATAGCCAAAAAAATTGTAAATCAGCTTCCGCCACTCTACTTTCTGGTATGATGGGTCTCCCTCCAATGGCACTAGCTTTGGACACTATGCCGTTATCAAATATCTCCCTTGATCCAGGGATTGACCACATCCATCGAAAAACATCGATGAGGTGTTGCTGTGCTACTGGGTCAGCTTCCTTCTGTCAAACAAGTCACACTAATAATGTATCGAAGTCACTGGTATCACTATCTTCTTGGTTGTCTTGCTCTTCTTCCTCAAATTTAACAGGCAATGGGTCATTCGCCGATGCTCGAGAACCATCATCAGACCCCTGCTCACTCCCAGACCTATACTCTTCCTCATCAGACTAGGAAGGTGTATGTTGTGTGATAGTCATGGCAGTCCGAGACCTAGTAGCATGGGGGAAATGTTGTTCAATCTCTTGATTCAATTGGACCCCAGGACTACAAGGTGTCTCCTCACTCGAACTTTGGTTGGGAGATGCTGGAGGTGAGATGTGTAGCGGTGCTGTCTTGCGCCTTGGTTTTGCCATTGTAACTGTGAGACAACGAGTCAGAACTAAAAAAATCAAATGACTACACTAACGGGTACTCAAACTTCCCCCGTGTATTTATACAAAATGACGCATTTCCTTAAGAATGTCGTCACTCAATCTATCATTGGGAAAGGCCACACCATGAATAAAGAATAAAATAAGAAAACGAATTCTTTTTATATACGAGGCACTGTACGGTTCGTGGTACGTACCATAGCCCATCTAGGCCATCGTGACACTGAACCAGTGTGTGCCACCCACCTAAGTGTGGTTCCGAAGGGTTTCACGGCCCATGCACCCTTACACGCTCCGTGAAACCTGTCGTACACTTACACTTAGGCTAGGATTGCAGTTTACTTTCCTACAAACTCATTCAAGCAACTTAATCGATCAACAACGACCTTTTTATCCTTTTCATACCATGAATGCATCTTATTTTGCCAAACCCATTACCATTTAAGCATAAAATCAACATCTAATTCACTAATTTCACACTATACCCACAACATATAAACACATATAATCAATTTAAATTCAATAATACCAAGAGAGGATCAATAATTAGTAGTTCTATACTTGATTTCACTAAGATAAAACTTATATCAAGTAAAGTGTGAAAACTTACTTCAAATTGATATCTAATTTTTCGTACAAAAGAAGGAAAAGGAATGCTTAATTTGATTTTCTTGCAATATGGAATTAGGGCATGAAATCCTATTTGATTCCTTGATATAGGTGTTAAAAATGACTCTTGCTTTGCCAAAGACGTTATGAATTGGAATTTAGGGGAAAAGAAATCATCTTTTGGCGTTTGGATGGCTTTTAAATACATTGAATTTAATTTCAAAGTCGCGTGGGTCGAGTCGGGTATGTTAGTGCTGACCTACTCCTGATGGGCCATGAAGTGGCTCGTGAAGAGCACCACGGCTCGTATAGATGCTCGTGAACAAGGACTTATATAGAAAACTTACCTGAATGTTCATGAGAGACCAAACGGTTTGTCCAAGGTCAGACGGGCCGTAAACCCTATCGTGAATATTATTCTCTTTTTCCAGTGAGCCACACTTGTTTTGATTAGCTACCCCAGACTGGCCGTGAAGTGTTGTACGGCCCGTGTAATGGCTCGTGAATAGCATACCAGGCTTCAACTTTTGTTAACTTTTCCCAACTTTTCCTTCACTCATGCACACACTGTGACTCTATAAATTAATGAACTATTATGCGAGTTTAACTACCTATTACAATTACATCTTGGGTTGCCTCCCAAGTGGCGCACAATTTAATGTCGCGGTACGACGCAGGTTCCTTGATTACTCAGACTTCATCAAGCTTGCTTTCCTTAACTATCTTTACTTCTTCTGGAACGCCCATTTATGCTTTCACTCGTTGTCCATTTGTCTTGAACTTCTCACCTTTTTTGTTCTCAAGTTCAATGGCTCCCGATTGAAACACCTGAGTCACTTTGAATGGTCCAGACCACTTGGACCTCAACTTACCTGAAAAAAGGCATAGCCCTAAGTTAAAAATAGCACTAAGTCACCCGGGAAAGTCCTCTTCTCAATATGCTTGTCATGATACAGCTTCATCCTTTCCTTGTACAATGCAGACCTCTCATAATCTCTCAAACAAAATTCATCCATTTCATTTATTTGCTCAAGTCTCATATTCGCTGCTTCACTCCAACTCAAGTTTAATTTCTTCAGCGCCCACATTGCCTTATGCTCCAACTCCAAAGGCAAATGACATGCCTTTCCAAACACTAACTGATATGGTGACATACCAATGGTGTTTTGAAAGCTGTCTGATATGCCCATAAAGCATCGTCTAACTTCCTTGCCCAATCCGTTCTATTGGCATTCACTGTCTTTGCCAATATTGATTTTATTTCCCTATTTGACACTTCCACTTGACCACTTGTTTGCGGATGATAAGGTGTCACCACTTTGTGATGTTTCACCCCATATTTGGCCAAAAGTGTGTTGAACACTTTATTACAGAAGTGTGAACCTCCATCATTGATAATAGCTCTAGGTGTGCCAAATCTTGAGAAAATATTCTTCTTCAGAAACCCTGCAACACTCTTACCATCATTCTCTGCCAAGGCCACAACCTCAACCCATTTGGAGACATAATCAAATACCACCAATATGTACTTTTGCCCGAACGAACTCACAAATGGTCGCATGAAGTCAATTCCCCAAACATCAAATAATTCAACCTCCAAGATAGGAGTCATAGGTAGCTCATGACGGCAGCAAATACCTCCTTGTCTTTGACACATATCACATCCTTTAACCAAGCCAAATGCATCCTGATGAATTGTAGGCCAATAGTACCTACTTTGGAACACTTTGTGGGTAGTGCGAGTACCCCCATGATGTCCACCAACTGGAGATGAGTGACAGACTTCTAGACTACTTAGCATTTCAGCTTCAGGCACACATCACCTGATGATATTATCTGTACAAACCCTGTACAAATAAGGCTCATCCCAAAAGTACTTACCAACATCATGCAGGAACTTCTTCCTTTGTTGAAAAGTTAATCCTTCAGGCATCAAATCAGTGACAAGGTAATTTGCAAAGGCAGCCAACCAAGGAATGAGATCAAGAGTGGCGGCTAATACCAACTCATCTAGAAATGAGTCATCAATGTCTAATTCTGCTTCATCTTTCTTCTCTACCTCCAGTCTGGACAAGTGACCTACCACTTGATTTTCACAGCCTCTTTTGTCTTTGACTTCAAAGTCAAAGTCTTGTAACAATAGCACCCATCTTTTCAATCTCGGCTTTGCATCTTTCTTCGCCATCAAGTATCGCAATGCTACATGGTCAGTGTGAACTATCACTTTAGTTCCTAGTAAGTATGCTCTGAATTTCCCAAAAGCATACACTACTGCGAGCAATTCTTGCTCAGTGATAGTGTAGCTTCCTTGTGCTCCATTCAGCACCTTGCTTGCACAATAGATCGGGTGGAAGATCTTAACTCTCTTATGTCCTAACACAACCCCTAAGGCAACACCACTTGCATCGCACATCACCTCAAATGGTTCCGACCAATCTGAACCAATGATCACTGGGGATGAGATTAATTTAGCATTCAGACTCTCAAAAGTTGTGGTGCATGCTTCATCAAAAGTGAACTTCATCTCCTTTTCTAACAACTTCCACAAAGGATGTGCAATTTTAGAAAAGTGTTTGATGAAGCGCCGATAGAACCCTACATGAGCAAAGAAACTCTGCACTCCTTTCATAGAGATAGGTGGGGGCAGCTTTTCAATTACTTCAATTTTCACCTTATCCACCTCCAAGCCTTTCTCAGACACTTATGACCTAGGACTATGCCTTCCTTGACCATGAAGTGGCTTTTTTCCAGTTTAGCACTAGGTTTGCCTCTTCACACCTCTATATTGCCCTGCTAAGATTAAACAAACAGTCATCAAAAGTGTCACCTACCATAGAGAAGTCATCCATGAATACCTCCAGAGTGTCCTCAACCATGTCTGAAAAGATAGATATCATACACCTATGAAAAGTTGCTGGTGTGTTACACAATCTAAATAGCATGCACTTGAATGCAAAAGTGCCATAAGGACATGTTAATGTGGTTTCCCCTGATCTTCTAGTGCAATTGATATCTGATTATGTCACGACCAAAAGTACCCCCTAGACATAACATGGCATAAAAAACCTCGAAAGGCCTCATACAAGTCACTTAGCATACATACATAAAAGATCATAGAGATTTAAGAGTTCAAAAGACAACTTCATATCAAAGCTTTTAAGAAAGTAGCGGAAGTCTACATAAAATGTCTCAAAGCCAATCTAATCATAGGAATGAGAAATAAAGTTTGGGACGTAGCCCAAAACAATGCTAGAGCAAAGGAACATAAAACAAAGAACAACAAGGCTATGTCCTCGAAGGCATGAGGACTCACGAAGTCTTCCGAAAACCTTCTACTAAGCTCTAGCCACGAATAGATGGAGAATCGCCAAGCCCTACATTATGAGACAATGTAGGCAAAAAGTATGTGTTAGTACGAGGAATGTACTAAGTATGATAGCAATGCACAAAATCATTTAAACATGCTAAAAAGGGACATTTTCATGGCATGCAATGACCAAGCTAAAACATGATAAAGGTTTTGAACATAAGTCATAAACCATGGTCAAAGCAAACTAATCATCTTTACATTACTTGAGAAATATCTTAAAAGCACTTTAATTCATTGTTTGTGGGAAGTAGCCTTAACCGATATGTAAGACCATGTGAGCTATCAACATGGAATCCGGTGTCTAAACCCACCACGATAGGGCCATCCTACTTGCCAAGGTAGGACCCTTTACTTAACATATAGCTTACGTGGATCCACTAGCTAGTGTCTATCATAGACCATCATCCTATGGTGGCACATAGTTTATGGGACATGGGTAATTGCCACTTGTCCACTCGGTACTAAGCATAATTCCCACGGATTAGACATAGTTCAATTATCATAAGTAGACATGGATAATCGCCTCTTGTCTATCATGAGTCGTAAGTTCATTAATAGTAGACATGGGTGATCGACTCTTGTCTACATTAGGGAACATAGGTGATCGCCTCTTGTCCCTTCCGTGGAATAGCTCCTTAATCATCGATTCAAGTTTAGTTGAGCAAGCCTTTCAATGAGTTATGAATCATTACATATGAGAAAACCTTTCACATTCATGAGTTGAGTAATATATGAGAATTCCTTCCACAACTCAACAACAACATCAACATATCATAAACTTTGATGCTTCAATCTCAAAGCACCCTTAATTCATCATTCGCTTCATAAGAAACATGCATGATTTCATAAACTTCATCTTTACATAGTTCATCATGCTCATAACTTACAAATCATAGAGTTTACATGGGTTCATGAGAATTTCTCTTAAATCATGCAATTCAATGCAAACTCATATTTAGAAAATCATAAACAAGGGAATTTGATCATAAGTGAAGGAACCCACATGATACAGGAAAATCATAATTTTTGATTGAACATGCTTACTTTCATAAAACCATCCTTAGGTCATTCATAATCTCATCATGAAACGTGTTAGCTTAGGAATCATAATTTATACAGAGGTTCTTATAGAATTCATGAAATTCATGTCTTCACAATTCAACCCATCAACACATTCATAATTCGAAATTGGGGAAAAAGGCATGGGTTCATAGGGGTTCCTCTTAAATTCATGAAATTCAACTCAATTTATACTTCAAAGTCCATAAAACAATCAAGTGAAGCAACTTTACAAGGAACCCATGACATGGAAGAAAACCCTTAATTCAATTGGGATTTTCAAACTTGAAAATTGAAGATTTTAGGAATTCCATGGATGAAGACTATCATACCTTAGTGCTCAATTTCCTTAAGCAATTGATGAAGAAAAACTTCATTTCTTGAACCCTAGCTTAAGCCCTCTTCTTCTTCTTCTTCTTCTAACTTCTAGAGAGAGAAATATTTGAGGGAGAAGAGATTGGGGAAACTTGTAAAGTGATTTGGAAGAGTAGATTTTATGATTAAAGGGGCTTATATAGTGTTAGGAATAGTTAGGAACCAACCTTGGTTGATAAATAAGTCATTAGGTGAAAAGACCAAAAGACCCCCTTTAAGATTGAACTGCTAGACCCCATTGACGAGTTGACCTATGGTCCGTAGGTCCAACCACGGACCGTCCTGGTCAACCATCGTTGGGTTCAGAGACAGTCACTTTGGACCCTGCAACGACATGATCTATCTACGGCTCGTACACTGGACGACGACCCATCCTATCACTCCGTAGAAAAGTACTGAGGCTTGCCATTTTCAGGGGACCTGGACCAGCCAACCACGGGCAAGACCTACTGCTCGTCGGTCAGTCTACGGGCCGTAGGTGGCTCCGTTGGTACTAGCACCAGATTTCAAGAAACCAAATTTTTCCTTCCCTTCGAATCTGGGGTGTTACATTTTCTCCTCCTTGGGAACATTCGTCCTCGAATGAGAATCAAGACATCACGAAAAGGGTAAGAACTTAATCTAACAACCCAACCTAGAATGCAATCACATAAAGGCACATATCAGAGGAGGAAACATCATCTCCAAGCTGAGGCATGTTCAAAACATCATTTCATAAAGGCTTAATGCAATTCACACTCAAATGCACATAATCATAGGGAAATAAATTAAGCTAGTTCATTTCTCAAGATTTAGAATCTTCATGAACATGCATAAACAAGGAATCATGGAAGAAACTAAGACACATGAAACCAAAGAATGAACCATGAGGAACTAGATACCTCAAGCTAGAGTAGGATTGGAGGGAAAGAGATGAGGATATTAGGACATCATATCGGCCTCGGCCTCCCAAGTAGCACCCTCAACTAATTGATTCCTCCACAGAACCTTCACGGAAGCAACTTCTTCATTTCTTAACTTTTGGATTTGCCGGTGTAAAATCTCAACCTAAACTTCTTCATAGGAAAGACTATCCTTTATGCCAAGATTCCCTAATGGCACTATAGATGTGGGATCAGTAACACATTTCTTCAACAACGAGACATGGAAAATCGGATGCGCCGATGCCAAATCATTAGGCAAATCAAGTTCATCAGCAACCTTACCAACACGCCTCAAAATTTGATATGGGACTACATAACGGGGACTAAGCTTCCTTTTTTTCCCGAATCTCATTACACCCTTCATGGGTGAAATTTTAAAGTAAATCCAATCATCAACATCAAATTCTAAATCTCTCCTTCTAACATCGGCATAGGACTTTTGTCGACTTTGAGCCATTTTCAACCTTTCTCTAATAAGCTGAACTTTCTCCATAGCCTCATGTACTAACTCGGGACCTATCAAAGCAACTTCACCAGCTTCAAACCAACCTATAGGAGATCTACACCTCCTACCATAGAGAGCCTCAAACGGAGTCATACCAATACTAGAATGGTAGCTATTATTATAAGCAAACTCAATCAAAGGCAAATGATCATCCCAATTACCCTTGAAATCAATCACACAATCTCTCAACATATCTTCCAAAGTGTTGATAGTACGTTCCACTTGCCCATCAATTTAAGGATGAAAGGCCATGCTAAGCTTAACACGAGTACCAAGACCCTTTTGAAAAGACTTCCAAAATTGAGAAGTAAATTGTGAACAACGATCGGAGATAATGGATAAAGGCACTCCATGCAACCTAACCATTTCTCGCAAGTATAACTTAGCATAATCCTTCACCGAATAAGAAACATTGACGGGATTGAAATGGGCTGATTTCATCATACGATCCACAATAACTCAAATCGAATCATATTGTTGTCGGGTGCGTGCTAAACCAACAATAAAGTCCATATTCAAATCTTCCCATCTCCAAGTATGAATACTAATATCTTGGGACAAACCTCCCAGCTTTTGATTCTAAACTTTCCCTTGTTGACATTTAGGACATCTGGCCACATATTCTGCAATATCCTTTTCATCCCATTCCACCAATAGACCTCCCGCAAATCACGGTACATTTTGGTATCTCCCGGGTGAATGGAATATCGAGAACCATGGGGTTTCGACTAATTTTTTCCTCTTAGGTCATCTATATCGAGAACACATAAATGACCTTGATATCGAAGCACACCATCTCCCCCTTGGGAGAACGCCTCAACGGACTTCTTAAGCACTGCTTCCTTCAAATTAACAAAATTAGGATCAAGATTTTGCTTAGTCTTCACATCGGACACAAAGGACGATTCTGAACCATTGTGAATCATAACACCACTCTCACTAGAATCAATCAATCGAACATCCAATTGGGCCAAACTATAAAAATCACGAACCAATTATTTCTTACCATTCTCAACATGAGCAACACTACCCAAAGACAACATACTAAGAGCATCATCCACCACGTTCACCTTGGAGGGGTGATAGAGGACACTCATGTCATAGTCTTTTCACAACTGAAGCCACCTCCTCTGGCGAAGATTTAGATATTTTTGTTTGAACACATATTGCAAACTCTTATGGTCGGTAAAAATGTCAACATGCACACCATACAAATAATACCTCAAAATCTTTAAAGCACACACAACCACCGCTAATTTTAAATCATGAGTAGTATAGCTCGTTCCATGAATCTTGAGTTGCCTTGAAGCATAAGCAATAACTTTTCCATTTTGCATAAGAACACACCCTAACCCAATCCTTGAAGCATCACAATAAACCACAAAACCATCGAACCCTTCCAATAAAGTCATTATCGGAGCTGAGGTAAGTCCATCTTTCAACTCTTGAAAACTCTTGTCACATGCTTCAGACCAAGTGAACTTGACCTTTTTGAGTCAAAGTCGTCAATGGAGAAGCAATCGAAGAAAACCCTTCAACAAATCTCCTATAATAACCGGCTAAACCCAAGAAACTTTGAATATCTGAAGGTGTTAGAGGTCTAGGCCAATTCCTAACCGCATCCATCTTCTTAGGATCTACCTCAATACCCTTAATGGAGACAATGTGACCAAGAAAAGCCACGGACCTCAGCCAAAACTCACATTTACTAAACCTCACAAAGAGTTGTTGGTCCTTGAGGACTTGCAATACAATCCTCAAATGATCGGCATGTTCACCCTCACTCCTTGAGTAAATCAAAATATCATCTATGAACACAATCACAAACATATCAAGATATTGTCTAAACACCCTATTCATCAAATCCATAAACACGACCGGATCATTTTTCAACCCAAACGACATCACTAGGAATTCATAATGGTCATATCTAGTTCAGAAAGCCGTTTTTGGAATATCATCTTCTTTCACCCTCAATTGGTAATAACCCGAACCAAGATCAATCTTAGAAAAGTAACTTGCCCTTTGGAATTGATCAAAAAAGTCATCTATCCTTCGGAGAGGATACTTATTCTCTATAGTAACCTTATTCAATTGTCGTAGTCAATGCACATATGAAGTGAACCATCTTTCTTTCTAACAAACAAAACTGGAGCACCCCATGGAGAGATACTTGGTCGGATGAAACCCTTATCCAACAAATCTTTCAGTTGCTCCTTTAACTCCTTAAGTTCTGTCGGAGCCATTCAATAAGGAGGAATAGAGAGAGGTTGCATATCGGGAAGAAGATCAACACCAAAGTCTATTTCCCTTTCGTGAGGAACACCGGGTAGATCATAGAGAAACACTTCTGGAAACTCATTTACAACAGGAACCAACTCAAGAGTAGAGGTTTCGAAATCCACATCCCTCACCCTAAAGAGATGGTATATGCACCCCTTAGAAATCATCTTTCTAGCTTTAGGACATGATATAAATTGACCTTTAGGCATAGAATTTTCCCCCTTCCACTCTACGATAGGCTCATTTGGGAATTGAAACTTGACCACTCGGGTCCTACAATCAAAGAAGTGTAAAAAGAATGCAACTAATCCATCCTAAGAATAACATCAAAATCTAACATATCAAGATCTACAAGATCACGGGAGTGACTCCATGGGATAAAGAGACGGGAAAATTTCTATAGACTCTCTTAGCCACAATAGATTCACCAATAGGAGTAGAGACACTAAAGGGATCTAACAACACATCTGGAAGAACATCAAACTTCATAGCCACATATGGCGTCACAAAAGACAAAGTAGCACCGGGATCAAGCAAAGCATAAACATCAAAGTGAAAGACTTTCAACATACCGGTAACCACATCGGGGGAACCCTCTTGCTCATGGCGAGTCTCAAGTGCATAGAATCAGTTATGCTTTTGATTTCCACTAGAACTCGATGGATTTTGAGGTTGAATTCTTCAATGGTTATCCCCTTCATTTTTAGCCTCTAAGGGACAATCCCTTATCTTGTGATCCATCTTGTCACAACCGAAGCATGCATTAGAACCAGCTAGACATTTACCCTCATGCTTTTTCCCACACTTAGCACAAGTAGTCGATGAAAAACCACCACCATTCCCTCCTTGAGGCTTAGGGTTGGACACCCTATCCTTGTTGGACTTAGGAGGAGCATTGGAGGAACCTTTACCTGAAAACCTTTGTCGAAATCTAGGACGACCATGTCCATCGGTCCTTGAATATGAGAAATTTCTGTCACTGGTCTTAGCCCTCTTTGCCTCTCTAGACCTTTCCTTAAGTTTCTCCTCTTCTATTTGTTGAGCATGAACCATGAGACAAGAATTATCCATGTCATTGACAAGCATAGCGGTACGACATTCCTTGAGCACCATTTCGGACAGTCCCGAAACAAACTTACTCATTCTTGCCCTAGGATCGGCAACCATAGTAAGAGCATATCGAGACAATTTGGTGAACTTCAAAGCATACTCCTTCACACTCATGCTTCCTTGATGAAGGTTGATGAACTCAAGCACCCTTGCCTCCCTCATCTCAAGGGGAAAGAAACTATCAATAAAAGCAACCTTGAACTTCTCCCAATCAAGAAGACCCACATCATCCGCCCTCTCACTCTTCCATTGCTCAAACCATACTTGAGCCACACCCTTGAGTTGATAAGTAGCCAACTCCGCCTTTTCCTTCGGCGTCACACCCATGATCATTATCACCTTGTACACCTCATCAATGAACTCTTAAGGATCTTCCTCAACCTTAGAACCATTAAATTTTGGAGGGTTCATTCGAGTGAAGTCCCTCACCCTCGATGTCGTCGTACCCATATTTGGGTTCATGGGAGCCACAACCTCTCTATTGGCTTGAGCCATCGTTTCTTGAGCCAACACTGGAAAAGCAGCCCTAAACTCTGCATTAGTCACTTGTTCGGCCAAAGGGTCGGCCGAAACTGAGGAGCTTGAGGAGGAGCTTCTTGTTCCACATTTGCTCCCGCATTCCTTTTAGCATGAGCTCTTCGGGTAGCCATATCCTGAGACGCATAGGATAGGGATTCGGAGAGAGACATATAGAGTTGCACTCTACTGCACGACTTAAGAGTAATGAAAGAAATGGAGTATCCTAAACATCTTATAGCCTCTCATTCATAAATGTGGTGCGCTTCATACTCATGAACAAGACTCTACTCTACGTTGCTTATGAGATACCCTAGGATCTTTCTAAAACCTAGCTCTGATACCAAGTATGTCGCGACCTAAAGTACCCCCTAGACGTGAAATGGCGTACAAGACCCCGAAAGGCCTCATACAAGCCACTTAGCATACATACATAAATGATCATAGAGGTTTAAGAGTTCAAAAGACCACTTCATATCAAAGCTTTTAAGAAAATAGCGGAAGTCCACATCAAATGTATCAAAGCCAATCTAATCATAAGAATGAGAAATAAAGTTTGGGATGTAGCCCAATACAATGTCAGAGCAAAGGTACATAAAAGTAAAAACAACAAGGCTATGTCCTCGTACGCATGAGGACTCACGAAGTCTTCCGAAAACCTTCTACTAAGCTCTAGCCACGGATAGATGGAGAATAGCCAAACCATACATTATGAGACAATGTAGGCAAAAAGTATGCATTAGTACGAGGAATGTACTAAGTATGATAGCAAAGCACAAAATCATTTAAACATGCTAAAAAGGGACATTTTCATGACATGCAATGACCAAGCTAATATATGAAAAAGGTTAGGAACATAAGTCATAAAAGCACTTTAATTCATTGTTTGCGGGAAGTAGCCTTAACCGACATGTAAGACCATGTGAGCTATCAACATGGAATCCGGTGTCTAACCCAACACCGATAGTCCCATCCTATTCTCCAAGGTAGGACCCTTTACTTGACATATAGCTTACGTGGATCCACTAGCTAGTGTCTATCATATACCATCATCCTATGGTGGAACATAGTTTATAGGACATGGGTAATCGCCACTTGTCCACTCGGTGCTAAGCATAATTCCCACGGATTAGACATAGTTCAATTATCATAAGTAGACATGGATAATCGCCTCTTGTCTATCATGAGTCGTAAGTTCATTAATAGTAGACATGGGTGATCGCCTCTTGTCTACATTAGGGAACATAGGTGATCGCCTCTTGTCCCTTCCGTGGAATAGCTCCTTAATCATCGATTCAAGTTTAGTTGAGCAAGCCTTTCAATGAGTTATGAATCATTACATATGAGAAAACCTTTCACATTCATGAGTTGAGTAATATATGAGAATTCCTTCCACAACTCAACAACAACATCAACATATCATAAACTTTGATGCTTCAATCTCAAAGCACCCTTAATTCATCATTAGCTTCATAAGAAACATGCATGATTTCATAAACTTCATCGTTACATAGTTCATCATGCTCATAACTTACAAATCATAGAGTTTACATGGGTTCATGAGAATTTCTCATAAATCATGCAATTCAATGCAAACTCATACTTAGAAAACCATAAAAAAGGCAATTTGACCATAACTGAAGGAACCCAGATGATAGAGGAAAATCATAATTTTTTATTGAACATGCTTACTTTCATAAAACCATCCTTAGGTCATTCATAATCTCATCATGAAAAGTCTTAGCTTAGGAATCATAATTCATACATAGGTTCATATAGACTTCATGAAATTCATATCTTCACAATTCAACCCATCAACACATTCATAATTCAAAATTGGGGAAAAAGGCATGGGTTCATGGGGTTCATCTTAAATTCATAAAATTCAACTCAATTTATACTTCAAAATCCATAAAACAATCAATTGAAGCAACTTTTCAAGGAACCCATGACATGGAAGAAAACCCTTAATTCAATTGGGAATTTCTAACTTAAAAATTGATGATTTTAGAGATTCCATGAAGGAAAGGGCTCCATGGATGAAGACTATCATACCTTAGTGCTCAATTTCATTAAGCAATTTATGAAGAAAAACTTGATTTCTTGAACCGTAGCTTGCCCTCTTCTTCTTCTTCTAACTTCTAGAGAGAGAAATATTTGAGGGAGAAGAGATTGGGGAAACTTGTAAAGTGATTTGGAAGAGTAGATTTTAGGATTAAAGGGGCTTATATAGTGTAAGGAATAGTTAGGAACCAACCTTGGTTGATAAATAAGTCATTAGGTTAAAAGACCAAAAGACCCCCTTTAAAATTTAACTGTCGGACCTTTTGACGGGTCGACCTATGGTCTGTAGGTCCAACCACGGACCGTCCTGGTCAACCATCATTGGGTTCAGAGACAGTCACTTTGGACCCTGCAACGACGGGATCCATCTATGGCTCGTACATAGGATGACGACCCATCATGTCGCTCCATAGAAAAGTACTCTGGCTTGCCATTTTCAGGGGACCTAGATCAACCAACCACGGGCTAGACCTACGGCTCATAGGTCTGTCTATGGGCCGTAGGTGGCTCCATCGGTACTGGCACCAGATTTCCAGAAACCAAATTTTTCCATCCCTTCGAATCTGGGGTGTTACAGATTATACCCAGAGTATCCTTCTAAGAAACAGTACCACCCTTTTCCTGCCAACCTATCTAACATCTTGTCCATGAAAGGCATTGGGAAATGGTCCTTTAAGGTCCATTTGTTTAAATTCATGTAGTCCATGCACACTCACCAACCTGTAACTAGCTTTTGCGGGATCAGCTCATTCTTTGCATTTGCCACGACTGTCATTTTACCCTTTTTTTTGGCACACATTGCACTGGGCTAACCCAATGACTATCAGAAATGGGGTATACTACACATGCATCCAGCCACTTGATAATTTCTTTCTTTACCACCTCTTGCATTGGTGGATTCAGCCTCCTTTGGTGTTCTATACTCGGACGCAATCGTCCTCAAGCTGAATTTTATGAGTGCAAATGCCTGGAGGTATCCAATGATATCAGCAATGGTCTACCCAATTGCTTTCTTGAACCTCTTCAACACTTGCACTACTGCTTGCGCTTGTTCAACATTAAGATCTGCAGCCAAAATAACTGGAAAAGTGTTATTTTTGCCTAAAAATACATACTTCAAATGACAAGGTAGCTGCTTCAACTCAAGCACATGCGGTTCCTCAATAGATAGTTTCGCGGGAGGATCTGGCCTATTCTTCAAGTCCAAATCTAACTTCTTGAGAGAATATGAGTGTGTCCCCATCCCTTGCAATGCATTTAGAGTCTCCACATAATCAACCCGAAAGATTTCATCGAAATTCATTATCTCAACAGCCAACGTCTCTACAACAAATCTTTCCTCTATAGATGCTTCCATGTCACTACCTTCAAAAATATCAATCGCAGACACCACACTCATATCCTGTGGTTGCTTCATTGACTTGCACACTTTGAATTTTGCCTCTTTGTTATTCAGCCAAAATTTTAGCTCCCCACTTTCTACATCTACTAGAGCTTTACCCTTGGTTAGAAATGGCCTTCCCAAAATTATGGGAACCTCAAAATCTACTTCGCAATCCAAAATCACAAAGTCAGCTGGGAAGATGAACCTTTCCATTTTAACAAGTACATCACACAAAATACCCACAGGCCTCTTCACCGATCTATCTGCCATCATCAACCTCATCGTGGTGGGTTTTGGAGCTCCCAACCCCAATTTCTTGTATATGGACAATGGCATAAGATAGATACTCGCCCCTAGATCACATAGAGCCTCTGCAAACTCGAAGGCGCCAATGGTACATGCTATAGTGAATGCACTTGGGTCCTCTTTGTTTTGCACTAAGGAACTTGTACCAATAGCACTACAATGGTGAATATTATATGTTGCTTCGAAACTTGTAGCTCTCTTCTTTGTTACTAAGTTCTTCATGAACTTAGCATAACCTGACATCTGCTCCAGGGCTTCTACAAGCGTATATGTACTGACAGTTTCCAAAGCATGGATATGAACTTTAAGAATTTTTCATCTTCGGCTTTCTTCTTGAGCCTTTTAGGAAATGGAAGAGAAGGTCTATATATTTGTCGTAAAGGCAAAGTTACCTCTACTGCTGCTTCTTTTGCCCTAGACGGCTTCTCCACCTTTCTAGTTGCCTTAGAATCATTGATAACTTCAGCATCAACCTCTGCTTCTTCATTTCTTTCCATGCTCTTTTCTTGCTCAATACTTGCAGGTTTTGGTTCAGGAAGTGATTTTCCACTTCTTGTTGTGATCGCCATGCAATGTCCATCTTTCTTTGGGTTCTGAATGGTATCACTAGGTAGTGTTCCATTCTTTCTCTAGTTTAATGAGGCTGACAACTTCCCCAACTGCTACTCCAACTGCTTGATAGAGGGCGAGTGTGAGTCGATGATCTAACTGATACTAGAGAAATCATTCTTCATCTCTTTCACCCCTACATCTGTAGATTCAGCCTTTTGAAGAACCTTAGTTAACATGTCCTCTTTCCTGGAACCGCTAGAACTATTGCATGCTCGATCTCTATTACCTTGAGGTACATAGACACCACTGCAGTCATTTTTATATCCCTCCTTATTATGCCAGTTACCTTGCTCTCCATAACCTGATCTATCATACTGCCATCTCTTTGGTAGTTCCGCCCTTGATTTCTAGAATTATATCCTTGGTTGCCTGAGTTATTGATGAGTGGGTGATTTTCACTCATTTGGAGTCCTTTTCTTGTGATTTTGTGGCACTTGAGTAGAGAAAGAGGCTAATTTTCCTTTGAATATGGTTATTTTAGGTACATGATGGTTAAAAAGGAGTTTTGATGAAAAAGAATAGAAATTGGGGCAAAATGGAGAAGAAAACAAAGAAATTAGAGCTGGTAGTGAAGTGTTCTCCGTGAATGCGGGAAAGCCTCCACAAACGTGGAGTGTAAAGTTACTGGCCAGCGAGAATGCGGAGTTCAGCCATGCTGAGTAATGCGAACGCAGAGTTCAATGATGCTGAGCTCCGCGAACGCGGAGAAGAAATGTGATAGGCATCTGGGCAGATTTGGAATTTCACATTTTGACCCTAATTCATCATATACACTTATTCACATCCATTGGAAGGAAGAATTCATCATTATTCATCAGATTATACTGAAAAAAATAGAGTGAAGAACCTTGGGGATTAAGGCTTGGGCATAGCTTTGAGAGCAAGATTTCTCAACAAACACCATTAGAGTGAAGATTGTTAGCTTGAGTTGTAATTATCTTTCATCCTTTCTTCAACTCTTTGCTTTGTATTGTTGAATTTTAGGTGTTAATTGTTGATTAGTGATTTGGATATTGTGTTAGTGATAAACAATATTTGGGTTTGTGATTTATATCTTGTGCTTTTGCAATTAGTTGATTTCCTTCTCATATATGAAATGGGTTTTCGATTATCCAATTGATTTCTTGCTTTAATTGCTTTCCATTGGAATTGATCACTCCTTGGACTTGCCCGTTTACTTTGATTGAGCTTGTTAGAGTCAATTGAGGTTGGGAAAGATTAATTGGTGCATTAATTGAGATTTAGCAACTCAATTGTTGGATTTTAGCTAGTAATAGTAAATCCTTGCATTGCCTTTAATCGGATTGCTTGTGTTGCCACTTGATTGGGTTCGTGAGAACTAGTTGAGAAATATTTGCCTATGTTCAATAGAATTAGGTAGATAATTTAGAGTCCGAGGCATATATGATTTTACCCATGATTAATTGAGATTGTATGAAGCTAGTTTGCAATGGATCGTATGGGTATTAATTGATTTCCCATTCCCAAATCCGTTTGGTAATCTTGTTCGAAAAGGCTTTGTCCCTTGTTATCCTCTAATCCCTATCCTAATTCATTACTTCAAATCTTCTCATTTTATATTTGTATCTTATATTTCGGATTCAAACTAGTAGCTTGTAATTCTTTGTGTTTTCAATTGCCTTGCACATTGTTCCTCGTGGAATCGATCCCAACTCTTTGTTTGGTTTATACTTGTTAGCGACCGCCCACACTTCGTATCGTAAGAGGTGTGGTTGAGCGTTATCAATTATAATTATGGAAACCCTCTTGATTGTTCAAGTACTTGGCTTCCTCATCAAATCAGCGTCCTGCTCATCGTACCTGTTAGCAGCCCCAACAGCATTTACCTTTTCTGGCCCTGAAATAATATGCTTCATGAGAATGTCCATCTACATCTTCATATGGGCCATGTCTTGGTCCCTTTCTTCTTCTATCTTCCTTTGCTCTGCTGAGAGTTCAAAAGTGCACTCGAGTTCTCCAACCTCTGCATATCTGGTGTGCCACACCCTGTTATTCTTTGAGACTTCATCCATGACTATTATGATCTCAGGAAATGGCTTCTTCATGAAGGATCCACCACATACTGGATCTACAATATGTCTAGTCACAAAGTTTAGTGATCTTTAGAATACCTGCTTTAAAAGCCTATCAGTGAGGCCATGATTTGGGCACTTCTTCAGCTTCTGGCTAAATCTCCACCAAGTGTCATGCATTGCTTCACCTGGTAACTACTTGTGTGCACCTATCTCATCCTTCATTTGTGGCTCTTTTGCTTTAGGGAAGAACCTCTCCAAGAAAGCTTCCTTTAGTTCAGCCCAAGTTCTGATTGAGTCATGCGGTAACTCATTCAGCCAGATTATCGCTTCCCCAGTCAAAGACAAAGGGAACAACCTCAGCCTTATAGCAGTTTGGCTGACTCTAGGAATTTCTGCTGATTTGTAGATTGCTACAAAATTCATCAGATGCTGGTTGGCATCATCTCCACCAGCACCTCTGGACATTCCTTTCAAGTTCAACAATTGGATCATGGTGCTCGTGATGGTGAACTTCACTCCTAGAGATAGCATTGGCAATACTATGGCTCCAGTGGCCCCAGCTCCGTCTAAATCCTAATCCTCATCTTCAAACACCACATGCGCTTGCTGTTGAACTCAACCCCTTTGAGCTAATGGTTGGTGTTGAGGAGGGGGTATTTCTTCCACCCCTTCATTCTTCTCAATCACTCTGTTTAGGTCATTAGCATTTAGTTGAGCACCTCTATCATTGGCCTAAACCTCTTGTCTCAGTCTATGCCTCTGGGCTTCAAGTTCTTGTGTGTTTACCATCCTCCTTATGGTTTTTCTTAGCTCGGGGTAGTAAGAAACTAATGGTGCTCCCTTACTTCTGGTATTAGGCATGAACTAGAAAACTCACCTATGAATGACACAAAAAAGAACAAGAAGTAAAATTAGGAAATACAACTACAACTGAAATAATAGCTAGTAAAGTATTTCGGAACCAAAATTCTTCGGCAGCGGCGCCAAAATTTGATACGTCCAAACTTACACCTCAATTAAGAAGTATAAAAGGTTGAAGTCAATTTATAGAACTCAACTAGAGTTGAGGTCTATTTCACAGGGAATTTACTACAGAAATAGTCTTACTGACGCTCTTATTCAATTGTGGTTGATATTTCCAAAAGAAAGTAACATGCAAGAAGTAAATAATGGATTGTTTATTGTTTTAGTAACAAAAGTTGAATTTAGAATCACAAGTAACAAAAGCAATAATCCTTCCAAGGTTTCAGTAATTGATAAATGAGAATAGGATTGTGTTCCCCAGGACTTTCACTTCATTCTTGAATTCTATACGAAAGACTTCTTAGTGTTAATATTTTATGTTCCTAGCAAGTTAGATACATCTAAATGCATTTCAGCCCTATTAGATGATTTCCACTCTTTTCCTCTCGGTCTTAGAGTGCTTTGGAGCTTACCCTTGCTTATTTGTTGTGATGGTTATCTTCTCTCAACCTCTAACTTTTCACACCAAATTTGTGGATTTTATTTCTATCTTTTCCTAATCATTACTTTTTTCTCGAACTAGTAACAAATACAAGCAAGTTCTAATGCGTGCACTCATTAGAAAGAAATTATTATGAAAGTAGAAACAACATATGCAATAAACAAGTTAACATTACTCGTAGTTGAATTCGTAGCAAAGTGTTCGTCATGGTTCCCACAACCCTAGTTATGGTATTTAGCCATTCATTATTTCAAGAAACATAACGGTAAACATTATTGAAAGCATAATGAGATAAACTTACAAAAATAGCAAACCAAAAAGCCTCTTGATTATCAACGCTAAAAACAAGAACGCCAAACTTTGATCCCAAGTAAAAATGATTAAGCTATGTGTTCAAATGTAGAAGATACTGTTTTTCCACTCTCACAATGTTTAAAAGCTAGTCGATCATAAAAGATCATGTTCAAAAATAAACCCTAAGTATTTAAAATAGTCTGTGAAAACAAGTCCTACTAGAAATAGGATTGTACTGTCGCGATCCTTCACGAACGGGTTAATGGCTCTTCAAGTGCTAGACGGCTCGTCAGACCCTTCGTGGTCCCACACTTAGACAGTGCGGGTCTTCCTTCAATGTAACTTCTTTACGATCCACTTCAGGAGCCGTCAAGTGAACCATGACCCGTCTGGGGCTCTGTGGTCTTCAGATTTCACATTTCCAGTGTTTGAAGACTCTATTGTTTCTTCTTCCATGAGCCCTCAGACGGCCCATCAAGTGAACCATGGCCCGTCTGGGGCTCCATGGTCTTCAGACTTCACAGTTCCAATGTTTGAAGACACCACTGTTTCTTCTTCCACGAGCCTTCAGACGGCTCGTCAACATGTCCACGGCCCATCTAGGGCTCTGTGGTGTTACTTCAGTTCACTTTCCTTCCTTTTAAAATTTTTGCATCCAAGTGTTTTACCTGTTCAATATCAAAGAAACCATCATATCCACATAAACACACTCGATTTCCCTCACTAATCCTTTGTTTTGAGTGTCAAATGAGCCATGATTTCACGGAACATCAGCTACTCAGCCCGTAACTGGATGGCTAGTATGTATAGATTATCGGAAGCTAAACTCTTGAACCGAGAAGGACCACTTCTCTATGCCCTTCATTGATCAAATGCTTGATCTGCTAGAGGGAAAATGGTGGTATTGTTTCTTAGATGGATATTCCGGTTACAATCAAATATCCATAGCGCCAGAAGATCAAGTGAAAACCACCTTCACTTGTCCCTATAGGGGCATTTTCTTTCAAGCGAATGCCCTTTGGATTATGCAATCCTCCTTCTACCTTCCAAAGGAGTATTCTATCAATCATTGCCAATATGGTGGAGGAATCTATGGAGGTTTTCATGGATAACTTTTTAGGGATCGTGATTCATTTGAAAAATGCCTTCATCATTTAGAGATGGTATTGCAGCGGCGTGTAGAATCAAACTTTGTTTTAAATTGGGAAAAATGTCACTTTATGGTGAAGGAAGCCATTGTTCTCAGACATAAAAGGGAATTGAGGTAGATCAAGCAAAAGTTGATGTCATTTCCAAATTACCTCCTCCAATTTTGGTAAAGTGGTGCAAAGTTTTCAAGGCAATGATGGTTTCTACGAGAGATTTATAAACGACTTCTGAAAAGTGGCTATTCCATTGTGTCGACTACTTAAGAAAGGGTGTGCTTTTGAGTTTGACACAGCTTGTTTGAAAGCTTTTGTGAGCCTCAAAAAAACTTATTTCAACCTCGATCATAATTGCCCCCCATTGGAGCCTTCCATTTGAAACGATGTGCGATGCAAGTGAGTTGGTGTTGGGCGCTGTGCTTGGGTAGCATAAAAACAAATTGTTTCATCCCATCTATTACGCAAGCAGGACTTTGAAATGTGCCATAAAGAACTACACTGCGATGGAGCAAGGTTTGTTGATCGTCGTGTATAGCTTTGAAAAATTTAGAGAATATTTGTTGGGTATGAAAGTTGTGGTGCATACTGATCATGCTGCCCTCCGATACTTGATGGCAAAGAAGGAAGCTAAGCCTAGATTGATCCAATGGGTACTTCCTCTCCAAGAGTATGATTTTGAAGTAAGAGACCGAAAGGGTTGTGAAAATCAAGTGACTGACCACCTATCAAGGCTAGAATCTAGTGCAACATTGGCTGAGGGAAGAGATATTGATGATACATTTCCCAACGAAGCATTGATAATGATTTCCCACAATGCTACACCATGTTACACTGATTTTTCAGACTTTATAGTGTGCAGATTGTTGCCTAAGGGACTGAATAGCTACCAAAGGAAGAAATTCTAGTTTGATGTTAAAACGTATGTGTGGGATGAACCTTATCTCTTTAGAGAATTTACCAATCATGTTATCTGGAGGTGTGTCCCTAAAGTGAAGATGCAGGATATTCTTGAGGGTTGCCATACTTCACCCGTGGGTGGACATCATGGAGGTATTTGTACAGCCTCCAAGGCATTGCAATGCAATTATTATTATCCCATGATGTTTTGGGATGCTCATTCCTTTTGCAAGTCTTGTGTGCAATGCCAAATGCAAGGGAGTATTTCAAAGAGGCACAAACTTCCTCTTTCACAAATTCTTGAAGTGGAGTTGTTTGATGCTTGGGGAATTGATCTTATGGGACCCTTTCCTAGTTTTTTCAGGAACAAGTACATCCTAGTGGCAGTGGACTATTTGTCAAAATGGCTAGAAGTTGTAGCGTTGCCAAACAATGAAGGGAAGAGTGTCACAAAGTTCTTTAAGAGGCACATTTTCACAAGGTTTGGTAACCCAAGAACTATTATAAGTGATGGTGGTTCTTATTTCTTTAATCGCCAATTTGAAGCACTTTTATCAAAATATGGGGTAAAATATAAGGTTGCCACGCCATACCATCCTCAATCAAGTGGGCAAGTCACAGTGCCTAACTGAGAAATAAAGAACATTTTGGCCAAAATAGTGAATGTTAACCGAGCTGATTGGTCTAGCAAATTTGATGATGCAATTTGGGCTTATAGGACTTCCTTCAAGACCCTCATTGGCATGTCCACTTACAATTTAGTGTTTGGGAAGTCATGTCACTTGCCTATCGAATTGGAGCACAAAGCCTTATGGCCGTTAAAGAGGGTGAACTTAAATTGGGATATAGCTTCAAGGAATCGTGTTGACCAGCTGATGCATTAGATGAATTCTAGTTAAAGGCTTATGAGAGCTTTGCTCTCTACAATGAGAAATTTAAACGTTGGCATGATGCAAAGATCCCACACCAGGAGTTTTGGGTAGGTGAGCTAGTTCTCCTTTCCAACTCAAGGTTGAAACTTTTCCCAAGAAAGCAAAAGTCAAAATGGATTAGTCCGTACAAAGTAACTCTGGTGTATGAAAATGGACCAATTGAAATAGAAGATATAAAGGGGGTCTAATTCAAAGTCAATGGCCACCGGTTGAAAAAAAATTTTTGAGAAGGTTGTGATGTGAGAGTTATTGATGTGGTGTATTTAGACGATGCGTGAGAAGCATGTCCATGTCATGCCACGACATTAAATCAAGCGCTTCTTGAGAGGCAAACCAAGTCTTCGTGGTTTTCAATAATGTGTGTCACTTGTGCAGGATGGAAAAGAGATAGGCAATATGTAACCCTGATCAGCGATTCGCCTATTCCACTAGGAGAAGCTCCAATGAGTTCGCCCTTTCGGCAGGTCAACTTTGTGAAAGTACTGTCATGTTTGGTGATGTACACCCCAAACATTGTGATCCACTGACTTTTTTGGGCGAACCCAACTTAGTTCGCCCAGTGGGCTACATAATTTGGGGGTGTACCGTCAACTTCGGTGATGGTCATAACTGTTCGGCGATTTGCTAATTTTTTTTGGCGATGAATCTTCAACTCACCAAATCGATCAATGGTTTCCCAAGAGCTACAGGCATAACCAATGATCTCGGCCAACTCAGTGATTCACTGACCCGATCGGCGGTCTTTGGCATCTGTCGCCTTCTTAGCAAATTTAATCGCGCTTCATACGTCAGGGAGTCATTCAATCTGAGCTTATTTATATCTATTATTTGCATTATGGACACTGCATATTTATTTTTGGTGGGGTGTGAGTCACCTATGGTACCTTCCCCTTATTAGATAGTGTCAGTTTCACTTCTGACTCTCTATCATTTGCCCCATAAGTTTGGAAGTTTATGCAATTTTGTTAAATGCTTGAGTTTCATTGACAATGTTCGAGCATTGACTATGTTCAATGTCGAATTCTTTGATATTACTCATGATGAGCGTTGTGCCTAGTGTTGGTATTGCAAGAAGAAACCAGTGTAGTTGAAATTTTGAATGATCTTTTTTAATCTTGTATTGACTAGCTACGTTTTGATGTGAGCTTTGCAATGAACATCGCACGTAAGCTTTTGATCTTGCCAGGCCTATACTTAAAGATTGTGTTTGAAGTACCTTATGTGGTGAGGCTTTTCTTGAAATCATGCCTATGAATCCTAGAATTTTCCTTGTTAGTTCGATTGTCTAGCTTTTGTAAATACAAGAAGTGATCTTAGGAACATATTTTGAGAGAAAACCCAAATGCCCATACTTTTTGTGACTACCTTGTGAGGGTGTGCAACCATCTTGGCACCATTTGAGCTTAAACCATTTGTTGGCAACCTAGTGAAACCTCTTGAGCTAAATTATCCCTAACTTATCTCCCATAAATCTTTTTTGAAGCATTGATTTATTTGAATATCTAACTTAGGCGAAAAGCCTATGTTGGGGATGTGGAAAGGAAGGAGGAAAGAAAACCAAGGGGAAGGAAAAGAAAGAAAAAGGGAGACTCAACTTTGAAGTATGTTACAAAAAGAAGGAGCCCCTCCTTATTAAAAAAAATAATAATTTGGTGATGAGCAAAAATTTGAAAATTGAAATGAAAAAGAAAATGTGATGAAATAAAAAAAGGTGTCTAGTAAAATGATTTACAAGTTAAAGTTTGAGTCTCCAAGTGAAAAGAATGAAAAGAACTTGAGAAAAGGTGAAGATGATTGCAACAATACTTTGAAAAGGTGAAGTCACTGAGCCAAATTGACCACACCTTAACCCTCAGCCCCATTACAAGCCTAAAAGACCCTTGAGATTCCGCATGAACTAGGTTGTGTGATGATTAGAAAATATGGGCAAACCTATGGGATGAAGCTTGCATGCATTTCTCTTTCGGAGAGCAAGAGTTGAACTGATTACTAACTTCGTTATTTGTTTGCTTTGTGAGAGCATGGAATCATTCTTGATGTGAGGGCACTTGAATGCATTTTTTGAAACGTGGTTTTGCATAAGTGAAGAAGCAATAGTGTGCTTGGGCTTAAATTGATACTGGCTAGTCATCATTTCAAACTTTTTGATTATGATTGAGTGTTGCATTTGCTTGAGAGTAGTCTTATAGTGGCACTTGCATATTAGCTCTCATTGATAACTGTTATAGGCACCTATGTTATACTAATTGTATTCTTGATTTACTTAGGACAAGCAAAAGTTTAAGATGGGGGTGTTGATGAGTGATAGATTTACACTTATTTGAGGCAGTTTTAGTTCAACAATTAGTATCCTCAATCCTAATTATGTCCTATTCTGATGATATTTTGATGATTTATAGCTACGAAGGCAAAAGGACAAGGCGAGGATGAATGCTTGAAAGGAAGGCCAAGAATGTTAAATTTAATGAAAATCGTGAAGTTGAAGCTCACCAAAAGAAAAAAGGCAAATCGCCGAAATGGTTGGTTCCACCAAAGTTGATAGTGTTCAAAAAAAATGGGTCAATCCAAGTCGGTGAGAAGAGAAGAATTTGGTGATCCACCGAACGAGGAAAAGCAAGTTGGGTCTCACCTTTAGAGAAAAAAACTTGTAGATTTCAATTTGGGGGTTGAGACATTAAGCAAGTTTCCTCACATTTCATTTGTGGATTTGAAGATTGTGTTCTATTTTAGTAAATCTTTTATTTACTTCTTCATTTCCTTGCTCTAAATTGCTAGATTTGTGGCTGTAATTGCTAATTGAGATTAGGGTTTCGTGCTAGAAATAGACAATTTATTTGGGTCTTGGTTTCTTATTCTAATGCTTTTGTATGTGATTCCAAGCTTCCATGACTAGGGTTTGATCTAATTCTCATGCTTTAATTTATGATTTGAGAGTGCACACTTGAATCTAGCTTTCGATCTTCGTGGGTTGCTTAAAAAAGAATTCGTGAAGTGGAGAATTAGGTTAATAATCACATTTGACTTTGATTCCTAAATTTGAGACCGAAAAGAGATAATTTAGGTTTACTTTGTTGATTACTAAACTTGCTAGAAGTAGGGGTTTAGATTAAGATATTGGATTATATTGCGTTGAACATGATTGAGACTGAAAGGAGATTTCGTGAGAAAGCACTTTGAGACAGAAAGGTGACAAGTCTTGATTTACGATTATCTAGTCTACCTTTGATTGATTTGCATGTGTTGAGATGACAATGGATCGTTGAATGAGTAATGAGTTCTGAATTTCCTATACCCAATTATCCCTTGCTTGATATTGTCTTTGCCCATGTTCTTTGTTTAGTTAGAAAAATTGTCTTCTATTTGATAATTGTGTACATTGCATGTTTAGGTTCAAACTAGTATCTATTTATACTTTGTCTTTTCAACTGTCGAAAAATTGTTCCCTGTGGGATTCGATCCGGACTCTTAGTTGGGTATTTTTATTAACGATGATTGCTTACTCTTTGAACTTGTTTTGAAGGTCATTTGAACGTTATCACCTCGCCATGCAATTGCTTGAAGTTATTGATTTCATCCTTCGATTTTAACTTCTTAGATGGGGGAAAGTATTTTTCTATGAAAGCTTCCTGTAACTCTCTCTATGTAGTGATTTAGTTATATGGGAGCTTAACTAGCCATAGAGTTGTGTCCCCTGCCAGTGATAATGGGAATACGCGCAATCCAATGATGTCCAAGTCCAAGTTTGATCTACCTATACTGCTCCAACATACACTCACAAAATTGTTCAAATGAGCATAGGGATCTTTAGTTTGATTACCCACGAACAGTCCTCTTATGTTAAGCATTCGTATCATGCTACTTGTGATATCAAACTTTGCTCCATGAGGAAATGGAGGTAACACAATGGAACTAGTAGTTCCAATAACATTATGATCTAACCCATAATTGTTCGAAATGCCAAACTCTAGTCTCTCTCTGGGTGGACGTTGTGCTCTCATTAAAGGTTGATTATTCGGAGCATTTCTGTGGGCATTCTCTTCTTCCATTCTGAGCTATTTAGCGGCTTCTTCTTTCATCTCAAGACCACCGTTGTTGTTAATTCTCCTTAAAGTTCTTTGAATTTCGGGATCAAGTGGAATTAGGGGTCTGCTTTGACTCCGCATGTTGGGCATGCACTAGAGCTAAACATGTATAACAAAAATTAAAGAAAAATGTAAATCAGGAAATAATGAGTAATAGTCAAATAACACAATTAATCTAATCCAAAAGCCTTATTCCCTTATAATGGTGCAAAAATTTGATACGCACAAATTACACTTCCCAAAAGAAGTATAAAGCGGTCGTTGTCTAAATAAAGAACGTAAGGAAGGTTAGGGTTGATCCCTTGAGGATTAAGGTTTAGACTAAGTTCAATTGCAATTATTTGTGCTCTTAGTCGTATTATTTCCATAAAAAGGAGGGGGGGCTGTGTAGAATGTAATGTTTGTAATTATTGCAAGTAGCAAGTAACAAAGTAACAATTTCGCTTGGTTTAAATCAATAGAAGACAAAACTAGAGTTTTGTGTTCCCCGCGATTCCTTAACTAGGTAGACCTTGATATTAGTAACCTTGTCTAGTGTATTTTATGCAAGATCAGTAAGTTATTTATCACCTAAGTGGATGGTTTCCTAAGTAGATGAATTTCACCATGCAACATGGTTAGTCTACGAGTTTATGCTTTACTAACCCTTACCTTTAATCAAAAATTAACAATCCCTGGGTAAGTTCAAGCTATTAGATGAGGGTTGATAGCCTCATATCTTCATTGTATAATCCCTTTTCCCATTCATTACCCCCTTGGTCAGGAAAGTAGGAATAAGGTGAGTTCAAACGTTGGTCATTATTAAAAAGCAATCAAAGCAAAGAGAAAATTAATACATGCATGCACACTATTCAAGAATTACTATTTATTAGGTCTACATTGTTAATTCCTCATAGTTTCCACAACCCTACTTGTGAATTTGGTTCCTCATAATTGTTGATCACAATTCATAATATTTTGGTTAAAAGGAATCATGCACTTACAATATGAATATTGATAATTCAGAATATTGATAATTCAAAATCTTGAATTGATTTGCAATGTCAAAATCAAAGATCAGATTGTAATTAAAATCTCAAGAATTCAAGAACTAAAGCATAAGTAGTTTAGTAATTAACTCTCAAACTCAAAAACAAAGTAACCAAATAAATAAAACCTAAGGAAAGTATTTATAGACATACAAAGCCCTATCCAAGCTGTTTTAGGGAAGAATGGAATTCGGAAGCTTTTAACACCCTAAGTACGGGTCATGGTTCTCTTAATGGCTCGTGGTGTCTTCTCGTGGTTTACAGTTAATGTTTAATCTCAAGATATTTTCCACGGATAAAATCTACGGTCCGTGGAATGGTTTACAACTTGTCATGTTCCCTCGTAGTCTTCAGACTTCTATTTTCACACTTTCTGAGTGTCATCTACGGGCACCCATGTACGGATCATGCAAATTTCTATGGACCTTCCTGTGCACTCGTGGTTTGGAAGTCTACTTTTTCAAATCTTTAGTACTTTTTGTACGATTCGGAATCTACGGATCGTGAAGCATTGTATGGACCGTACCGACTCCTTGTGCAGTTCAGACCCTAATTCATCACTTCTCTAATATTTCTTCTATGAGTCCATTCATGAGTCGTGGTTCAGACTACGGCCCATAGAATGGCTCTTAAAAGTACAAACTTCACTGCAACACCTGACTTCCTACAGTTAGCTACCAAAAACTTATTTTCGTGCAAAATAACAACAAAATGCATTGATGTAACGTGGATTTATGGTACTTATAATGCTTAAAACTTAGAGTATTGCATGAGTCTTCAGTATTTATGACTAGATTTGATGGTATTTTGCTTGTATTTTGCTGGAAAATAGGTTTTTAGTGAGTCGAGATTAAAAAGGTTGAAGCAACAACACTTTTTAGGGTTTGATGACTCAACCTACAAGCCATGGACTTTTCTATGAGCCATAGGAATGAGTTGTGGTTTAAAAAGATGATTTTTAGAGCTAATTATATAATGACGAGACAAAACTACGAGTCGTAGGAATTTCGACGAGCCATAGGTTGGAGTCATAGAAAAGTACAGAGATTTTTGAGTTCCAGTACTTAAATGACGGAAGGCCAGGACGGGTCATGCAAAGTTCTATGGGTCGTAGAACATATCCGTAGAAAAGTCCAGAAGTTAGAAGTAAAGCTGCTGTTTGATAGAAGGTCTCTATGAACCGTAGGAATTCCTACGATCCGTAGGACCAATTTGTAGGATTGACTGTTGAGCCTAATTTTCCTATGTTTCCTTTTTCAAATTTATTTAGAATTAGATGTCTATAAATATTCGTTGTATTTTACATTTTTTGACAGTTAGACAATTAAGTTTGGGTTTTTGGCTTTGAGAATTAATTTGGTGAATACTTTTGTCCATTTAATTCTTGAAGTATCAATTTAATATAATTTTTTGTTCGTTAATTCAATATTCCGAATTTCATCTACTTACATTGTAAGTTTATGATTTATTTTAACAAACTTATTATGAATTGTAATAACCCAAGCATGAGTAGCTAAATCCACAACTAGGATTTGTGGGAACCATGAGGACTTAACAACATAGACCTAAGAATTAGTAATTCCTAAATAGTGTTTATTGCATGTATTGTTATTCTCTTTGTTTATTACTTTTTAATGGTGCGCAACATTAGAACCCATCTTATTCCTACTTGCCCGATCAAGAAAGCAACGAATGAGAAAAGAGATTAAACAACAGATATTTGGTGAGATAATCCGCCGTCTAATAGCTTGAACCATATATGTGAAGGCTAATCTGGGGTCAAGGGTAAGGGTTAGTAAAGCACACACCCGTAGACCAACCAAATTACATGGTGAAATTCCCTATTTGGATGACCAATCACTTAGGAGATACCTAACTTACCGACTTTGCATGTTAAACACTAGATAGGATTGCTACTAAAAGGTATACTGCGTTAAGAACTTGTGGGGGAACACATACACCCTAGTTTCATCTTCTATTGGCTTAACAAAACATAAAATCTTGTCTTCATGGTTATTTGTTATTCAACTGAATCAATATAGCTTTTATGTTACAAAATCCCCCTTTTATGGAAATAATCTGACTAAAAGTACAATCAAGAGTAATTTAGCCAAAGTCTAGACATCATTCCTCATGGGATCGACCCTAACCTCTATCAAGGCAATCCCCTGATGCCTTATGATCCAAGCCTAAGAAAAACTCTGCGAATAATGGCCGGACGAGGTTGGAATCTAGGATTGGACGATGATCCAATTAGGGTGGGGAAAGAGGAAAATCCTAGAGCTCAACTCCTTGATGGGGTAAAGGTACCAAGAGACCACCAGAATAACCCTGCAATAGTGCAATATCAACAAGCACCTGATGTGCGTGATAATTTTAGGGTTGATCATAATGCAGTGGGATCAATGGGTGTCATCGTAGTACCTCCATTACCACCCGGGCATACGCTTGTGATTACTAGCAGTCTGATGCAAATGTTTACATCTAGAGGGTTATTTCATGGGATGCAATCCGAAGACCCATTTGCTTATATGAGTAAAGTCATCAACGTGTGTAAAAGTAGTGTGGACAGGCTAGATTTAGATATGGATGTAATTGGGCTATGTGTGTTCCCATTATCATTGACAAGTGACACTACTGTATGGTTATCTGAGCTTCCATATAATTCAATTACTACATGGGAGGAGCTGCACATAGTGTTCTTGGAGATATACTTCCATTTTTCAAAAAAGTTGAAGCAAAAAAAAAAAACTCAACAACTTCGTGGCTCTACCTGGGGAGTTGGTTAGTGATTCTTGAGACAAATTTACAAGTTTCATGAGAAGTGTGCCAAACCACCGAATTGATGATGAGTCACTCAAGGAGTACTTTTACAAAGGACTAGATGACAATGGAAAATAAGTGTTAGACACTATTGCTTGAGCATCACACAGAGATAACACATTCTAATAAGGCATGGAGCACTAGAACATTAGCTACCGTAAAGAGCACTTTTTCAATCAAGCCACTCACAATCAAGTGAATGAAGAAATGCGTCAAGAGCTGGCATAGTTGAGAACAGAGGTAGTCTTGGTGCCAAAACACTTAAGTGGGAATGCTGAGAAAGTGAATGCTATCAACTATCAGAATAGAGTACCACCTCTTGTTGAGTTCACGTATGAAGAAGATGCTAATTTTGTGAATGAGCAGATGGGGGGTTTTCAGACTGACGCCCAAGCATCCCATCAGGATAATTGGTGCCAAGGTCGGAACTTCAGCAACTACAATCATGAAGGGAACTACAATTGTGAAGGGTACTACAATCGTGAAAGGAACTATAATTTTGATAACAATTACAAGTATAATAATAGAAACACTAAGGGTGGTCCATATATTCCATGGGGAAATCAAGATGGAGGATCAAGATTGAATCGCCATTGAAGATATGATGTCTAAGATGATGAAAAGGTTTGACTCAATAAATGATAATGTGAAAGAAATGCGTAATGATCTATCAAGCATCGAGCAAAAGGTAGATTCACATGCAATATCCATTAAACAGCTTGAGCAGTAGTTGAGCCAACTATCTTCGACTATGAATCCACGCCAGCAAGGAACACTTTCAAGCAACACTATCCAAAATCTGAAGAATGATGGGCATTGCATGGCAGTTACTACTCAAGGTGGAAAATAGACTATTGTCCCTCCTATGCCGATTGCGGTGGAAAGTTTGAAGGAACCGGAAGAGGCTGAAATTGAAGAAGTAGAACAACCTAAAAATCATAATGTGAAAAAAGAAGAGATCACTCAAAAGATCATTCTGATGCCTAGACCTCCGCCTCCTTTCCCCCAAAGATTGGTCAAGAAAACTGAGGAAAGGAAATATCGTAAGTTCATCTCCATGTTGAAACAACTCTTGCTAAACATCCCTTTGATTGAAGTACTAGAACAGATGTTGAGATATGCTAAGTTCATGAAAGATCTAGTGACCAAAAAACGGGCCATCAGTTATAAGGGAATGATAAGTTACAACATTGTGGTGCCATTGCTACTAGATAGTTAGTGCAAAAGAAGGAAGATCCTGAAGCATTTACTATTCCATGTAATATCGACACGTTACACTTTGCTAAGGCCCTATGTGACTTGGGTGCTAGCATTAATTTGATGCCACTATCAGTGTTTAGAAAGCAGGGCTTGGGAGCCCCCAAACCGATTGCAATGTGGCTACTTATGGCTGATGAAACTGTAAAGAAGCCAATTGGGGTGCTGCATGATGTTTTAGTCAAAGTTGAGACGTTCATATTTCCTGCGGATTTGAAGTGTCTATCATCTTGGGGAGACAATTCTTTGTGACTGGATGTGCTTTAGTTGATATGGAGAGAGGGAAGATGAAATTTTGATTAAGCAATAAAGAGGTAATATTCAATATCTGCAAATCGATGAAGCACCAAAGTGATCTTAAAGTGGTATCCGTAGTGAATTTGATTGTTGAAGAGCAACAGAAGTGCAATAGAAGAGAGATTAGGTCTTGAAGCATTAGCATCCATGATCATGAATTTTGATGGGGAGCACATTGAGGAGTATGATAAAATGGCTACTGCACTTGATGGAATGGGATATTTTCATCGCACACCAAAGAAGCTGGATTTAAATCTGAATAATAGAGAAACTCCGCCTGCAAAACCATCTATTGATAAGCCTTTGAAGTTAGAATTAAAGGCTCTCCCTTCTCATTTGTGGTATGTACTTTTAGGTCAGAATAATACTTTGCCAGTCATAATTGTTGTTGATTTGAATGAATGGCAAGTAGAGGCTTTAATAACGGTGTTAAGGGGGTTTAAGAGGGCAATTGATTGAACTATTGTTGACATCATAGGCATTCCACCAGGGATATGCTCTCATAAAATCCAACTCATGCTCAATTGTAAACCAAGCATTGAGCAACAGAGGAGATTAAATCCACTAATGCAAGAGGCCATGAAGAAAGAAATTATCAAGTGGTTGGATGCTTGTGTAGTTTATCCGATTGCTGACAACAGTTGGGTGAGCCCTATTCAATGTGTGGCAAAGAAGGGAGGAATCACTGTGGTTCCTAATGCAAAAAATGAACTTGTCCCAATGAGGCCTGTTACTGGTTGGAGAGCTTTCATGGACTATCACAAGCTAAATGCATGGACAGAGAAAGATCAATTTCCAACGCCATTCATGGACCAAATGTTAGGTCGTCTTGCTGGTAAGGGTTAGTACTATTTTTTGGATGAATATTCGAGCTATAATCAGATCTCTATAGTGCTGGAAGACCAAGAGAAGACTACTATTACCTGCCCATACGGGACATTTACTTTCAAGAGGATGCCATTCAGGTTATGTAATGCACCAACAACGTCATCATGTTATGTAATGCACCAACAACTTTCTAGTGGTGTATGATGTCCATTGATGTCGCCCAAACTACACCTCCCTAAGGAGGTATAAGCGGCCGCTTGTCAAATATAGAACCTAACAAAGGTTAGGGTCGATCCCACAAGGAATATGGTTCAGACTTAGGCTAATTAATATTAAGTGTATGTTTAGTCAGATTATTTCTAGAAGAAGTAAAAGGGGGGGGGGAGATTTGCAATAATTGAAAGAAATAATAATTTACGATTTGATTGGTAACAAGTAACCAGAACACAAAACTTGTAGTTTGAGATATCAATCTGAGAATGAAACTAGGGTTTACGTGTTCCCCATAAGCTCTTAACGCAGTAAACCTAACAATGGTAATTCTTTTCAATGTCTAGCATGCATGATCGGTAAGTTATGTATCCCTAAGTGATTGGCCCTCTAAATAGGAAATCTCACTCCGCAACTTGGTCCGTCTACGTGTGTTGATTTACCAACCCTTACCTTTGACCCAGATTAACCCACAGCTATTTCTAGGTTGGGTTATTAGATAGCGGATTATCGACGACTAAATCTCTGTTGCATAATCTCTTAGATGTTCATTACTGCCTATACCGGGTTCGCAAGAATTAGGAGATGTTCTAATGTTTGCAACCATTAGAAAACGTTCTAAGCAAAGAGATTTACAAAAGCATGCATAAACACATTCAAGAATTACACAATAATAAGTTTACTTTTGTTAATTACTCATGGTTCCCACAACCCTAGTTGTGGAATTTAGCTACTCATGCTTCTTTGATCACAATTCACATTCGGGTTTGAAGAAATCATGAACTTACAGTGAATAGAGATGGATTCCACAATCTTGAATTGAAAATCAAAAGTACTTTGCATAAACAAGCTTTAAGAATTAATCCTCTCCAAAGATGAAAAGCAATTCCCAAAGTAATAACTTAATATTCAAACAATATTCAACAACCCTAAAACGAAGTTTACATAGGGTATATGTAGAAAATAAATCCTAATTAAACTAGGAAAAGGAAATCTGGGGAAATTCGACTTGGGCAGTGTCGTCTACGATTGTCAACCTACGGCTTGTAGGTTCCAACCGTCAATCAGTAGTTGTGCAAAATCCTGAGGGCTTTTTTCTACTGTTCTGATCTACGATTCGTCATTCCATGTACGACCCATCCTGTTCTTCCGTCATTCGAGCTCTGTAGGCTACCCTCTCTAAAGTTTTCTACGGTTGGGAATCTACGGTTTGTAGCAGGATATACGGACCGTCATCTTGGTCCGTCATTCCATACTTGGCCAATTTTTTCAGGCTCCTGAACCTACGACCCCAGCTGACGACCCGTCAAGTCATTGACGATCCGTAGACTGTCTCGCTCATCACCAACAAATCAACTGCTGCTGCATTATTCTCCTCAACTGCTCCAAAAGCCTATTCCCTATAAATTTAGCACAAATAACATCAAATCTAATACCAAACCACTTAAGTATCATACAAAATTCTAAGTTTAATGCATCAAAAGTACCATAAACTCACGGTACATCAACAACCTCAACTTAAAATCTTTGCTTGTCCTCAAGCAACAAAACAAATTCTAAACGACACAAGTTTACAATCAACCCGGACTTCAAGCAATTACCTCAATCTTCCTCCTCTTTATTCATTCCCAACTAAGTGTGCATTCTTTGCAAACCCAACAAGCTAACTCATGAGGATCAAATACATGACATCGACGTACCAATTGACACACATACATACACATCTAACATTTTACCAACGCATCAACTTTCCAATAATCACAACTTGTGCCCTCACTACAAAGAATCCCCTTTTTCACACATAATTTTGATTTATCACTCCCGGGAATTAGTATACACTCACACTCAGAACGAATTCAATACAATATGTGCACAATACCATAGGCTTGCCCTTATCTTCTTTACTTTGGCTTTTCAAACTTCCTAATAGAATCACTATAGGACTTTATTGGTTTGTAACGTAAGCTCGGGGTCAGGTGTGGTATATCGGGATATTAAGTGACTTTGCCCTACCCCTCCTTGACATCTAAGTTGGCTCGCTACCTTTCTTTTTCTGCCGCTTTTCATTCATTCTTTTTGCACTTCATACTCTTTTCCTAAGACTTTCATCAGCTTGAGTGTGACTTATTATTACAATTTTTGATTCATGTCACTATTTTTTTTTCGTTTTTTCTTTGACTTTTTGTCATTCATACATTCTCTGCTTCCTTTGCTTTACACACAACTCTATTCATACCCTTGTTTTTCTTGCTTTCCTTCTTAATAGCCACCCTCAACTTACACATTTAGTATGGGCTAAGGTACACATTATCCTTAGAAAGGACCAGGGCCAGAATTCAGGTACTTTGCAGTAGCCACCCTCAACTTAGGCTTTTGGCCTATGTTGAGGTACACAATGTCCACAGAGGGACCAGGGCCAAAACAAATATTTCACAATACTTTAAAGAGAAGGTGAACTGGATGTAAAGAAAGAATGGTATTTGTTAGGCTCAAACATTTGGATCAAAGGGAAAGATTTTCACACAGGATTTGTTGATTCATTTTAGGCTTGAGTGGACTTAAACAATCAATGGACTATGATCACCTCCTAGTGTTCAGTTCAAATTACCTTAGCAAGACTAACAGGGCAAGTTCTAGATTGGCACATCTCATATGAATCATCAAAACTCTCACTCACATATGACACCTTGTTGCAATTATCGAATCACCAATGAACCCAGTTAATGCTATAGCTTAAGTAATAGTGTCATACCGATACTACATCATGTCATGCAAAGATCCAATACATTCAACTCATTCAATTCAAAGCACAAAGCAAAAAATTTAAAATTGGAGGGATATCAGTTTCATGCATACTAATGCCATCCTGCTTTATTTCCAGATTACTTATACACAATCACAATCCTACACATGCCGGTTCAACAGAAATTTAAACAATTCCTTAGGGAAAAAGAACACAGGCAAGAAAACCCCAAGGAAGGATTTATAAGTTATGCTACTCAGACTTCACATTAACGCAAAACCTATTTGCCCCACCCCCATGAAGAAAATAGTGCAATGTCCTCAATGAACAAGAAAAGTAAAAACATCGGGTGAGACAAACCTGTGGCGCATAAGCGCCGAAGATCACTCAAGTGCTGGTGGGTTTGGTAGCACTGAACCCACGGGATCATCAAATAGGGCACCATCAGTAGTACCCACAGTAGTAGTGTGGGGCGCACCATCAGTAGCAAGCCCCGAACCAGAAGCACCAGCTGCCATCCCCCGCTCGTACTCCTAGCGCATCTGCTCATCAATCACAGACTGGCGCTGGGCAGCGTGTAAAGCTCGTCTTTCTCTCTAGCGGGCTTGCCGTACTTCATCCGGAACAGCATCAGTGGCAACTCCAGAACGGGGGCGCTTGCCTTCTCCATGAGAGGGCTCAGCGGCCTGTTGTGCTCCACCAAAGAGTGCAGTATGCACCATTTCATCCGCGTCAAGCTCTGGGGCTGGTGGAGGTGCAGCCATGTTAGTGGCAACCAAGGCAGTGAGATCAGCTCGGAGACTAGATAACTCCGTCTGGAAAGCGGTAAGATCAATCAACGGTCCAGGCTGGGACCTCTCCATCATCCCGCTCTCAAAAGCATCTATTCGATGATTAACAGCCAGAATCTTTGAATCTATCATCTGCTCTATCCTGGCCTCGGACTCCTCTACCAATTTATGCATCCACGGGCGAATATGTTGTAGGAGAGCCGCCATCTGAGCCTCTAACCGGCTTACTCTAGAGATGGGGAGTAGGGCAGCCCCTATAGTCGGTGGAGCCCGGGGTGTGCCTGTTGTAGAAGCTGAAGCAGTAGGTGGAGGCACGGACCCCTGTGGCTCATTTGCAAGTGCGGGAGCTATAACATCAATCTGTTCGGGCGCCAAGGCTTCTCCCATGGGTGGTTGCTCCACCAGAATACCCCTGCGAGGTGCGGCAGAGTTGGTGTCATCTCGGATAAGACCAATATCCACGGTCTTAGACACCGTAACGTATGAATCAGCAAAATAGACCGGGACCGTCGCCTCACGACACAACCTAAAAATGAGGCAAGGAAAAGGCAAGGTCGTCGTCTTCTGGAAGGCACGCTCATGTATCACCGCAATGAGCACACGGGCAAAATCAATCTCATGGCCTGCCATCAAGCAGGCAACCATCACAGCCCGGTCCCAAGTCAGCTAGTTATCCGCCATAGTAGGGGACAACCGGGTACGTACGATAGACCACCAGAATTTTGCTGCAAAGCTAAGTGTGGCCTTCTTAATTAGCAGGGTCATGTCTTGAACCCACTCAACATGGACTCCCTGCTCAGCAATGTGGCCAGCCACCCATCTCAGCAAGGACTCTCGTTGCGCAGCATCTCTCATAGCTCGACCGTGGACCTGCTGCATCCGATAATCAAACTCGGCCGTGTTGATAGGCTGAGCATGTGAAGGGCCATAAATAAAATGGCGTAGTGTGGCCTCAGAAATGTCAATGGGAATGTCCCGGACTAAGGTAGACTGGAGTGGTGGCTGCTCTAATGGCTTTGCTCGCTGGGGCAAAGTCTGAAGAACAGTGGCGGCATAAGAGGCATAGAACTCACAGACCATGATCGGACTATACCGAGTAAGCGTCTCAGCCATCCACTCACAGCGGTGCTTCCTGAATAGCTCATGTATCTGGGGAATAGTGTGAAGGCTACCTGTAAGAACCCGCCGCTCTTCCTCTATCTGCCTAGCGGACTTATTTTTGGCATTCTAAAGGATGGCTTCTTGATAAATACGAAACATTCCCAGGACACACCATAGGTTGGGCTCTCCTGCAACCCGAATTGGGTGTTCCTCGCAAAGGTCGTCATCACCCGAACCGGTCCCAGAGGCAGAACCGGAATCAGACTACCCTGAAGTGGACACAGGCACAGATTGGGCAGCGGATGGGGCCACTGGCTAGAGGATAGGGGCAACTCCGGTCGGAGAGGCCTCTCCATCCCTACTAGAACTATGCACTTCCTCGTCAGATTGGGAAGTGCTCTCCTCTCCTCCGGAAGTAGACTGCTCCGGTGTCTGTGATGTAGCCATCTGACTGGCTTGCTGCCTAGTGGTCCGGGGTGACCTGGGGGAGCTGGCTCCCAAGAGTGGATCATATTCAAACCCGCTCCGCTCCTCCTCAAAATCCTTATCTATGAGCAACCGACGTCGGGCCAGAGGAGCTGGTGTAGGAGCAGAAGTAGTAGCCTTCCGTTTATAGTGTTGTGTTATTTTCGGAGGCATTGTACCTGTAGAGCCATCATTAATAACTAGGAAAAAAATGCAAAGCAAAAGAAAACAAGAAAAGAAAACAAACTGCTGCCACTATTTTTGGTATCTCCGGGAAGGAACTACGGACCGTAGATATGGGAGTCCTATTTTCAACTTTTTGAAGTTCAATTGATGGTATGCAGGATGGTTTGTCAATGGATCTACGGGTCGTAGATCAAACCATCAAAAATAACTTTGCCTAATCTGGGGAGACAGACTAACGGGAGGGACCTACGGTCCGTAGGTTGTCCTACAAACCGTAGGTAATGGTCGTCGACCACACAATGTCAGTTATACCAAGTTTTTTTCACAAACACAATTCTAACCAAGCAAACACCACAATATCAAGCCAAACAACATAGAATCAAGTAATTATGTACTCATAAGGCTTCAACTATACTCTCTAATGCATTGATCACTAAAATAGGCAACCCCTAGGTCCAAAATTCAAACAAAACCAACTTCATGCATTGTTTAAAGCAATTACTCAATTTCCCTTATCATAAAACACCTCATAAACATTAAAAACTACACACAATCACAATTTCGTACAGAAGTGACTACCCATGACACGGACCAAGCCAATTTCCAGTTTGGTAATTAAAGTAAATGGCCAACAAAACACATACCTTTTATGTTATGTATGAAAACGTCGTAACTACGCAAGAGGAAAACTCCGAACCCACGAGATGATGAATAAAAATAGTGGAGGTGGTGGAATAGAAAAGAAACAAAATGAAAGACAAAAAATTGAAAAAGAAGAAGAGAAAGAGTGATTTGGTGGGGAGTATATGTAGATAGGGGAGGGGGTGAATGAAAGGGTGTTTGGTAGATGGAGGGGTGGAAAGTGGAAGGGGTGTAACGGTTGGGAGCAGAGGGAAATGGGGGAAGAATTTAAAAAAATGGGGTTTTTATAATTTTAACCCATGGGTCGGGTCAATTTTAAACCCTGACTACCGTCTACGGTTTCCCGTCGACGGGCCGTAGGTGGTTCGACAGACTGTCAATAAGCTCCGTCAATGCCTTAACACTTGACAAAATTTCAAAACATACTTGGGGTCTACGGATGCAGACTACGGTCCGTAGAATGATGTATGGCTCGTACTGTGTAACCGTAGACTTTAAAGCTGCAACTGCTCCGGAAACTTTGAGTCTACGGGTGCCATTTACGGTTCATCATTTGAGTTACGTTCCTTAGATGGGACTCGTAGACCCTTCTGTACTTAATGTTCTGCAAAACCTGTCTTATTTTTCCTGCACACGTCACAAACGTTAGGACTTCCCTTTGTTTTTATTGACTCTTTTTGGACACGGACCCTATACGTAAAAAAAAATGAAATCCTAACATGGTTAGAATCTACAACTTGGGTTGCCTCCCAAGTAGCGCTTGATTTAACGTCGCGGCACGACACAATTGTCTTGCCTACTCAGATTCGACAAGACCCCATATCTCAATTAGCTCATTTACCGTCTCCTGATGGCCTAAATAGAGCTTGATCCTCTGGCCATTCACTTTGAATTTGGTCCCTTCCGTGTTTTCAAGTTCAACGGCGCCATGGGCAAACACTTGGACAACTCTTAATGGACCCGTCCATTTTGATTTTAGCTTGCCAGGAAACAACCGCAACCTTGAGTTGAAGAGGAGGACCATATCACCAGGAGCAAAACTGCGCTTTTCTATCATTTGATCATGGTACTTCTTCATCTTTTCTTGTACAAGGCTGAACTCTCATAAGCTTTGAGATGAAACTCATCCATCTCATTCAGCTCTGTCATCCTTTGACTGGATGCAACACCCCAATCAAGATTCAACTTTTTGAGTGCCTACATCGCCTTGTGCTCAAGCTCTACAGGTAAGTGACATGATTTTCCAAAAACAAGTTGGTAAGGAGACATACCTATGGGAGTTTTGAATGTCGTGCGGTAAGCCCATAGAGCATCATCGAGCTTTCTTGACCAATCAGTGTGGTTTGCATTCACAGTCTTTGAATGAATCTGCTTAATCTCTCTATTGGACACTTCAACCTGCCCACTCAACTGTGGATGATACGGATTTTCTATACTGTGACGAACACCATACTTTTCCAGCAACGCTTTGAACAACTTATTGCAAAAGTGGGAACCTCCATTGCTGATTATGGCCCTTGGTGTACCAAACCTGGAGAATATGTTCTTTTTGAGAAAGGCGGTGACGCTTTTACCTTCATTATTTGGAAGCGATATAGCTTCCACCCATTTTGACACATAGTCAACAGCTACCAGTATGTACTTCATGCCATACGAACTCACAAACGGGCCCATGAAATTGATGTCCCATACATCAAGGAGTTCAATGACTAGTATTGGATTCATAGGAAGCTCCTGCCTTCTTGAAACACCTCCTTCCCTTTGGCATCGATCACATGCCTTGGCCAAATCATGAGCATCTTGGTGAATTGTAGAACAGTAATACCCACATTGCAAGATCTTGTGAGCAGTACGGATGCCACTATGATGACCACCAACAGGGGATGAATGGCAAGCTTCCAATATACTCATCATCTCAACCTCGGGCACACAACAACGAATAATCCCATCAGCACATATACAAAACAAATAGGGCTCCTCCAAAAAATACTTCTTCACATCAGCCATGAACTTCCTCCGTTGGTGGAATGATAGGTCTGAGGGAACCACATTGCTAGCCAAATAATTGGCAAAATCTGCAAACCACGGAATAAGATCAAAAGAAGCAGCTAATACCTGTTCATCTGGAAAGGCATCATTAATCCCTAGGCCATCAGCCAACTTCTGCATAGCTTCATTTTCTAATCTGGATAGGTGATCAGCCACTTGATTCTCTGTTCCTTTCCTATCTCGGACTTCGAAGTCAAACTCTTGTAGCAATAGAATCCACCGGATCAGCGTTGGCTTAGCATCTTTTTTCACCATGAGGTACCTCAACGCAGAATGGTCAGTATGGACTATTACCTTGGTACCCAGCAGATAGGATCGAAACTTCTCAAACGCAAAAACGACCGCAAGCAACTCTTGTTTAGTGACCGTATAGTTTTTGTAGGCAGCATTCAATGCTTTGCAAGCATAATATATAGGATGCAGTATTTTGTCGCGCCTTTGTCCCAACACTACGCCCAGTGCTACTCCGCTCGCATCGCACATGACGTCGAACGGCTTTTCCCAGTCTAGTGAGATGATAATGGGTGCAGAGGACAGCTTCCCCTTCAGTGCTTCAAACGCCCTCAAGCATACTTCATCAAAGTCAAACTTCACCTCTTTTTCAAGCAGTTTGCACAAAGGATGTACAATTTTTGAGAACTTTATAAATCAGCGATAGAAACCTGCGTACCCTAGGAAACTCCTTATACCTTTTACAGAGATGGGAGGGGGTTGTAACACACAGTTTTTGAAAAGAAAGAAAAATGCAGTTTTTAAAAAAATTTCTGGTGCCAGTGATGACAGAGGCCATCTACAGACCGTAGGTGGAGTGATGAGCCGTAGATGGGAACCGTCGATGGCCCTCCCAGCTTTATAGATGTTGAGTTTCTGAAACCTGACCTACAGAATAGCAGACAGTTCGTAGTTCGGTTGATGGGCGGTAGATGGGTTTCGTAGATGCCTTCCAGACTTAGCCAATTTTCAGTCCGTAGGTCCTGACCGTCGATTGGCCCCGACAGTTTATTTAAGTGCTTTTTGGATTTTTTCCCTAAGTGTTTATTCCTCTTATTAGACGATTTTGCCCCTCAGCCTTGGCATTATTTATATTTCCTAAGCCCTAATCCCCTCATTTTCCAACTCTCATCTTCCAAATATTCCTCTCTCTAGAAGAACAAGAAAGAGAAGAAGAGAGCTAGGGTTCTCATCAAGGTCACCAATCCCCTTTTATTTCAAGGCATCGGAGTAGAGACACGAAAAGGATCTAGCAACACATCCGAAACAACATCAAACCTCATAGCCACATATGGCGTCACAAAAGACAAGGTAGCACTGGGATCAAGCAAAGCATAAACATCAAAATGGAAAACTCTTAACATACCGATAACCACGTCGGGAGAGCTACTTGCTCATGACGAGCCTGAAGTGCATAAAATTGGTTTTGCTTCTGAGAATTCGAACCCGATCCTCTAGGTGGATCTTGCTTATTCTCCCTTCCCTTGGCCGTGAGAGATGGACAATCCCTCATCTTGTGACCACTTTTCCACAATTATAACAACCATCCGTACCGGCTAGACATCTACCCTCATGCTTTTTTCCACACTTGGCACAAGGAGCCAATAAAGAACCACCATTATTCCCTCCTTGAGACTTGGGGTTAGACACCCCATCATTTTTTAACTTCAGAGGAGCATTGGATGAGCCTTGGCCGGAGAACCTTTGCCGAAATCTAGGACGACCATGTCCATCGAACCTTGCATGCGAAAAGTTACCATCTCCGGTCCTAGCTCTCTTGGTCTCTCTAGACCTTTCCTTAAGCTTTTCTTCCTCAATTTGTTGAGCATACACCATAAGACGAGAAATATCCATATCATTAACAAGCATAGCGGTGCGGCATTCTTTAACCAACATTTTGGACACCCCCGAAACAAACTTACTCATTCTTGCCCTTGGGTCGGCAACGATGGAAGGAGCATATCGGGACAATTGTGTGAACTTTAAAGCATACTCTTTCACACTCATATTTCCTTGTTGAAGGTTGATAAACTCAAGCACCCTTGCCTCCCTCATCTCAAGGGGAAAGAACCTATCAAGGAAAGCAACCTTGAATTTCTCCCAATCAAGAGGACCCTCATTAACCGCCCTCTCACTCTTTCATTAATTGAACCAAATTTAGGCAACACCCTTGAGTTGATAAGTAGTCAACTCCGCTTTCTCTTCCGGCGTCACACCCATAATCATCAACACCTTGCATACTTCATCAATGAATTCTTGAGGATCCTCCTTAACCTTAGAGCCATGGAATTCCGGAGGATTCATCCTCGTAAAGTCCCTCACTCTTGATGCCGCCGTACCCACATTTGGGTTCACAGGGGCCACCACCTCTCTATTGGCTTGAGCTGTCACAGCTTGAGCCAACACTTGGAAAGCAGCCCTAAACTCCGCATTAGTCACTTGTTCCGCCAAAGGGTCGGCCGGAACTTGAGAAGCTTGAGGAGGAACTTCTTGTTCCACATTCTCTCCCATGTTTCTTCTAGCATAAGCTCTTCGGGTCGCCATATCCTGAAACGCGTAGGATAGGGATTAGGAGAGAGAGTTATAGAGTTAAATTCTATGGCACGACTTAGGAATAATGAAAGAAGTGAAATTTCATAAACGTCTTATAGCCTCTCATACATATGTGTGGCGCGCTTCACACTCATGAACAAGACTATACTTGGCGCGGCTTATGAGACATCCTAGGATCTTTCTAAAACCTTGTGCTCTGAATACCAAGGTTTTCACGACCCAAGGTACCCCTAGATGTGACATGGCGTACAAGACCCCGAGAGGCTTCATACAAGCCACTTAGCATACATTACATACAAGATAATAGAGAATAAAAGTTTAAAAGAGAATTTCATATCAAAGCTTTTAAAAGAAACACCGGAAGTCTACATCTCATATCTCAAAGCCAATCTATCATAGAAAGTAAAGTTGGGACGTAACCCAATACAATCCAAAAATTGAAATGAAATGACATGAAAATAAGAACAACTAGACTATGTCTTCGGATGGATGAGGACTCACCAAGTCTTCTATCAATCTGCTACTATAAAGCTCTAGCCACGAGTGGAAGGTGAATCGCCACGTCCTACACAAAGAAGTTAATGTAGGCAAGAGTATGCGTTAGCACAATTAAGTACTAAGTATGATAGCAATGCACATAAACACGTAAATCATGCTAGAGTAAAATATAATCATGACATGCAATGGCCAAACTTTAAACATGAAACATAAAGCATATATCAAGGCCAAAGCAAGCTAAATCATCTTTCTTTCTTTTCTTTACTTCATCATGAAAACACTTGTTCAATAACTTGTGGGGAATAGCCTTAACCGACATGTAAGACCATGTGAGCTATCAACATGGAATCCGGTATCTACCCCATACCGAAAAGAGGTGTCCTACTTGCCAAGGTAAGACCATGAACTTCTTAGCTTATGTTGATCCACTAGCTAATATCTACTTAAAGACAACATCCTATGGTGGAAACATAGTTTATGGGATAGAGATTGCTTTTGGAGACTCGGCCTCAACTAACGGGAGAGCTTCATCTAGAAAAGTCCTCTACTAATGGGAGAGCTTTCACTAGAAGACCCGGCCTCTTCTAACGGGAAAGCTTCCATCTCAATATACACTCGGTTCTAAGCATAATTCCCACGGATTAGTCATTAACATATTTATATCATTAAACATGATAAGGTACAACTAGGGTTACCAATTCAAGCTAAAATCATGCTTATAGACGTTTCATCTTCCATGGACCTTGTCCAAGCTTACGTCATTAGAATAGCTCCTTAAGAACATGGGTAATCGCCTCTTTGTTCTTCTTTTATTATAATGGGAGAATTACGTGAGAAAACCTTTCACTACTCAACCATAGCATCATCATATCATAACTTTGGTACTTTACTCTCAAAGCACCCTTAATTCATCATTTACTTTATATGAGACATGCATAAGTTCATTAGCTTCTTCCTTACTTAGTTTATCATGCTCAAATTGCATAGTTCATAGAGTTCATATGGGTTCATACAAGTTCAACTCATATCATGCAAATTAATGCAAGCTCATGCTTAGAAAGCCATAATTAAGACAATTTACCCATACTTGAAGGAACTCACATAATAGAGGAAAAATCATGCTTTTGACTTGATCATGCTAAATTCATAAGATTATCCTCAATTCATTCATAATTCATGCTTGATTTCATAGAGAATTCATAAACTTCATCAAATCATAGCTCAACCCAACAATCAAAGCATAGATTATCAAATTGGGGAGAATTAACTTCGGATCATGGGGGTTCATGTAATCTTTACATCAAATCATGTAATTCACGCTAATTCGTGCACTAAGTTACTTTATCACACTAGATCATGCACTACAAATCATAAAATCAATAATTGAAATTATAATTGAAGAACCCACAATGATTGATCAAAACCCTAATTCAATTGGGTTAGAGTAAACCTTTGAAAATCATGAAGAAGAAAAAGGGCCCATTGGAGGAAAGGACTCCTAATGGTGAACACTATCATACCTCAATGAAATCCACAAGAAAATTGGAGAAGATTGATGGTCTTCAATGGAGGATCCTAGCTTCTTCTTCTTCCTTGAAGCTTGAGAGAGTTTCTTTTAGAGAGAGAAATATTTGAGAGAGAAGAGTTTAGGAATGAATTAGAATGAAAGGAATTAGGCTTAGAAAGTATTTATATGTCTTTAGATTAAGGGTATAACCGACTTAGCTTAATAGGTAAACAATTTGGGAAAAGACCAAAAAGCCCTTAATTAAAAACTGTCGGGGCTAATCGACGAACAGGATCTACGGTCCGTACATCAATTGACGGACCGTCCTGCTCTTCCGTCAATTGATTCAGAAAGTTCATTGTGGGCTGAAAATTTGGCTAAGTCTGGAAGGCATCTACAGAACCCATCTATGGCCCGTCAGCTGAACTACGAACCGTCCTGCTACTCCGTAGGTCAAAGTTCAGAAACTTGGAAATCCTAAAAGTTCACAGTGCCATTGACGGTCCCCACCTATGACCCGTCAATCCATCTACGGCCCATAGGTGGCCTCCGTAGGTCACTGTCTTCAGGTGAGTTCTGCATTTTTATGTTCTTTGGAAGCTTGGGGTATTACACCATCATTGCTCCATGCAGCAGGTGCATCTCCATCTTCCTCCAGCCTCGAAGTTGGGAATGGCTCATTTGCCTTCAACACCTTCCACAAGCCTTTGGCCCCTTTTCACATCCGTGTGAAGAACTTGTCTCATATTTTCTCCATCTTCTTCATTTTTCTATATAAGATGCTTAACTCACCATGCGACTTAGCCAACTGGCGTAGGCCTTCTCCAAATTTGCAAGCTAAGATTTCTTCTTCCTTTGCTCTCTCAAGTAGGCAGCAAACTCACTTTTGGGCACATAGGATACCGGCACAGAAGACGACTCACCCGGCCCTTGAGGAAGCTTCGTCACTAACTCCTTCATGATCTTCAACTCACTAGCCAACGATTCAAAAGGCTCCAAAAATGGAGGTACATGAGAATCCTCCTCCACCAGCACGGACTTCCCCACTTCAATCATCCTTTTCTTGTTCTTAACCATTGTGCCTTCACCACGCATCTTTAGAGGACAGATTTGATTTCTGGGTTCCACCCAAGTATCACCCGAGAGCACTTCCACCTCAGCCTGTCTGCATAGCTCATTGATCAATGATGGGACAATAAGGGAGAGGTTATCATAAACCTTTAACTCATGGAACTCATTCACTGTCACGGCCTAGGGTAGCCCCTAGATGTAACACGGTGTACAAGACCCCGAGAGGCCTCATACAAGCCCTTAGCATACATAACATACAAGATAATAGAGATTCAAGAGTTCAAAAGAGCATTTTATATCAAAGCTTTAATCAAAACAGCGAAAGTCTACATCTCATGTCTCAAAGCCTTCTAATATCGTAAAATACGAATAAAAGTGATAGGGACGCAGCCCAATACAATATCCAACATAAGGAAAGACATCAAAGTAAAATCCAACAAGGCTATGTCCTCGGATAGATGAGGACTCACCAAGTCTTCTTGTCAACTCTAAGTCAATGCTCTAGCCAAGAGTAGGAGAACTGCCACGTCCAACACCAAAGAAGTGATGCAGGCAAGAGTATGCATTAGCACAATAAAGTACTAAGTATGAAAGCCATGCACATAAACTCATAAAACATGATAGAAACTGAGATATAAACATGACATGCAATTGGCCAAGCTAAACATGATAAGGCATATAAGCAAATAGCATAAAGCATAAACCGTGGCCAAAGCAAGCTAAATCATCTTTCTTTTACTCTTCTTTTCTTTACTTTACTTTTAGTAACCCATGAACCATTGTGCAAGCTGAAGTGTGAGAAAAGCCTTAAAGTTATCTCTAAACCATGGAATAACTCAACATGGTATCCGATATCTGCCCTACACCGAAAAAGGGTCATTCTACTTGCCAAGGTAGAATCCTGAACCATAACCTACGTGGATCCACTAGCTAAGCTGAAAAAATGTGGGCCTGTTCAAGACCACCTATGGGGGCACATAGGCATAGGACATATGGGAACTTGTCACCCGTCCACTCGGTTCTATGCATAATTCCCACTATACAATCATAAATATTGATATCCATGGAAAGGAACAACTGAGGTTGCCAATCCAAGCTAAACATGACTTCACATACCATGGACTAGTCCAAGCTTACTTCATTGAGTGTTTATTCTTTCATGGACTTGTCCAAGCTTACACCCCTAGAATAGCTTCTTTAAGCTCTTGATTGAATTTTTAGTTAAGCAAACCTTTTAACAAGTTATGAATCCTTTACATGTGAGAAAACCTTTCACAAGCTAAGGTTGAGCATTATATGAGGAAACCCTTTCAAGACTCAACATCATCATATCATAGATTTCATATAAAACATTCTTGTTTCTATAAACCTCTTTCTTCATCATGATTCTATCATGCTTTTTCTTCATAGCTAACGGGTTCATGTTGCCTTTATTTTAAACCATGCAATTGAATGCAAGCTAGCTCTTAAAAGTCATAATCAAGGCAATTTAGTCATACTTGAAGTAACCCACATAAAAGAGGAAAATCGTGCTTTTAAGTTGAACATGCTAAATTCATGTGCTTAACCCCAATTCATGCTCAATTTCATAGATGATCCCTCAATTTCATCAATTCATATCTCAACCCAACAATCAAGACATAGATTATCAAATTGGGGAGAATTTACTTGGGATCATGGGGGTTCATGCAATAATTACAATTATACATGTAATTCACGCTAGATCGTGCACTAAATTACTTTACCCACGCTAGATCGTGCACTACCAAGCATTAAGTCAGTAATCGAACTCATACTTGAAGAACCCATAACAATTGATCAAACTCTAGCTTGCTTGAAGGGGATTGAACCTTGAAATTCATGAAGAAAAGGGAGGGCCCAATGGAGGAAGCAACTCCATTGGTCAATACCATCATACCTTAGCAAAGCCCACTAGAAATTGGAGGAAATTGGGTGATCTTCAATGGAGGACTTAGCTTCTTCTTCTTCCTTGAGCTAGAGAGGATTTCTTTTAGAGAGAGAAATATTTGAGAGGTGAATTTAGGGAATGAGTTAGAATGAAGTGATTTAGGTATAGAAAACTATATAAGGGACCTTCATTAAGGGTAAAACCGACTTAGATAATTAGGGGATTAACCAGGGAAAAGATCAAAAAGCCCTTACTTAAAACTGTTAGGGCCCATCTATGGTCAGGACCTATAGTCCGTACATCCATTGACGGACCGTCCTGTTGAACCGTCAAAAGATTCAGAGAATTGGTATCTGGGGACCCTGCAACGACGCTTTCAATCTACGATTGGTAGGTCCATCTACGGACCGTACACCTCAACCGAAGATCACAGCCTGAGGTTCAAGAATTTAACCAAGTATGGGGGACATCTGCAGTTACTTCCTACGGATCATAAACTAACTCACGATCCGTCCTACTATTTCGTAGATCACACTTCAGAGACTGAGAATTACTGAAAGAGACAGTGCCATTGACGGCTCCTCACCTACAGCCCGTCAACCGAACTACGGCCCGTAAGTGGCCTCCGTAGGTCACTACCTACAGGTAAATTTTGCATCTTCATTCCTTGGAAAGTTGGGGTATTACATTCACGATCAAATGGCCCACGTTCAATTGGAAATTATCAAGTACACATGCCACTATTTGTGCCCACAACACCGAGATATTTCTAATGTTCCCACTTGGGGAAATGTTGTTGCATACTATGGACACCCATGTCCTCGCTTCGGCCATCAAATCTGAGCATAGGATACCTTCCTTTATGATGACCCAGGGACATTTTTTCCTAGGCATAGCTTCGATGCTAGCCAAGCAACCGACTCACAATTCTTGGCCGTAAAAACCTCAATATCATGGTCTAGCAGCCCATAGATGGCATTGATTGCTTCCGGCCCATAGTTGGCAACCTTGCCTTGAATGGTGATCAACCTTGTCATCATTTCGGTTTCCATGATGTTAGCATAGAACTTCCTCACCCATTACTCATTCACCTTGCATGGTTCTGCCACAAAGCATATCCAACCGAAGTTTTCCAACCTTTGGTAGAAGTTTGGAAGAATTTCATCAACTTTGTCAAGTGAAATGCCACTCTCCGGGAGTAGCTTCTTCTTAATCAAATCATAAAGTTACTCTCCTGAGCTCAGAGAGATACAAAGCGATGTTGGTCATATTTGACCACCACTTCCTCTTCAAAACCATGTTCTTGTGCCATTCTTGACTTCTTAAAGATCTGAAAATCACAATAGCATGAAAGTGTAAGAATCATGTGTTAAACATTGCTACTTCATTGGTATAAGTCAAAGAAAAGGGTTAGGAATCAATCTGAGAACCAAAATAGGCCTGCTGAAAAATTTTACACTGGTAGGAAATGGCCTCTAATCTCACAAAAGTGAGACCATGTTCTCATAAGCGAACATTGCAAAAGTGACCAGGAGGCTGCTTATGCAAAAATCGTAGAAGCGAAGAGGGATCGCTTAAGCGGACTTCACTTTTGCGATGGTGAGGTCGCTTTCACAACCAGTCTCCCCCTGAACATGAACAACCAAATTTCAATTCACAATTTCGCACATAAATTCAACTCCTACTAGTTCAAATTCAACACCAACCAAATAGGCAATTGAAAACTAAGTTATTTCGGCACAACAAGCTTCGAAAATCATCCTTAAGTTCTCTTGGTCATTTTATCAAGCACATGGTGTCCAATCTATTTTTCAACAATTTGATCATGAAATGAGTACTCAAGACATCCCCAAATACTCTAAATTAGCCCACACACATGTATTTAACAATTATCAATCAAAAGTTGGCCAACACAACAAGAATTTAACCCCTCCCCCCCCCAAGTTTGAGAAGTCACTACCCACACAATACCCCTAACTATCAACAAGGCTATACAATTTCAAGAATGAATTTACCAATTCAAGAGAGTAAGAGTGAGAGAAACATACCGAATTGTGTTTGCAAAAGGAAGATCAAGTGTTGTAGAATCAATCTGAGACAATTTAGGAAGAGAGCAAAAGTTGGACCTTTCATTGTAGACGTTTTGCCCATTTAACTTATGCCCAATGCCTTTTTAAATTCATACCTCCGCTTAAGCGACGTTCATTTTTGTGAGAGGGTGTCACTTTAGCAGACTTTGCTAAAGCGAACTACCTTTCACTTTTGCGACATCTGAGGCATTTTCTAGCAGGGTACTCACTGTCCATTTCGACAGTGATAACGACATGGATAGCAAAGATCATATGATAGCTTTAGAGGAGCTTGATGGACACCAAATAAAGACATAAAATGTGTTAAAGGTCCATCAAAGTGAAGAGAAGGAAGAAAGTGTCCATATGTTCAAATGGCCATATCATGAATTCAAGAATTCACAAAGGAAGACAACCAAACCAGACCCTTATCTCATTAAGGGTAAAATTGTCAAAGAAGTTCTTCTTTATTTCCTTAGTATAAATAGTAGTTTTATTATTTTGGAAGACTTAGATTATGAATAGAGCTGTCAAAATAGGCTTGGCCCGTTAGGCCGGCCCAACCCAACCTTTGAATACAGTGGGGTTGGGCTTAATTTTTTCAGCCCATTTAGGAACGAGGCTTTTTGGCCCAGCCTCATTTGGCCCGCTAGCCTGGTAGGCCTAACCCGCGAGCCTTAGAGGCCAGCCAGTGGGCTGTCAATTTTAAAAATATTCAGTATAATATATATATATTTATTATTGAAGTTATTATAACTATGAATTTTTTACTTTTTCTACTTTTGTTTTTATGCCTAATTTTTCATTTCTCCTTTGTTATCTTGTTTATGAAAAAAGTGATCATGTAATATTTTTCGCTTGGGTGAATCTTATGAATGTTGTATCTTGGCTATTATGTTGTTTTATAAGTATTCATTGAAGTGTGTGTAATTCATGAATGAATTTCTGTATGTATTTGTGTCGTGTTCATCAGACATCAACGTTCGATACTCTTTCTAAGAGGTTGATGTTGTCCATTTTTTGGTTGAAGGGCCAACCCGTTCCAACCCGTGGCCCGCTTAAGGCTGAGTTGGGCTGCTATTTTATAGGCCCTTTAATTAAAAGGGCCAGCCCGTCCTAACCCATTTAACTCTCTAGCCCGTTAGGGTTGGATTGGGTTGGGTTGGGCCAGCCCATTTTGACAACTCTAATTATGAATATTATAATGAATTGAATATTTGAAAGCTTTGAAGCTTGTAGTTTCTAGGTGTAGCTAGAATTAGTGTAGTTCATAGTTGGTAATTGTAGTTGAGTGATTAGGGTGGATTCCCAATATTGCTTGTGTTAAGTCCTTCTAGCTTAATCGATCATTGAGTTACCCTCTTTGTCGATTCAATTTGGTTTTCTCGTTTTTGATTGAGTTTGGGTTATTGTTGTTTGATTGGATTCAATTGAGAGGTGAAGGTATAAAGTCCTTTGTTGCTCATAAATTCGATTAGATTTCGATAATTTCACATAGGTTTTCTTATTTCTTTCAATTGTCCCTTTTTTCTTATCACTTGGTATCAAGAGCCTAGGTTTAGATTTGTTCCTACAAATCTAGTCTTCGTTTGCAAAAAAAAACCAAAAATCCAAAAAAATTCCATAAAAAAAAAATTTTGATTTGTTATTTTTGACACTATATTCTTGTTCCCTAGTGTTTTTTGAGTCTATATTTCAAATTTATTCAATTTGAAGTTGTAGAAGTGAAGTTGTCATTAAAGGGTTTTTGAGCTTTTGAAACTTTTCAAATTTTGAAAGTGGGTCTTGTGATTGTGATTGAGATTGAGGAGAAATTGAAGGTTAATAACCATTGAGGTTTGTTCTCTAAGTCAAGGGGAAGATAATCCTAAAGTTTGACCTAATTCTAAGTTGTTTTGTAGGTATTGGAATTAGTATGTTTCCTTGGTGTTCTATGTTTCCTTGGTGTTCTTCAAATTGTTCTCGAAGAAGAAGAACAAGGAAGAAAATACATTTGATCCAACATTTTCAAATCAAAGTTGGTCAAGGTGTTTTTGGGTCCATTGGTGGAAATTTGAAAAAAAAATATTTGAAATTCAAAAAAAATAAATTGAATTTCAAAAAAAAAAAAAAAAATTAATTTCCACGTGTACTGCCACGTCAACAGTCATCAGAGTCAACTGCCAACACAGCAGCCACATCAGCGACAACTCAGCTGTGACTGCCACATAAAGAGGTACAACTCCTCACCTGCAGAGCGTGGGTACAACTTCAGAATGCAGGGTTTTGGTTTTAGCCTCAAAATTTGGCTAAGTATGGGAGTTTTTTGGGCCTAAAAAATTTTCTAAGTGTCCAAATTCACTTCTTCTTCTTCTAAACTGATTTTTCCTCAATTCCTAAACTATTTAACAATTAATTAACATCATTAATTACTTGTTGACTAGTTTTAATCATCAAATCATCCAATTAAAGTTTTACAAGTGATGAATTTCTTTAAGGCTTAAATTTTTTTCTGAGTGTCCAAATTCACTTCTTCTTCTTCCACACTCATTTTTCTTCTATTTTTCAACTATTTAATAATTAATTAACATCTTTAATTACTTGTTAACTAGTTTTAAATCATCAAATCATTTCTTTGATCCTTCAAATTAAGTAACAACAAGTAATTTTTCTACTTTTGTTACTTAGTTTGTTTTGAGTCCGAATCTTTTTGTGCTTCTTTCTTCTACTTTTCTCATCTCAATTCGTTGATAACCTTCTTAATTCAAGTCCGTTAGCTTTTTTTTGTGTCGTCCTTCTTTCAAGAGTCATAAGAATCCACTCCACCACAAAGGATAGGTGACCTTGAATTGGTTGAGCGAAGCTAGTTCACTATCAATTTTGAGAAAAAGCCATAGAAGGTGAGTTGAGAATTCAAATAAAGAGTGGCGTGAGGAACCTTTCTATTAACTTGTTTGTTGAGTTTTATAGGTATGGTGAAAGGATCGTTATCATTTTGCTATCGGGATCCTTGTACTATGAGCACAAATGAGTTGTTTGCTATACAAGGAAATATTGAAAAGGTCATTCAATTAGTCACTGAGATGACACCCGATGAGTTGGAACGACTATTGAAGGGTACTACTCGTCATGATGAAGAACCTAAGGAGTTGCACAATCAAGGTGAAGACAGTTCATGTTATGAGCTACAAAGTAACAATGATAATTCTTGCACTTCCTTAAGCTTGGAAATTCATTGTGTGGCTAGTAGCCAATTGAGTATAAGTGATAACTTGATTTCATGTGTGCTTAATGATTCTATGCCACATAGTGATAATGTATTTGTTGAGAGTGTTCATACACTAGTTGATCCTATTGATGACCAAATAGATTCTTCTTGTAAGATCAATTTGTGTCCACCTAGTGTTGACACTTGTGCCTTGAGTGATATTACATTGCCATGTAGTTCTTTGTCATGTTTTGATGATGTGCATGTTGAAAATGTGGAAACACTAGTTGATCCTATTGATGACCGAATTGATTCTTCTAGTAAAATCAATGTGTGTCCACCTAGTGTTGATACATGTGCTTTGAATGATAGTTTATTATCAAATGATATTGGTATTGATCAACTTGTGTGTAATAATCTCTTGTTTGATGATGACATGAATCTTAAGAGTGTGCATAGTGGAATACCTTATAATGTTGGAAGTTTAGCCACTCTTGAAGGCTATCAATTGCTTGATAATCCACTATGGTATGATGGCACACTTCCCAAAGACAGAAATCTCTTTTGTGAAGATGATAGTATTTTTATTGGAGAAGATAGTGTTAAGAAGAAAGGTGATGCTTATGTGTTAATTGCTACTTCTTCCTTGTGTGTTCCAATTCTTCATATGAGTTATGATGCTTTAGTATATAAAGTGGAGGCTAACCTTGGGAGCACCTTGATTGAAGTTCATTTATGTGACACCTTTCTCTATTATTTGTTTGCATATGATGATGCTTGTTCTTTTGAGTGGAGTATGATATTGGAAGATAAGGGTACCAACCGGGCAAAAAAGTGTGTGCTTGATCCATGTTCATGGATTTCCTTTCCATTTGACCTTGGTAATGTGTTGAATTGTGGCACCTGTGTAGTGATGCTTGGTCAAGATGACAAACACAATTTGGATGAATTTGTTGGCAAGGGTAGTTTTCTAACCCCCTTTCTTTACTACCTCTTTGCGTATGATCTTGTTGATTGCACATCTTATGGTGTAGGAGTTATTTTTCAAGAGAAGGTGAGGTTTATCCTAAATTCATCGTGTTGTCTTTGTGTGTTCAATCTTATGATGTAATGAGTGCTAGGATCCTTGAACCTAGTTATGATCTTGCATATAGGAACACCTTAGATGACCCTAATGTGCATGACACCTTTCTCTACTATCTCTTTGCATATGACGAGTCGAATATTTATCTTAAATATGCATTGCATTCGGGTCGGGGTTTCATTGAGGTATATACTTGTTTGTATGACCCGATTATGTGGACCTTCTATCATTTTGAACCTGGTGAATGTTTCGGAGTATGTGAGCGTGTAGTAGTGCCATTTTTTGGGTGGTATTATCCTTTTGATGTGTGGAATAGTCAATTTCCTTGTGCTCCATGATGGGCTTAATAGTCATGATAATGCAGGATACTTGGTTGTTCCTTGAGATTGAGTCTCCTTGGTGTAATGCTTTTTGTGCTAAGAATTGTACTAAGCCTCATGCTATGAGGACCTCTTGGTTGCTTGTCCTTCTTATGTTCTTGCAAGGTTTGGATTTAAGGATGAATCATTTTCAAGAAGGGGAGGATGATAACGGCATGGGTAGCAAAGATCATATGATAGCTTTAGAGGAGCTTGATGGACACCAAATAAAGACATAAAATGTGTTAAAGGTCCATCAAAGTGAAGAGAAGGAAGAAAGTGTCCATGTGTGCAAATGGCCATATCATGAATTCAAGAATTCACAAAAGAAGACAACCAAACAAGGCCCTTATCTCATTAAGGGTAAAATTGTCAAAGAAGTGTCTTCTTTATTTGCTTAGTATAAATAGTAGTTTTATTATTTTGGAAGACTTAGATTATGAATATTATGATGAATTGAATATTTGAAAGCTTTGAAGCTTGTAGTTTCTAGGTGTAGCTAGAATTAGTGTAGTTCATAGTTGGTAATTGTAGTTGAGTGATTAGGGTGGATTCCCGATATTGCTTGTGTTAACTTCTTCTAGCTTAATCGATCATCGAATTACCCTCTTTGTGGATTCAATTTGGTTTTCTCATTTTTGATTGAGTTTGGGTTATTGTTGTTTGATCGGATTCAATTGAGAGGTGAAGGTATAAAGTCCTTTGTTGCTCATAAATTCGATTAGATTTTGATAATTTCACATATGTTTTCTTATTTCTTTCAATTGTCCCTTTTTTCTTATCAGGCGGGCTCGAGGGCTATTGGGCAATCCGCCCAGTCTCATTGGCCGAGCCTGGGCACCCAAAAAGTTCCCCAAGTCGTATTTTGAGGGTATTTTAGCCTCGAATTTCATTTTCTTCAAGATCCATGCCTCCAAACCTCTTCAATTTAATTCCAAAAATAAAAATCAAACCTAATCTAGAAATCAAAAACTTAAAATTAAACTAATTTGGATACCAATGGGTTGCCTCCCATCAAGCGCAAAATTTAACATCGCGGTACGATGCCGGGTACATCACCCTTTGTGTTTCCACTTCGAGGCAATAAACCTCTTACCTAACTTTGCATCAAACTTTCATTTTGGATCCTTGAGTAGGGTTGAGAGAGTCACTAGGCCACTTGAGCTTTACTTTTCATGATTGTTGGCCCTCAATTGGTGAACACTCTTGATTTTGTATGAACTAAAGTTGTCATAAATGATCTTTTTGGTTCTTTTGCGTAACTTTAGTATTATCACATTTATTTCGGCTTCTTGGATTGTTATTGGCTTGGATTGGTGGCAATGCACCAAAATATCATCAATGTCCACCACAATTCCTTTTGTTGCTTATGCATTAGCCTCCAAAGTTGCGATCTCAAACTCGAATTGGACCATCTTTTGGCACCTAGCCAGGTGCAATTCACTAGACTCTTTTTTTCTCTTTTCGACAATTCAATAAGAAGTAGTATCTACTTCCTCTCTCATTCCAACCATGTCTTTAAGGTTTGCGAGTTCAAACTCAAAGTTGACTGCCTCATTCCATCGACTTAGGTGTAATTTGATAAGCTTTTCCATTTCTTGGGAGATTTGGTGTAGGGCCTTTTCACCCTAATTGAGCTTTTTGCCCATGACCCTAAGCCAAAATTGACTTATCACATTCAATTCAGACCATGGCCATGGGTCAGTATAGTGCATACCACTCCCAAACATATGATCACAAAAGGCCATAAAATCTAAACAAAATATAAACACAACTATTCACAATCTAGATAGAAACAAGTAAACTAGAAATTCGAAGCCAATTCAATATGCCTAATTGTTTCGCGGCAGCGGCGCGATTTTTGATAATGCTCAAATTACCTTTGAAACAAGTTCAAAGAGTAAGCGGTCGTTGTCAATAAAAATACCCAACTAAGAGTCAGGATCGAATCCCATAGGGAACAATTTATTGGCAATCGAAAAGACAAAGGATAACTAGATAGTAGTTTGAATCTAAACATTCAATGTACAAAATTATCTAATAGAAGGATATTTTTTTAACTAAACAAAGAACTTTGGCAAAGACAATATCAAGCAAGGGATAAATGGGATTTAGGAAATTCGGAACTCAATACCCATTCAATGATCCATTGCCATCTCAACTCATGCAAATCAACAAAAGATAGGCTAGATAATCATAAATCAACACTTATCACCTTTCGGTCTCAAAGTGCTTTCTCATGAAATCTCCTTTCCGTCCCAATCGTGTTCAATACAATATAATACAATCTAATACCTTAATCTAAACCCCTACTTCTAGAAAGTTTAGTACTCAACAAAGTAAACCTAAATTATCTCCTTTCGGTCTCAAATTTAGAAATCAAAGTCAAACATGATTATTAACCTAACTCTCCACTTCACGAATTCTTTTTCAAGCAACCCACAAAGAGCAGAAGCTAGATTCAAGCGTGCACTCTCAAATCATAAATTAAAGCATGAGAATTAGATCAAACCCTAGTCAAGAAAGCATGGAATCACATACAAAAGTATTAGAATGAAAAATCAAGACCCAAATGAATTATCTATTTCTAGCAACAACAAAAAAAACCAATCTCAATTAGCAATTACACCCACAAATCTAGCAATTTAGAGCAAGGAAATGAAGAAGGTAATAAGAGATTTACTAAAATAGAACACAATATTCAAATCCACAAATAAAATGTGAGGCAACTTGCCTTTAATGTCTCAACCCCTAAATTAAAATCTACAAGTTTTTCTCTCTAAGTCTAAGTAAAAGATGAAGTTCAATACTAGAAGAATTGATTGATAATCAATAATGCTTCTTTCCAGCCCTTTTTGTGAGAGTTTGGGTCCAATGCTTGAGAAATTCCAATTCTGCCCTTATCCAAATAAGCGGGCATTGCAAATGCAGTTGGGAGTTCACAAAAGCGAATGCAGCAAAAATGAACATTCATTCCCTAAAGAGACCCTTGCCTTTTTGGGCTCCTTAGCAAAAGCGAACCATGCCTAGTTTCTAAGGGACCAGTTGACTTTGTTGACTTGTTCGCAAAAGTGAATCCTCCTTCACAGGTGCGACATCTGAGGCTCACTTCCTGCCAAGTCAGCTCCTTTTCCCTTTTTGTCCATTATTTTCTTTCCCAGAAATAAACACCTAAAATCAACACAATTCAATGGATAATTAGCCTCTTTTTCTACTTGAGTACCACAAAATCATAAGAAAAAAGCCTTAAATGAGTGAAAATTCACTACTCATCAAGAGGCATTATGTCATACATGGAAAGGTTTACTAAAATTCTAAGAAGAGTACCAAACCACAGAATTTATGATGATTCGCTTCTAGAAATCTTTTATAGAGCATTGGATGATAATGTAAGGTAGTGGCAGACATTATCACTGGAGGAGAATTCATGGCAAACACTTCTGAGGAAGCGGCGGATAAACTTGATCTGGTCACAAAAACAAATGGAGTTTGGAATACAAGGGACAAAGAAACTACAAAGGGGACTTCTGTAGTGGGATTAACCTCAGATGTAATCAGAATAGGTGAAGAAATAAGTCAAGACATAGGCCAATTGAGAATGGAGTTTAATCTTCTTAAGAAGCAACAAAGAGAAATGGGTCAGAAAGAGTGAATGCAATAGGTTACCAAGGCAGAACGCAAACATATGATGATTATGGATATAATGAGGACGTCTACTATGTGAATAATCAGACAGGGTTGGTTTCTGGACCAATGCCCAAGTTTCCAATCCGGATAATTGGTGCCAAGGTCAAGCAAATCAAGGTCAGAACTACAACCGGGATAATAACTACAATTGAGACAACTACAACCAGAATAACAACTCTAATAGGAATATGCATAATGATCGAAACATGGGCCAATACATGAGTGGTGTATATGTCCCACCAAGTAATCCTGATGGAGGATCAGGGTTTTCCATACTTGAAGATATGATGATCAGGGTGCTTAAGAAAGTGGAGGCTTTTGATGAGAATGTTAAAGAGATACAAAATGAAATATCGGGGATGATTTAGAAGGTAGAGTCTCATGATACATCCATTAAACATATTGATCAATAGTTAGATCAGATGTCTACAAACCTAAATCAACATCAAAAAGGAACACTTCCAAGTAAGACAGTCCAAAATCTAAAAAATGATGGCCATTTCATGGCAGTAACTAAAAGAGGTGGTAAGAAAATAGTGGATCTCCCAATGCTGATAGTAGTGGAGAAACCCAATGAACCCAAATGTACTGATAAAAAACATGTAGGGGAACCCAAGATTTAATCGAGGGGAAAGAAAGTAACTCAAAACATAACTCCTTTACCTTGACCTCCTGCACCTTTTCCAATGATATTCGTTATGAAAACCAAGGAGGGAAAAATCAAAAGTTTATCTCAATATTGAAGAAAACCTCAATAAATATTCCTTTGATTGAAGCGCTAGAAGAAATGATGGGATATGCCAAGTTCATGAAAGATCCAGTTACTAAAAAGAGGGCCGCGAGTTTTAAAGAAGAAGATAAGTTGCAGCATCGTAATGTTATAGCCACCAGATCGTTAGTGTAGAAAAAGGAGGATCATGGAGTGCTCACAATTCCATGTACAATTGGCGAATTACATTTTGCTAGAGCTCTATGTGACTTGGGTGCTAGTATAAATTTGATGCCACTATCAGTAATCAGACACTTGAGCTTAGGAGCCCCCAAACCAACAGCAATGTGGCTACTCATGGCAGATCATACCGTCAAGAAGCCAATTAGTGTCCTTCATGATGTTCTGGTTAAAGTTGAGGCGTTTATATTTACTGTGGACTTTGTGATTCTAGACTGTGAGGTTAATTTTGAGGTGCCTATCATCCTGAGGAGACCATTCCTTGCCATCGGATGTGCTTTAGTTGATATAAAGAAAGGACAGATAAAGTTTATATTGAACAATGAAGAGGTAACATTTAATATGTATCACTCAATGAAGCATCAAAGTGATCTAAAAGTGGTGTCAGTCACGAACTTAACTAGTGAAGAATAACATGAGGTTCCTATTTATGAAATATTGGGTGTTGAAGCATTGGTGACAGTGATTATGAATTTTGATGGAGAGAACATTGGGGAGTACGAGGAGATGATTAGTGCACTTGATGATATGAGAAAGTACAATTTTGCACCAAAGAAACTTGACTTGGATCTAAAGAATAGGGAAACCCCACCTGTGAAACCGTCCCTTGATGAGCCTCCAACATTAGAATGAAAAGCACTTCCATCTCACTTGAGGCATGTTTTCCTGGCCCCAACAATACCTTATCAGCTATCATAGTTGTAGATCTAAACAAAAGAAAAGTGGAGGCATTGACACCTGTGTTGAGACATTTTAAAAGGGAGATTGGATGGTCCATTGCTGACATTATAGGAATCCCCCAGGCATATGTTCTCACAAAATCCAACTCATGTCGAACTTCAAACCTAGTATTGAGCACCAGAGGAGACTTAATACACCTATGCAAGAAATCATCAAGAAGGAGTTTGTCACGACCCAAGGTACTTCCTAGTCGTAACATGGCGTATAGAACTCCGAAAGGCCCTACACAAGTCACTTAGAATACATCATACAAGAAAATAGAAATTGAAGAGTTCAAAAGACAATTTTACACCATAGAGAGTTTGAAAAGAGCAAAAGTCTAACATAAGTCTCAAGCCATCTAGTACATCATAAGGAAAGTGATTGAGATGTAACCCATACATCACATACAAAGTCTGAAACTGAAAATGACATAAAGCAATAAAAGTGATATCTTCCTCAATGTATGAGGACTCACCAAATCTTCATATCTCTAATGCAATCAACTAGCCACGAACGGAAGGACAAGAATCGTCGAGCCCTACATTAGTGAAATAATGTAGGCACAAGTATGCATTAGAACGAGGAATGTACTAAGTATGAGGGGAATGCAATAAAACATGAGACGTGATCCTAAGGGGACATATTTGAAAACATGGAATGCATGACCAAGTTAAAACATAGTAAAATCATTTAAGAAGATTCAAACATCATGAACACGGTCAATGCATCTTTAAATCATAAAGGAAGATTCATAAAACATTAGTACGTCACTTAGTTCATTTTGTAGGAAGTTTACCATTAACCAACATATAGACCATGCGAGCTATGACATGGAATCCAGTATCTACCCCAAACCAAAAAGGAGTGTCCTACTTGCCAAGGTAAGGACCATAACTTTAAGATAAAGCTAAGGTGGATCTACTAGCTAATTTCTATCTAGGACAATCATCCTATGGTGGATAGGTTATGGGACACGAGTAATCACCACTTGTCCACTCGGTACTAAGCATAAATCCCAAGGAATAGTCATTAACCTTAACTTGTCTTATCATTAGAGGACATGGATATTCGATACTTGTCTTATCTTAGAGGACATGGGTAATCGCCGCTTGTCTTATGTCACGACCCAAGCCTAGGGCCTAGATGTGACCGGCGAATGGGGAACCCGAAGGAACCCCAAACAAGCCTCATAGCGTATCATTACACATCCTTGGTCGCGGAAGCAATTAAATGACCATAAGCGATAAGCATAATCAAGGGGGAAATCGGGACTAAGGGAGCAAGAAAGAAAAAAAAAGAAATGATACATAAATACCATAGATGAGTCAAGCTCAAGCATAATACACGACTTGTCAAACACCACCTCTAAACATGAGTACTTAGCGGGGGCCAAGACAAACTACCGGGCTCACCCTCATAGTCAAAACATAACTAGAAAGGAAAATTTTTATACATAGCAAAAGATCATGAGCAACGTCCCCGAAATGGAGGACTCACCAATAACCACTATAGAAAATCGTATTAGCCACGCGGAGGAGGATGGTCAAGCGGTGCTCCGGTTCCTACATGGTGACATCATGTAGGCATAGAGTATGCGTTAGTACATTTGAATGTACTAAGTATATGGGATGCAATGCAATGCTACATTAGATGGACATCATAGGAAAATGCGTAATCATACCCAATAGATAGCATATTAATGAAATGATATGTATAATGATGCTTACATAAAAAATCATATTTAGTGGGACGTAGTACATGTGTGGCGAGTGACCATCAATATAGTATTTCCAAGGCCTACCACCCCCTTGGAGAGGCGAAAGAGGTACAAACCCCTCAATATGGTTACACGGGCCTACCACCCCCCGAGCTAGGGACCAAGGTACAAACCCCTCGATATGGTTATACGGGCCTACTACCCCCCGTACTAGGCAACCAAGGTACCAACCCCTCGATACGGTTATACGGGCCTACTACCCCCGTACTAGGCTTGGTCGACTCACAACACTTATTTAGGGAAAATCATATACATGTGTCCATTTCATCATCATTTCAGTAATTACATAACCATCCGACTCATAGGACGTACCTTGGACCTTCCCTTTCCTAAGAATTCTATAAATGGGCATTTTATCAAACACAAGGTGGGCAATTGTTCATGTAAATGAAATCATGTATTTCAAGAATACTAAGTCCAACCAATTCCAAAATCCATATAAATCAGCCCACCAACAACATACATATATATATCAACCTTCATAATTTGATCATGGAAGCATGTAAACCATAAACATCACATAATAATTTCCATTTCATGATAATATGCAAAATGGACCATAATAGGGTGTGTAGTAGTAATTCCATAATTCAAGAGTTCATAAATAATCATAAGGACCCATAAACTTGAAGTAGAAATAGAGGATAAATGTTTGGACTTGTGGAAAGGAAGGTTTCCACAATCAAACCCACATACCTCAACTTTGGAGAATCCTTGATGAAGATTGGAATGGAAAATCGAAGCTTGAGATTGAGTCTTGAATCCGGAATTAGAGCTTGAGATGTTTGAATTTGGCTGAAGATCTTGGTGGAATTTTTGGAGAGGGCTTAGAGAGTGTTTTTGGAGTTAAGAAAAATGACTAAGTATGGGACATATCCCCTTTTTTAAAAAAAAACGTCTCCAACCCGCCTAAAAAAAATAGCTCACTGGAAATTGCAAATCTGCACAGACAGGTTTTACGAAAATGGTCATAACTCCCTCATCCGAACTCGGACTAAGGTGAAACCAAGTGCGTTGGAAAGCTAACTCAAAGAGCTTTAATTTAATAGTTTGCAGCCCTTCCAGTTCCTTGTGTGCTAAGAGATATGCCCCTTTAAAGTTGACCCTCCAAATCGCAATTTTTTGCGATTTTCGAATTTTGATACGGTTGCTCTAAAATTCGGGTTAGACCCATTCCCCACTCAATTTGACCCCACAAATAAGAATATGAAGTCGAATTTCCGAAATCATGCACGGATTTTGAGATGTTTCCGAAGCACATTTTCGGGCAATTTTGGGGTCGTTTCATCTTATTATTAGAGGACATGGGTAATCGTCGCTTGTCTTATCATTAGAATAGTTCCTAGTTCTTGATTCGAAGTTTAGTTGAGAAAAACCTTTCACAACAACAATAACAACATTTATGCTTCACTCTCAAAACAATCTTAAATCATTTACATCAATTTCATAAAGAACATGCATATCTTCATAAATTCTTCTTTCATAGTTAAACCCCCCCCCCCCCCATCATATGATCATAGTCTAGAAATCATGGATTTCACATGAGTTCATGGGGGTTCAACTTAAAAACATTCAATTACTTCAATTCATGCATAAAAAAAAATAAATCAATCAATTGGATAATAATTAAGAAGAACCCATGTGATAAAAGAAAATCCTAACTTCAATTGAAGAATCTAGCTTTACAAAATTGAAGAATTTAGGAACCCAATGGAGAAAAGGACTCCATAGGTGAAAGCCATCATACAAATGCATTCATAGATTCAAGCTTCTTCATAGTTTCATGTAAATTAGGGTTCATAGTCAAAATTCATAGATCAATGCATGGGTTCACATGGAATTGGTTGAAATGCATGTAATTAAGTCCAAATCATCAAAATAAGATCATAATAAAGTAATTGAATCCATACAAATAGAACCCATGAGGAATTGAGTGAAACCTAATCAAATCTTGGGAAATCAAATTGGAGAATTGAAGAAACTTTGGGGGCTCAATGGGTGGATAGAACCCATTGATAAAGTCCTTACATACCTTGATTGAAGCCCTAAGCAATGATGAAGAAAGGATACTTGAACTTGAAGAACCCTAGCTTCTTTTTCTTCCTTGATCCAGAGAGAAGATGTTTGAGAGGATGAATTTGGTCAAGTTTAGGTAATTTAGGAGAATGAATTGATATTGATAGTTTTAGGGCTTAATTCACCTTTATAGGTCTTGAAATAGGGTTTAAAACGACGTAGGTTGGGTACCAAACACTTTGGGAAAAGACCACAATGACCCTAACATAAAAACTGACGAGGTGACTATCAAGAGGGGCTTCACGAGCCGTCTAACGCATGATGGCCCGTCTAGTTGGTCGTGATGCTTCATCAGCCTAACAGTGCCCCACTAAAACGGGATAACTTTTTACTTCGAACTTCAAATGGACAAAACTTGGTGGCAATGGAGAGAATACTTAAAGACCTTTAATTTGATATGTAATGGGCCACTTAATTCATTTTGTGCTGAGAGATAGGATCGTTTGAAGTTGGCCCAAAACTCAAAACCTGATAAGTCCCTTTCACGGATGACTTCACGGCCCTGTGAAGCATCACGGACCGTCTAGGCACCCGTGGTTATCCACAGTGGCTGGGTGCAACACCACGAGTAGGGTGACGAGTCGTGGTCTTCTTCACGACCCGTGGACCCCTCCGTGGTTCGCCCTTTTCTCTTGTTAAATTCCTAGTTCAAATTTTTGAGGTGTTACAATATCTCCCCCTTGGAATCATTTGTTCTCGAATGAAGACTAAACAAGCACGAAAAGAGTAGGAGACAAACTAACAACCCAACATGAATGCAACTTCATCAAAATGCACATAACAAAGGAGGAACCTCGACTCCAAGCTAAAACATATTCAAAACATCACTTCATAAGACATACATGCAAATCATAATCAAATGCACATAATCATGAAGTAATAAATCAAGCTAGATCATATCTTCGAAAATCAAAATTTTCATAAGCATGCATGCATAAGGAAATATGAGAATGACTAAAATAAAGGAATCCTAAAGAGTGAACCATGAGGGGCTATGGCCTAAAGCTAGACCCGAAGATAGAAGGAAGAGATAGGGATACTAAGACATCACATCACCTCCAGCCTTTCACATACCAACCCATAACAAGGAACCTTTTCAACAATTTAAATAGTCCCACACGCACACCAACCATGAAGCACACTATCTCCTCCTTGGGAGGAAACCTCTCTAGTCTTTTCGAATCTATCTCTCTCAGCCCAAGCATAGCACCAAAGTCTTAACAACCGCAGAATCATTGATACAAGTAAACAGTTAAGATGTTTCCACAAGGATTTCAAGGTCAACCTTAAACACACTAACCACACATGGAGTCATATCATAGCCAACAAATCACCCAACATCAAACAATACATAACCACAAGCTAAAATACCAAAACTTACCAATTATTGCATCCAGGGAATCCTCGTGATCTTCTCGAGTCTGAAGAGCATAGAACCTATATTGCTTGGGGGCTCTTGAACCGGAACCAGTAGGTTGAACTTGCCTACCTTCCCTTCCCTTAGCAGTAAGAAATGGGCAATCTCTCATCTTGTGGCCACTCTTTCCACAACCAAAACAGGCATTAGAACCTGCTAGACACTCACCTCTCTGGTTTCTTCCACATTTCCGACACTCGGACACCATTTTCTCACTAGAACCTTTACCTTGAGAACGATTACCTCCAACGGACCTTGAATGTGAGAAATCACCATTATCCTTTCTTGCCCTCTTTGAATCCCTAATTTTCTCCTTGATCTTCTCCCCTTCTATTTGCTGTGCATGAACCATAAAATGGGAGACATCTATCTCCTTAACGAGCATGGAGGTTAGGCATTCTTTGACCACCAAGTCGAAAGCACCCGACACAAATTTAGTTATCATTGCCTTTGGATTAGCCACCATAGTTGGAGCATACTTGGACAAATGCATCAATTTGAAGCATACTCCTTCACACTCATATTCCCTTGACGAAGGTTAATGAACTCAAGTACCTTTGCCTCCCTCATCATAAGAGGAAAGAACCTATCAAGAAAAACAATCTTAAATTTCTCCCAAACAAGAGGACCTGCATCAACCACCCTCTCACTCTTCCATTGTTCAAACCACACTTGAGCAACACCTTTGAGTTGGTAAGCATCCAATTATGCCTTCTCTACCGGAGTTATACCCATAATCTCTACAACCTTATGAATCTCATCGATTAACTCTCGAGGATCTTCCTCAACCTTAGAACCATGAAACTCTAGAGGATTCATTCTAGTGAAGTCCCTCACTCTAGTTGCCACCGTACCCACCCTTGGGTTCACATGAGCCACAACCTCCCTATTTTCTTGAGCCGTCATAGCTTGGGCCAATGCATGAAATGCGTCTCAAAATTCATCATTAGTCACTTGCTCGGCCAAAGGGTCGATCGAACTTGAAGAGCTTCTTGTTCCACATTCTCATTCGTATTCCTTCTAACATAAGCTCTTCTAGGGGCCATATCCTGAAAAAGAATTGAACACAGTTAAGGAGAAGGATCGTTTCCTAAACATCTTATAGCCTCTTATTCATAAATGTGGCGCGCTTCACACTCATGAATAAGACTTTACTCGACGTGGTATATGAGACATTCTAGGACCTTTCTAAACCTTGTGCTCTGAATACCAAGTTTGTTATGACCCAAGGTACACCCAAGTCGTAACATGGCGTATAGAACCCAAAAGGCCCTACACAAGCCACTTAGCATACATCATACAAGATAATAGAAATTAAAGAGTTCAAAAGATAGTTTTATATCATAAAGAGTTTGACAAAAGTGGAAGTCTAACATAAGTCTCAAGCCATCTAGTACATCATAAGGAAAGTGATTGGGACGTAACCCATACATCACATACAAAGTCTGAAACTGAAAAATGACATAAAGCAATAAAAGTGATATCATCATCGAAGTATGAGGACTCACCAATTCTTCAAATCTCTAATGCAATCAACTAGCCATGAATGGAAGGACAAGAATCGTCGAGCCCTACATTAGTGAAAAAATGTAGGCACAAGTAAACATTAGTACATGGAATGTACTAAGTAAGAGGAGAATGTAATAAAACATGAGACGTGATCATAAGGGGACATATTTGAAAACATGGAATGCATGACAAAGTTAAAACATAGTAAAACCATTTAAGACAATTCATAAATCATGACTACGGTCAATGCATCTTTAAATCATAAAGGAAGCTTCATAAAATATTAGTAATTTACTTAGTTCATTATGTGGGAAGTTTACCATTAACCGACATATAGACCATGCGAGCTATGACATGGAATCCAGTGTCTACCCCAAACCAAAAAGGAGTGTCCTACTTGCCAAGGTAAGGACCATAACTTTAAGATAAAGCTAAGGTGGATCTACTAGCTAATTTCTATCTAGAACAATCATCCTATGGTGGATAGGTTATGGGACACGGGTAATCACCACTTGTCCACTCGGTGCTAAGCATAAATCCCATGGAATAGTCATTAACCTTAACTTGTCTTATCATTAGAGTCCATGGGTAATCACCGCTTGTCGTATCACTAGAGGACATGGGTAATTACCACTTGTCTTATCATTAGAGGACATGGGTAATCGTCGCTTGTCTTATCATTAGAATAGATCCTAGTTCTTGATTCGAAGTTTAGTTGAGAAAAACCTTTCACAACAACAACATTTATGCTTCACTCACAAAGAAATCTTAAATCATTTACATCAATTTCATAAAGAACATGCATTCTTCATAAATTCATCTTTCATAGTTCAAAACCCCATCATATGATCATAGTCTAGAAATCATGAATATCACATGGGTTCATGGGGATTCAACTTAAAACGTTAAATTACTTCAATTCATGCATAAAAAGACATAAATCAATCGATTGGATCATAATTAAGAGGAACCCATGAGATAGAAGAAAACCCTAACTTCAATTGAAGAATCTAGCTTTACAAAATTGGAATAATTTAGGAACCCTATGGAGAAAGGACTCCATAGGTGAAAGCCATCAAACAAATGCATTTATAGATTCAAGCTTCTTCATAGTTTCATGTAAATTAGGGTTCATAGTCAAAATTCATAGATCAATGCATGGGCTCACATGGAATTGGTTGAAAAGCATGTAATTAAGTTCAAATTATCAAAATAAGATCATAATAAAGTAATTGAATCCATACGAATAGAACCCATGAGGAATTGAGTAAAAACCTAATCAAATCTTGGGAAATTGAATTGGAGAATTAAAGAAACATTGGGGGCTCAATGGGTGGATGGAACCTATTGATAAACTCCCTACATACCTTGATTGAATCCCTAAGCAATGATAAACAAAGGAGACTTGAACTTGAAGAACCCTAGCTTCTTCTTCTTCCTTTATCTAGATAGAAGATTTTTGGAGAGGATGAATTTGGTCAAGTTTAGGGAATTTAGGAGAATGAATTGAAATTGATAGTTTTGGGGCTTAATTCACCTTTATAGGTCTTGAAATAGGATTTAAAACGACATAGTTTGGGTACCAAATACTTTGGAAAAAGACAACAATGACCCTAACTTAAAAACTGATGAGGTGACTGTCAAGAGGGGCTTCACGAGCCTTCTAAGGCATGATGGCCCATCTAGTTGGTCGTGATGCTTCATCAGCCTGACAGTGCTCTACTAAAACGAGTATAACTTTTTACTCCAAACTTCAAATGGAGCAAACTTGGTGACGTTAGAAAGAGGACTTAAATACCTTTAATTTGATAGGTGTTGGGCCACCTAATTCATTTTGTGCTGAGAGATATGATTGTTTGAAGTTGGCCCAAAACCAAAAACCAGATAAGTCCCTTTCACGGACGACTTCACGGCCCGTGTGAACCTCAGAGACCATCCAGGCACCCGTGGTCATCCACAGTGGCTGGGTGAAATTCCACGAGCAGGGTGATGAGTTTTCACAGCCCATGGACCCCTCCGTGGTTTGCCCTTTTCTCTTGTTGAATTCCTAGTTTTGATTTTCGAGGTGTTACAGAGATCATAAAGTGGTTAGATGCTGGAGTAGTTTATTTGATTGCAGACAGTAAATTGGTAAGCCATGTTAAATGTGTGCCAAAAAAGGAAGGGGTCATTGTGGTTCCAAATGCTAAAAATGAGCTTATTCCCATGAGGCCAATCACGGGTTGGAGAGTGTGCATGGATTATAGAAAGTTTAATCCTTGGACATAAAAGGATCACTTTCCAATGTCATTCATGGATCAGATGCTCGACCGTCTTGCGAGTAAAGTATGGTACTATTTTCATTATGGTTATTCAAGCTACAATCAAGTATCAATCGCACCTGAAGATGTAACACCTCATAAAATGGAAATGAAAAAGATAGCATTTTTGGGCTATTGTTTGAGACCTACGAGTCCACTCTATGGGTCGTAGAAGGTTCTACAGGCCGTAGATGGCACTCGTAGGAAAGGTGTTGAATTTTGGGAAAAATCAAGTCCCAGTATCTCATTCTACGATTGACTAGGATGGTTCGTCGAAAGGACTACAAACCGTACGAAGGTCCTGTAGAAAGGTTCCAGACTTAAAAAAAAATTAAGGTTGCAGTTGAGTTCTACAAATGGTTCTACGGACCATAGAAGTGTCTCATCAAATATTGAAGGAATTTTGGATTCCAGTACTTTGATCTATGGTTGACCAGTACTGTCCATAGAAAATCCTACCGATCGTAGGTCGAAACCCTAGGGCCTTTCGACAATTTTTAATTAAGGGTGTTTTTGTCTTTTCTTATAAATTTTTATACCTAAATTATGTCATTTTGACCATATTTCTAAGACCTATAACTACCTTTTTAGTGGTTAAACTACCCACTCTCAATTCATTCTCTCAAATCCCAAATCCCATCCAAGTTTATCTTCCCCAATTCTCTCTCAAGTTCAAGGAAGAAGAAGCTAGGGTTTCAAATCAAGCCTCTTTTTTCACCATTTATTTTGGGCTTTGATTATAAAGGTATGTTCGAATTCACCAATGGAATCCATTCATCCATTGGGTCCCTAAAGATCTCCATTCTCCAATTCAGTTTTACAATTAAGAGTTAGGGTTTTCTTCAATCTCCATGGGTTCTATTTGGTTATGATTCAATTGTTTGATTTCTATCCTCTATTGCATGATTTGAAGTAATTACATGGTTTTTGATTGAATTCATATTGACCCATGCATTATTCATGATTTTTTTACTATGAATTTATGAAGGGGCTTATGAACTATGAACTTTATGGTTATGAATTAATAAAGGATCATATGCATGTTTATGAAAAGAATGATTTATGATGCTTTTAAGTTGAGTATCAATCATTGTGAAAGTTTTTCTCACATACTTATGGATTCAAAATAGTGAAAGATTTTCTCACCTATGCTTGAATCATATTTTAAAGGAGCTACTCTATACTTACGATTTTATGATGTGGATTGGTAGTTGATTATTACCATTCCTAATGTTATGCATTGATAATTGATTTTATCTATTTCTTTGGGATTTTACTTAGCATCGAGAGGACTTTGAGATGGAGTCCTTCCTGTTAGTAGAGGTCAGGTCTCTAGTAGCAATCTTCTAGTCCCAAACTACATGCCCCTGTAGGATTGTTTTAAATGATCTAGCTAGTGGATCCACTTAAGGAAAAGATGAAATGTACGGATTCTTACCTTGGCAAGTAGAATCCCCTTCTTTCGGTATAAGGGATATACCAGATTCCATTATATAGCTCTCATGGTCTTATTATCGGTTAAAGCTAATATCCCATAAAATGAACTATGCTTCTTCAAGGTTTCTTTCTGTCTCTTATTTTAATGCATTGACCATATCTTATGATTTATATGATATTTCTTCTTTAAGCTTTAAAAAGTTAAACTTTGGTCATGCATTACATGTTTTAAACATACCATGCTATCGGATCTATTTTATGCATATTTCATCATACTTAGTACATTCCATATACTAATGCATACTTGTACCTACATTGTTTCACTAATGTAAAGTTCAATGCTCCTTCTCCTCTCGCTTGTGGCTAGTTGATTGATTGATCTAGAGTTGAAGACTTAGTGAGTCCTAATGTTCTGATAACCATGCCACTTTTACTTGCTTTCCATGTCTTTACTTTCGGATGATGTACATGGTGTATGGGTTACGTCCTAACCACTCTTTGATATTGTAGAAAGGCTTGTCAAGACTATGTTAGACTTTTGCTTATATTTCAAACTCTTTCATGATATAAGACTTTCTTTTAAACCTATTTCTTTATGTTGTGTTGTATGTATGCTGAGTGTCTTGTGTAGGGCCTCTCGAGGTCCTATACGTCATGTCATGTCTAGGGTCTACTTTGGGTCGTGCAAACTTGGTATCAGAGCCTGATTTAGAAAGGTCCTAGGATGTCTGACAAACCGCATTGAGTAGAGTCTTGTTCATGAGTGTGAAGTGTGCCACATTTATGATTAGGAAGCTACAAGGCATTTAGGAAACTCCACTTCTTTCATCATTCTAAAGTCGTGCGATAGAGTTCAACTCTATATGTCCCTCTCTTAATTCTTATCCAATGCTTTTCAGGATATGGCTCCTCAAAGAACATATGTTAGAAGGAATGCGGGAGAGAACGTGTAACAAGAAGCTCCTTAATTTTCAATTGACCCTTTGGCCGAACAAGTGACTAATGCGGAGTTTCGAGCTGCTTTTCAAGTCTTGGCTCAAAGCCATGACGGCTCAAGCTAATAGAGAGGTTGTGGTCCCCATGAAGCCAAATATGGGTACGGCAGCAACTAGAGTGAGGGACTTCCCAAGAATGAATTCCCCAGAGTTTCATGGTTTCAAGGTTGAAGAAGATCCTCAAGAGTTCATCGATGAGGTGTAGAAGATTGTGGGGATCATGGGAGTGGCATCGGTAGAGAAGGCAGAATTGGCCGCTTACTAACTCAAAGGTGTTGCTCAAGTTTTGTTTGGCCAATGGAAGGAAGAGAGGGCGGTTAATACGGGTCTTATTGATTGGGAGAAGTTTAAGGGAGCTTTGCTTGATAGGTTCTTTCCCCTTGAGATGAGGGAGGCAAGGGTGCTTTAGTTTATCAACCTTCATCAAGGTAACATGAGTATGAAGGAGTAATCTTTGACATTCATACAATTGTTCAAATATGTCCCTACTATGATTGTCGATCCTAGGGCAAGGATGAGCAAGTTCGTGTCGGGAGTGTCTAAAATGGTGGTTAAGGAATGTCGTACCACCTTGCTTATTAAGGAAATGGATATTTCTCGCTTGATGACTCATTCTCAACAAATTGAAGAGGAGAAGTTTAAGAAAAGGTCTAGGGAGTCCAAGAGGGCAAAGACCGGTGATGGTGATTTTTCACATTCGAGTTTCGATGGACATGATTGTCCTAAATTCTGACAAAGGTTTTCCGGTCAAGGTACTTCAAATGCTCCGGCTCTGAAATTTAACAAAGATGGAGCGTCTAACCCTAAACCTCAAGGAGGAGGTGGAAATGGATCTTCGATTCCCGCTTGCCAAAGTGTGGCAAGAGTCATTCGGGGAAATGCTTAATGGGTATGGATAATTGTTTTGATTGTGGCAAGAGTGGTCACCGCTTGAGGGATTTTCCATCTAGAGGAGACAAAGATAGAGATGGTGGGTAAGCTCAGCCTAGTAGTTCGGGTTCAGGTGCTCCGAAGTAAAACCAATTTTATGCACTTCAAACTCGATACGATCAAGAGGGTTCCCCAATTTGGTTACCGGTAGATTGAATGTATTTCATCTTGAAGTTTATGCTTATCTTGATCCCGGCGCTACATTGTTTTTTGTGACACCATAAGTGGCTATGAGATTTGATGTTTGTCCGGATGTGTTGTTAGAACCTTTTTCTGTCTCTACTCCTATTGGTGATTCTATTGTGGCTAAAAGAGTCGATAGAAATTGTCCCATCTCCTTTTCCTATAGAGTCACTCATGTTGATATTGTGGAGATTGATATGTTGTATTTTGATGTTATTCTTGGTAAGGACTGCTTCATTCTTCTTATGCTTCTGTTGATTATAGAACCTGTGTGGTTAAGTTTCAATTTCTGAATGAACTTGTCCTTGAATGGGGAGGGGGAAATTCTATGCGTAAAGGTCAGTTTGTTTCTTGTCTAAAAGCTAGAAAAATGATTTCTAAGGGTTGCATATATCATCTAGTTTGGGTGAGGGATACGGATTCCAAAACCCCTACTCTTGAGTCAGTTCCCGTTGTAAATGAATTTTTGGAAGTGTTTCCCGATGATCTTCCTGGTGTTCCTCCCGAAAGGGAAATAGACTTGGGTATTCACCTTCTCCCAGATACGAAATCTATCTCTATTCCTCCTTATTGTATGGCTCCGGCAGAACTTAAGGAATTGAAGGAGAAATTGAAAGACTTATTGAGTAAGGGTTTCATTCGCCTGAGTATCTCTCCATGGGGTGCTCCAGTTTTGTTTGTTAGAAAGAAAGATGGTTCACTGCGCATGTGTATTGATTACCGGCAATTGAACAAGGTCATGATTAAGAATAAGTATCCTATCCCAAGAATCGATGACTTGTTTGATCAACTTCAAGGTGCGAGTTTCTTCTCTAAGATTGATCTTCGGTTGTGTTACCATCAATTGAAGGTAAGAGAGTGATATTTCAAAAATGTCTTTTCAAAATAGATATGGTCATTACAAATTCTTAGTAAATGTTGTTTGGGTTGACTAATGCTCCGGTCATTTTTATAGATTTGATGAATAGGGTGTTTAGGCAATATCTTGATATGTTTGTGATTGTATTTATTGATGATATCTTGATTTATTCTCGGAGTGAAGTTAGCATACTGATCATTTGAGAATTGTCTTGCAAGTCCTTAAGGACATGCGATTGTTTGCAAAGTTTAGTAAGTGTTAATTTTGGTTGAGGCCCGTACCTTTCCTCGGCCATATTTTTTTCGCTAAGGGCTTTGAGGTTGATCCTAAGAAGACGGAAGCGGTTAAGAATTGGCCTAGACCCCTATCCCCTTCGGATATTTGTAGTTTCATGGTATTGGTCGGGTATTATAGAAGGTTTTTCCTCAATTGCCTCTTCATTGACTACGTTGACTCAGAAGAAGGTTAAGTTTTTATAATCGGAAGCATGTTAAAAGAGTTTTCAAGAGTTGAAGGATAGGCTTACCTCTGCTCCGATGTTGACTTTATCGAAAGGTTCCAATGGGTTAGTAATGTATTGTGATGCTTCGAGGATTGGGTTAGGATGTGTTCTTATGCAAAATGGGAAAGTCACTGCCTACGCTTCAAGTCAACTTAAGATTAAAAGAATTATCCTACCCATGATTTGGAATTAGCAGCGGTTGTTTTAGCCTTAAAGATTTGGAGGCATTATTTGTATGGTGTCCATGTTGATGTTTTTACTGACCACAAGAGTTTGCAATACGTGTTCAAGCAAAAGGATCTAAACCTTCGCCAACAGAGATGGCTCAAACTTTTGAAGGACAATGACATGAGTGTCTTCTATCACCCGGGCAAAGCCAATGTTGTGGCCGATGCCTTAAGTCAGTTGTCGATGAGTAGTATGTCCCATGTTGAAGATTGTAAGAAAGAATTGGTCCATGATGTGTATAGACTAGCTCGGCTAGGTATTCGCTTGGTAAATTTTGATGAGGGTGGTGTCATTGTTCATATTGAGTTGAAATCATCTTCTGTGTTGGATGTGAAATCTAAGCAAGGTCTTGACCCAATTTTGGCTGAGTTGAAGGAAGTGGTGCTCAAAAAGGCCATTGAGGGTTTCTCCCAAGGGGGAGATGGTGTGCTTCGTTATCAAGGTCGGTTATGTATTCCGAATGTTGATGATTTGAGGGATCAAATTTTATTGAAAGCCCGTAGTTCTCGATATTCCATTCACCCGAGAGCCACCAAGATGTACCGTGACTTTCGGTGGTCTATCGGTGGAATGGGATGAAGAAGGATATTGTGATAGTTGTGGCTAAGTGTCCTAATTGTCAACAAATGAAAGTCGAGCATCAAAAGTTGGGAGGTTTGTCTCAAGATATTAGTATTCCTACTTGGAAGTGGGAAGACTTGATTATGAATTTTATTACCGGCTTACCCTGCACCCGGCGATAATATGAATCGATTTGGGTTATTGTGGATCATATGATGAAATCTGCTCATTTTATTCCCGTCAAGACGTCTTATTCGGTGGAAGATTATGCTAAGTTGTATATCTAGGAAATTGTTAGGTTTCACGAGATGCCCCTATTCATTATCTCCAATCGTGGTACCCAATTTACTTTGCAATTTTGGAAGTCTTTCCAAAAAGGTCTTGGTACCTGTGTTAAGCTTAGTGCGGCCTTTCATCCTCAAATCGATAGGCAAGCGGAGTTTACTATTCAAAATTTAGAAGATATGTTGAGAGCTTGTGTGATTGACTTCAAGTGTAATTGGGATGATCACTTTCCCTTCATTGCATTTGCTTATAATAATAGTTATCATTCAAGTATTGATATGGCTGCATTTGAGGCTCTCCATGGTAGGAGGTGAATATCTCATATAGGTTGGTTTGAAGTTTGTGAGGTTGCTTTGATAGGTCCCGAATTGGTCCATGAGGCTATGGAAAACGATCGACTTATTAAAGAAGGGTTGTAGACGGCTCAAAGTCGACAAAAGTCCTATGCCGATGCTAGAAAAAAGATCTTGAGTTTGATGTTGATGATTGGGTTTACTTGAACATTTCGCCCATGAAGGGTGTCATGAAGTTTGGTAAGAAAGGAAAACTTAGTTCCCGTTATGTTGGTCCTTATCAAGTTTTGAGACGGATAGGCAAGGTGGCTTATGAATTAGACTTGCCCTCTGATCTATCATTGGTACATCCGATATTCCATGTGTCCTTATTGAAGAAATGTATCAGTGATCCGACATTGATTGTGCCATTGGAAAGTTTTGGTATAAAGGAAAGCCTTTCATATGAAGAAGTTCTGATTGAGATCTTAGACTGGCAAGTTTGAAAGTTAAGGAACAAAGAAGTTGCATCCGTGAAAGTGTTGTAGAGGAATCAATTGGTTGAAGGTGCTACTTGGGAGGATTGGTAGTTGATTATTGCCTTTCCTAATGTTATGCATTGTTAAATGATTTTATCTATTCTGTTGAGATTTTACTTAGCACTGAGAGGACTTTGAGATAGAGGTCTTCTCATTAGAAGAGGTTGGGTCTCTAGTAGTAATCTTCTAGTCCCAAACTATGTGCCCCCATAGGATTGTCTTAAATGACCTAGCTAGTGGATCCACTTTAGCAAAAGATTAAACGTACGGATTCTTACCTTGGCAAGTAGAATCCCCTTCTTTTGGTATGAGAGATATATCGAATTCAATGATATAACTCTCATGGTCTAATTATCAATTAAAGCGAATATTCCACAAAATGCACTATGCTTCTTCATGGTTTCTTTACGTCTCTTATTTTAATGCATTAACCATATCTTATGTTTTATATGATGTTGCTTCTTAAGCTTTCAAATGTTAAATTTTGGTCATGCATTACATGTTTTAAACGTACCATGCTATCATGTCTATTTTATGTATATTTCCCCATACTTGGTACATTCTATGTACTAATGCATACTTGTGCCTACATTGTTTCACTAATGTAGGGTCCAACACTCCCTCTCCTCCCGCTAGTGACTAGTTGATTGATTGATCTAGAGTTGAAGACTTGGTGATTCCTCATATTTCGTGGATCATGCCACTTTCCATGTCTTTTCTTTCGGACGATGTACGTGGTGTATGGGTTACGTCCAAACCACTCTTTGATATTGTGGAAAGGCTTTTCAAGACTATGTTAGACTTCCGCTTATATTTCAAACTTTTTCATGATATAAGACTTTCTTTTAAACCTATTTCTTTATGTTATGTTGTGTTGTATGTATGCTAAGTGGCTTGTGTAGAGCCTCTCGGGGTCCTATATGTCATGTTACGTCTAGGGTTTACTTTGGGTCGTGACAGAAGATAAGAGAAAACCAATTTCACTTGCACATATGGGAGATTTGCTTTCAAAGGGATGTCATTCATGTTGTGTAATGCACTGACAACTTTTTAGTGTTGCATGATGTTCATATTCTTAGAAATGGTGCAAGACACGATTGAAGTATTTATGGATGATTTTTCAATGGTAGGTGACTCGTTTGATGATTGTTTGGCTCATTTAAGTAATGTATTAAAAAGGTGTGACAAGTGCAATCTTGTGCTAAATTGGGAGAAATGTCAGTTTATGCTGGAAGAAGGTATAGTTCTTGGCCACCGAATCTCCAGTAAAACTATTGAGGTTGATCAAACAAAAATTGAGGTGATTGAAAAATTTCCTCCACCTATCTCAGTAAAGGGTGTTGAATGCTTTCTAGGATATGCCGATTTTTATTGCAGATTTATCAAATATTTCTCAAAAGTAGCACACCTATTGTGTAAGTTACTCGAGAAGGATGAAGTTTGTTTTTGATGAGGCCTATCTGAAGGCGTTTGAAGGACTGAAAAGGAAGTTGATTTCTACAACCATCATTATTTCACCAGATTCAACCCAACCGTTCAAAGTTAAAAAAACATCTTTCCATATTTAAAAAAAAAAACTTAAAACTTCTCAATTTCGCCTTGATGAAATAATCTATGACTTGGTTTAGACAAAAAATTTAAAAAGTTCACTTTCTCTATTAAAACTTTGTGCCCAATAAAAGTGCATTATATGAATTGGGACGAATGAAGCAGTTTGTGTGAGTGTAATATGATCTACATTAGGTAATCGGCTTTAAGCAACTCCACCTTTTCTAAACTTGTATCAATTAAAAGGTAGCTCAGTGCATAAAGTACCTCATATTAGAAGGGTCCAAAGAAGGGCCACGCCCATCTCTAAACTTGTAGCAATTACCCATTATAAAAAGGCAACCCAATGCATAAAACGTTACCAGAACTTAGTGCATAAAGCATCCCTCGTTAGCAAGGTCTGCGAAAGGGCCACACCCCAAGAGGTGTGATGTAGACAACCTAACCTAATGCAAGCATTAATGACTACTTTCAAGACTCGAAGCAGCCCGATGCATAAAGCACCTCGCATTAGAAGGATCCAAAAAAGGATTGCACCTAGGGATGTTCAAAATAGAACTGAAATCGATAATCCGAACCAAAAAAAAGTTATTGATTTATTGGGAATGGGTTATTGGTTTTGCAATTTTGGTAGAGATTTTAATTCTTTTGTTATCGAGTTATCGATTCTTAATGCTTTGAGATTTTTCTTAACGGGTTAAGTGATAATGTGATAGTAAATTAATAAATTATATTTATATCATTCGGTATATAAAGTCATCAACTTATGGTTTAGTTTCATACTTTTATTTCTAGCTGTCTGAAACTCTCAATTATTCTACAACGTGTCAGTATTTGTTTTTTAGCAAGACGCAATATGTCAACTCATGTGCATGGTTCATTTGGTTTATCACCTTGTTTCTAAATGATTTTTAATAATTTTTTTTGTGTTAAATCTTAACAGTTAAACCAATAATCGAACCGATAACGATCAATTACTGATAAGTCAATATCTTAAAGGTTCTATAATGGTTTTGTCACACTCCGAGCATACACCTTTGGTGTGGCCAGCACACAAAACCATTATTGGTTCCAATTGTTGAACAATTGGCATGTCTTACTACTATACTGAAGGCTATAACACATATGCGGAAGCTTTTAAAAGATGAGCATGCAATAACTTAGAAATAAACTCAAATACTTTATTTAAAGATATAAAAATCTTAATAATATATATATATATATATATTTGTAAAACAATGCTGAAAGTTATAACTAGACTAACTCGTTTATGAAGCCTCTAACATACTGAAGATAGGTTACTAGAACAAGATCCTAGTCTACCTGAATACTCTGCTAACAATATATACCAACTACTAATACTCAAGATAAAATGAAGCCCTCTGAAAGTAAGGAGGACTCGCGAAAGATGGATGAAATTAGTCTAAATGATGTGTCTGCAGTCATGAGTACCTGAATCTGCATCATAAAATGATCCAGCGCCGAATGCTGTCAATACATGAAATGAACGGTATGTAAAATAGTTGAGTGAAACAACTGTCTAAAACTGAACATACGAAGCTGAAATGAGTAACTCTAAATATAGACTGAAACAAGGTCAACTGAATAGTAAAACATGTATGTGTGCTTATAACAAAACTTTAAACGAAAAAGGGTCATATTTACTCCTATACTATCAGAAATAGTTGAAATATACCCTTTGTTATACTTTCGGTCAAAATTACCTTTACCGTTATACTTTGGGCCAAATATACCCCTCATCCGTTAAATATTTGAATCTCAATCTTAGAATAGACAGATGGAGGGTTGAGATTAATTTGAAAGACCCATATAACCCAGTTAAATACTTTCTGGCCCAAACCCATTTATATGTCAAACAAAAGCACAACAATTTTTTTGTCAAAAATATTACTAATTGATTAGTTTCACGCAATACATGAAAATTGGTTTTTATAATTACTGTTTCCATTTGTGTTGCCAATAAAAAATACAAAACATTGAAAAAAGAATTGCAAAATTTTTTAAAATAGTTCACTATGTATTGCTCTTATAATGTTCTTATTGAGTTAATTGTCGGGGTTTGATTCTAAATATTTTCAAAGTTCAATTGATGAGGTGCTTGAAATTTCATTGGTTTGGATTGTTGCGCTAAAATAAGAATGCATATTGGGTGGAGAAGTTGGAAACAAAACTGTTGGGTCTTCGACATTCAAATTTGTGGCCGAATTACTTTTGAAGATTGTGCTCGGAAGTTGGTGTAAATCAATGGAATGTTGAAAATTATTTGGGCTATAATTTTTTTGAGCTGAGATTTTCTCTTGCCTAATATGATTGAGTTGAATTCAGTTTTTGGGTTCTTTAAATTTGACGATGAGCTTAAAAAGAATTCAAAGTTCTTCAATAGTTCTTTTCCGTTGACTCATTAAAAATCCAAGTTGCTGAGATTTTGAAGTGCCTTGTGTTTGAATTTGAGAATCATCACCTTAGATGTATATGATTATTATTGAAGCGGTCAAAATTGATTTGAAGATTATTATTTTTTTGGCATTACTCCATTGTTGCCTATTGATATAACGGTAAGGGTATATTTGGACTGAAAGTATAAGGAAGGGCATATTTAAACTATTTTTGATAGTACAGGGGTACATATGACCCTTTTTCGAACTTTAAAACTAAATATATGCAATAATAGCAAATACTTAAAATAAAATAACTTTACTTTTCTTGGGGAGTTTCTCTAACTGACAACCATCACTTTGAGCATCGCGATCATACAATATCTTGCCCACGTTCCAGAGTCATCCTATACCTTTTCAGAGTAAAGGATGAACTTAACTAATGGATCCAATATCTAAGCCCTTACCATCGGCTTTCTGAGGAGTCATTCGAATCAACGGCACGATCCTATCCTACGTTGGCGGCACAGTTATGGGGTTTAGATTATCTGAACTCTTACCCAACTCGATACTCAATACTACTCCCAAAATAATGAAATAATGCTCAATAATTATAAAGATATCCCACATTAGGGAAAGGGTCCCACTTTAGAAGAAAACTGAAAATCTGATACTTTGAGTCTACACTAAAAAATACTTTTTTAAAATTGAACTTTAATAAACTTGATAAGCTTTTTTGAAAATCTTACTATGCTTTCTCAAATCTGAAATATGTTTACTTTAAAGCTGAACATGCTTTCTTTAAGAAACTGACTATACTTTATTTCTGAAAATATACATCTTGATGTAAAAATATATTTTCTTAAAACTCTTCTAAAATAATGTCCTTAACGCAAAATATATTTTCTTGAAACTCTTCTCAAATAAATGCACTTGCAACTAAATATACTTTCTTGAAACTCTTCTCAAATAAATGCACTTGCAACTAAATATACTTTCTTGAAAGACTTCTTTAAATTCTGAAACTTACTTTATTTATAAAAACAATGCATATGAATTACTATGACAAGGTTTTCAAGTAGCTTTTAGCTAGAAAGAGTCCATGTGGTATAATAAGCATGAACCATAAATTAAAGATCATCAATGACATGAAGTACCATAATTTTGATAATAAAATCAAGAATCAACAATAGGTGAATAGAGAGAATTCAAAAATCATAAACTTTGGGGTAAAAACCCTAACATTGATCTTATTAACTGAAATTGTAGATGTAGGGCATGAGGAAGAACTTAATTCTCACTATGATAGCCTTATATACCTTATACGCTCCATACATCTTGAAGAAGAACCCTAACTTGATGAAGAATGATTAAGAAATCCTTTCTTGAGATTCTTGAATTAGTTTCTTGAAAATTTTATGGCCAGGGATTAAGATTTATATTAATGATTCATGATTATATAAAGAAATTTGAGTTGGAAAGAATGAAATTCTTGAAGAAGGACTTACCTTGAAGAAGAATCTTGAAAAAGATTTGAAAGAACCTTGCTTGTAAATCTTAGCTTTGATTTTCCTTAGAGTTTTGTCTAGGGGTTATGAGAGGAGAGAAGGGGAATTAAGAGATGGAAATTTGATTAATTAGGGCCTTTTAGGAGTTAAGTAATTCGGTTGGGGTTTTTCTAGGGATATAAGGACAAAAACAACTTTTTTTAGTGTTTTTCATTCGGCCAAAATGTTGTTGCACTGTGTCATGTTAGTAAATTATCATAATGTTTTACTCCAAACTTTGATTGATGCAAACTTGGTGACATTTGAAAGAAGACTCATAGACCTTTAGTTTGATAGGTTATGGGTCACCTAACTCTTCATATTCTAAGAGATATGATCGTTTCAAGTTGACTCAAGTAAAATCTTGTATCTGAACTCAATTGATAAGGAAGCTTTCAACTCAACTTTGTGTTAGATGATTCTTATGACCTTTATTAATCTCCAAATATCTTCCCACACTAAAGAATTGATCTTAACATCTATGCACAGTTAAGAATCACACAGTACGACCCTATATGCATATGAAGAATGGTTTGGGTCTTAACTTATAAATTTTCGAGGTGTTACAGGTACAACATATTTACAAATCGACAGCCAACAAGTCGAATCAATACACTTCTAAACTGAACTAAATCGACCGTCATGCAGCCCTAAGTGCACCCCATCTCTAAACTTGTAACAATTACCCAATATAAAAGGCAGCCCAATGCATAGGGCATCTTGCATTAGCCGGTCCGAAAAAGGACCGAACCCCAAGAAGTATGATGTAGACAGCCTAATCTAATGCAAGCATTAATGGTTGCTTTCACGACTAAAACTTATAATATGTGGGTAACATGGAGACAACTTTACTGATGCTCCCAAGCTCCCTTTAAATTACCCAGTATCACTTTCAAATTTTATTTGTATGTCAGTTTCTGCTTTAATAATCTAGTCTAATTGTTCTTAGCAAAACCATCAATTTCCATTTCCATACAGTAAGACATTTGTAACCTTGCCTTTGCTGCTAAAAAATGAGTGTTGAACACAAATATGATTTGAAAATCATAAACAACGATTAACTTTACTGAAATGCTGTATTTCAAATTACATACTTGATACTACTACGAGTCTCACATTAATACTAACATACCCTTTCACTTCTATACAAACTTGCTCACTGCACAACACCTGCCTTGGTATGTAAAGCAAAAACTTTGATCCAACCCAATAAGGGAATTTAATTTAGTTCAACCTTGTGCTATTCCTCCTTCCCCACCATTTCTTTTTCATTTTGTCACTGCCTCCTTCATCACTCCCCAGTTTATTCAGAATCACCTTTGTTTCTCTCAATCTTGATCCGTAGTCTTTCTTCCAAGCTTCAAACATCTGCTTCAACCTCCTTAGCTCACGATCTGGACTCAAGTTAGCCTCAACTTGACCTGATTTTACTTCCACCAAGAACTTAGCATCGTCACCAAACACTTGACTCCTCTGCTCAAACTCCTCCGCTAATCGGCTTATGACACTAAGACCTGCGCTCATTGGTCGTACTCCATTGCTCTCTCGGGCCCTCTGATTACTTCCTGTCTCCCAGCTAGACTCTTTCTCATCAGTTGGATTGACAGATGCATCAGAGTTCCTCCTGGAATCATCAAGGGCTAAGCTCCTTTTTGCAATGGAAAGACTTGACTGCAGCGATCTCATTTGTTTCTGCCATATTTCTTCCATGGATTTCATTTTCAACTCATACTCTGACCAACGATTCTCATACTGCTGTAGTCTCTGGTGAAGTAAGTCATTCTCCTCTTCTTTTTCTCGTAGAGCAGCTTCAGCTCTAAGGACTCGACGTTGTAACTCTGCAAGGAAAGAAGACTTCACCAGCACCTCTCCTGACTCATTACCCTATAAGAAGCTAACTGGGATAAGAAACCAACAGAAGAGAATGGGCCCACTGCTAATTAAGATGAATGGTATGCTTTTGTCAATAACGTTAACTAACAAACATGAATAGCAATGAGTGCACAGTAAAGAGACGTCACAAAAAGTTGTCATTCCCAATTTACAGCCACCCATGATTACCTTTCTGCCTCCAAATTGTAACAGTCCAATGTCTCCTGAACATCTTCTGACTAACCAGCCACGAATCACTGGAAAAGAAATTCCAGGAGGTTAATAACTATAACATTAAGTATAAAAACCATGTCAAATCTACTGGATGAGCAAGTCATAATATAGTTAAAACCATACAGTAAATATATTACATTAACAAATAAGAGGAGTCTATAATTCTACAAAGCCCAAAATGTACAGCTATTTGTGCAAAACTATCTTACAGCCAATATCTGCTGTTTATCAGATCATGCAAACTAAAAACAAGTTACTCATGTCTGAAAAATTGCAGTGGAGCTTTAGCAATTACCAGATTGTATCACAATTGATGCATCATGAACATTTTCGTAAGTCTTCCTTTTGGTCCTGCCTCTTATTTGCCTTTGTATACACACAGCTGCTTTGTGTCTCTGTAGTAAGATTGCATATTCTTTTCTAGCTTTCTCACCACGTACAACTGTACAGAGAAAGCATGCAGGAACAGAGTCATAAACCCTACAATAAGCCAATAACAGAAAAGCAAAAATTTCAAAGTTCAATCAAACCGACATGACTGAAGTGTAGCAATTCCTCTTTGAAAATGTTTGAGATCTCGGCGAGCTTGGTGACCTCTAAAACAACTTTGAACACGTAAGATGCCATGGAGAGTGCGATTTCTTGTATCTTCAAGAACTCCAATCTGAAAAGAGGTAATAAGAGAACAACTCATTTTGAATTAGTATATGGAACAAATGAATGTGTGCTCTTTAGTTTGGAGAAATAATTATTTTAACATGATCTTAACCCATTTCTATTGGACAGATTCTCAAATGGCATGGTCTATAGTGGACATCTCAATAAATGACGAGGATGGTTGGAAGCAATATTTCTTCATTTTTTTCTTTTCTTCCTCCAATAAGTACAACAGCAATAACATACCCACTGAAATCCCACTAAGTGGGGTTTGAGGAGGGTAGAGGGTAGAGTGTACGCAGACATTACCACTACCTCGTGGGGTTAGAGAGGCTGTTTCAGAAAGACCCTCAGCTCAAGTGCATCAAAACCAAGTACAAGAAGAAGAAAACAATGAAGAACGCATAGCAATTAATAAGAAAAGCAGTGTGAAGTCTACATCAAAGAAACAGTAACAACAACAACATTGTGTGATAATTGAAACACAATAAACCACTCTTCCTCCAATAAGTAAAGTTGGAAAATAAAAGTTAGGATGGCAAAGTTTATGATAGAATGGGAAACAAAATTTCAAAAAGCTTGCTTTAGGCAATTGTGCAGCAGATCGCATAATTTAGATTACTTGTTTCAACCATCTTTCTCGGGAATCTAATTTAGGAAGGGAAGACAGAAACTTGACTGACACAAGTACCGAATATATAGCATATATATGCATCAGCAGTTTCTCACTGAAACACAAATGGACAGCAAACACAATTTTGCATTATTTAATTTATATATACATTCATATAGATCTAACAAATGCTGTAAGAAAAGAAAGCATCACACTGGCACATGTGTAAGTGAACACGAATGAGAACATCAGATGCATTTGGCCTTAGGCTAGTTCTGTTCTACCCTTCAATCACCTTCCATAGCAAGAAAGGAAGACATTGGACACCAGCATTGGACACCAGCAATATACAAAATGTGATCTTTATATAATTCTTTAATTGTTCTAAATACTTTTCTTCTCCCTTTCTCTACAGATGTAAATTGCAATAGAGACTGTACAACTCCCAAGTGAAAAATTCGTACAATTCTATGCAAAACAAAACTTTAAACGAAAGTAATGGACTAAATGCCTTGAGGAAGTCCAGAGGAGAGAACAAGGTAGTTGTAAAAGGGTGTATGAGCCTCAATTGTACGATACAGGATACTCATAGGTAATGACACGTGCCGGCAGTAGCATTAAATAAAGACTCATGGTCACGGATGATAGATCTACATAGGTTGACCATATTGACAAAAAGCCTAACAGAAGTGCACACAGGGAAGGGAGGAGAGGCAAGAAAAATGGGAGCAAAAGAGATAATTCGGGGTCATAATAGTATTCCTCACCTGTCCAGTTCGGAAAAACAACTTTGTGAAACCAACTTGGTACATATCGGGCAGAATATTGAACTGATGCAATATTGCAACTGAGACACTGAGAGGATCTTGTGATGCAACATGGTCTAATAAAAGGAATCCATACCTGATGTAGAATTCCATTGATGAGAGTAAGAACTCAAGCATACCGAGAAATAAACATAAAATTTAAAGTATTAGTGATAATACTCCATCCTACCTTCTAGCAAACTTCTGATGGGACATTCTGGTAGGAAACCCAGATCTTGATATCCGGACTACCTCTAAGACACCACAACATCGTAACTGCTGCAATACAAGTCCTTGCTCATACTTTCCAGGAGACTGAAAATTGTTGGGCTTGATACAACGTATGAAATGTGGAGTCGTGTTCTCTAGTCGTTGCATTAGTTGGAACAATTGTCCCTAGCAGCAAAAGAAGAATCAAAATGGCAAACATAAGTTGAATCCCACTAGATCATGAACACCCTTCCCCCAACACAAAGAATAAACTCCTTCATGTAGCCCCCAAATCTAGGTAAATTGCTACAGTCAAACAGTAATTATTTTGTCATATAATAACTCCTTTAAACCACCAGTCCTCCAATAAGTTTATCCAGATTATATGATTGTTGAATATAATTCAATAAATCAACCAAATTTAATTTATGTTAACCAGGATACCCAACAGTGCATATAAAAAACAAGCTTAGCGAAGTCTTAACTATATTTGAACTGTGGTTTCACTTGAATAAATATATAGGAACGAACCTGAGAGGGTAGATACAGCAATAATACATCGCATTGGTGATAATTTTACACTCACTTTTTCTTCTCTTTTCCTTCCTGTAGTTTCTGCTTAAATTTATCATATGGTGGCCCCTAAAGGTATTGTCTATGCAAGACATAAGCAGGAAGCAAGCCAGTTTCTTCCCAGCTTCATTTGACACAATTTTGACTAACTAGTTTGGGGAAACCAAACTTGCTGTAATTATCACAATCTCACCTAGGAAACCCTACGAAGTTCTTTTTCTTTCTGAAGTCCCAATGTATAAGATTCCTCAACCAACGCATTCAACTTCATGTGTTAGATAGTTCCATTGAGTCTCTGCATCTATCCTTTTCTTTTGTCTTCACCTTTGGTTTATTCGGAAACAAGATTTGGCTCAGGAATGCCGTTTTTGTTAATTCCAGTGTTTCTCTAAAATTGAAAGCAATAACTATTGAAAGCAATAACTTAGTACGTTTCCATACCAAAGCTCAATCTTTTTGTTTCGACAAAAGCATATGGACCATATCAGCGTGTTATCAGATTTCAAATCAACTAACTTCTGTTTTTTCTTTTTCTTTAGTTAAGAGAAAAGAAGAAATATAAGAAAAAAGGAGATCCTTGTAGATATGTAAAAATACCTTGAATTTTGTGGAAACACTTAATTTCTGGGAGTCTGCTCCACCAGATTTGTACAATGGGCCAACAACAGGCTTCTCAGATTGAGAAAGCATATTTGATGCAAATGTTTGAGGAAGGTGGTACTTGCAAGAAGATAGAAGCTGAATTGAGTTGGAGTGCAGTAAATCACGATTCTTCTCAAGAAATCCAGTTGTATCATAAGTTACCTGGTAACAAAGAACTATTACATTTCCCGGAAGAAATAAGTAAAACATAAACAAGCCATTCACATCACTGCATTAGATAGCCTGAAATTATTTGGGGGGACGGGGATGTTAGCAAGTGAAATGGAACAAAACAAGTAGGTCATAAACAACCATACCTCCCCTGCATAATGGCTTACTGTAAAAGCCTTGCCTCGTTCCCCTCTGAAACAAAGATTAGAATTTAGATGCTGCTTGAGTTTATTGGCAAATGACATGTCAGTGCCATTAGGAAAGGTGGACTCCTCGTCTAACAGAGATAACAAACCCAGTGGTTTCTGCATAAAAGAGAAGTTTCAATACGCTGAAGTTCAGCTGAACCAGATATATACTTCAAGAAACACTAGACATGGAAGGCCTCCATTGTGGCGACTTGGTTCCTCTATCAGCATAGACATTTTACTTCATATTTCAGGCTTAAGTAATACCAAGAACAAAACTTAGGGAATAACATGCTTTAACGAATGTGACCACATAAAATGTTTTATGAGAACTCCTAAAAATCACTAAAGAAAAAGTAAAAGAAAACAATTTAAATGGCTAAGGACAGTTAGACTTATTTAAGAGACTGCACACACGAACCTTCTCAAACAGATTTAGACAATCTTGGTTGTCATCAAAATCAACTTTAGTCCAATCAATGCCATCTTGAATATACTCCTGGAAAGAAAGTCAGCTGTTAATGAAGAGTTAAATATGGCTATATACAAATAAAACAAACTAAAGCTCCTGGAAACTGACTAAACCACAGCCACAAGCATCCTTCTAGTTGCCTAATTGGCAAATGTAGAGCCATGCATGTCAGAGTAAAAGGCTGCCCCCTAATTCTGCTTGGTGGATTAGCAAACAGTATTTATGTTTAACACCAAAATATCCTTATTCCACCATAAGCTTTGAGACTCCTTAGGCTAACAACTACTGGATTGGAAATCAGTATTGTCGATATATATGATCAACATGCTAATAAAGCCTTAAATAGGTAGAAGCAAATATAGAAGATCAACCTGAGGCAGGTAGAATCAAATTAAACAAAACCCCTTTAAGTCAGTATGTTGGTGTCACAATTATTTTTTAATTTAATTATTACTTTGATAAATTCTGTGACAATTAAAATGTTTGGAGCAAACTTACCGTATATCTTTAGTAAATGAACAAAGAATGAAAGACAATAAATGTAACCAACAACAATAATAAAATTGATCACCTGTTTTCAAGGAGAACTGATATCTTCCCGTCACAAAATTATATTCCAAATCAAACAGGAGAAAGTATAATCAAGTAACACACCCGTTCTCGCACAAACTTTCTGTAAACTATTAAAAAGGCTTGCTTCTGTTTATCTCGTCAATTGTGATTATGCGAAGAGATGACTCACAAGAAAATATCCACCCAATTCCTAATTGAAAGATCATCCTATTTGAGATTCAAAAAGGAGGTTGAGAACAATTCTCTCATTCACAATACTATCACTGTTCTCACTAGTATCTGGTGAACATGGCAACACTTAATTATTCAGTATAAAAACTTATTTTGGGATAAAAATAGTGGTGCAAAAAGACAGAAGACGGCATTCTTTATAGCTGTACTAAATCCAAGGTGGATATCATATGATGCAAAAGAGAAAGCAAATGTGGATACGGGTGATGGGAGATTATCACCTCAGGAAGAGGAATCAAATTCAGGATTGGAATAATATGATACAAATACCACTTTGGGTACTCACTTTGAAGAAGTCAAGTCAGCATCAAACTAAAGCCATCTCCATCCCATCCTTTACACAAGAGAAACTACTAAATTGTCAGGGTTCAAAAAAATGAGAGGTGGGGAGATTTACAAACTTGGAGCTTCCTTTCAGAATATCTTTTAGATAGGATGACGAAAGTGCTAAAAACTTGGTCTGAACGTTGCACAAGATGACAGACAGGTGGAAGTAACAGAGTCAAATCCAAAACAAAGAAACAGAGCAACAGGAGGGCAATCGAAAGATAGCAACTTCTAAGATCCACAAAATGAGTACAGAGGGAAGACCAACCTAAAGGGAATAATAAGCTTATCTTGATACTCAAGAACATTTTTTATTTTAAAAAATTGGGATAAGTCCCAAAAATACTTATAACTGAGGGTCTGCATTGGGGTATCATGAGATCATGGGTAGTCTTTGATATGTTTTGTCCCAGGGCAGTGGCTTCTGCATGGTCAGACATTTTGGGTAAATTCAAGAAGTAGTAGCCACCCACCGCTGCGGCTGCTCATCTGATTATCACAACTAGTGTTTATTCTAATCTTCTTAGAATATTAAGTGTAAATGAAAGCATATTGAGTCAAGAGTAATGTTCTTATGTGAGATATTGTTCCATATTGAGAAAACACCACATGTATCTTGTATTTTATCACCTAAAATTGGTGTACCTTACACTCATCAAATCTAAGTTGCTCTCACTCGGTGCGGTTGTCCGATATGGGCATAGATCAGGAGGTCACATCCTTCATGATCTAAATTTTAAGATTCGAGGTACTCGTCTAGGTAAAGATACGGATGGGGGGATTCGGCTAAAATAATTCAAATATCTAAAAATAGATGTGTAAAAGTATGTCTAAATTATTTGTTGTTAGTGGAGGTGGCACTAGCAGGTATCCCACGGAATTAGTTGAGGCATGTGAAAGATGGCCCGAAAACCATGGTTATCAAAAAAAGGTCTAAATTATGAGACATTATGTGAGAAACTTACAAGGTATTCTGAGGAGAAAATATTGAACGAGAGGGGAATCTCAGAAGAAGATAAAAGGAAAAGGACTAACATAGAAATTTCAATATAAAATGTATTCCATTTTCTTCAATTTCACCTTGACTTTTGCTTTGATTACTGAAGTTATTGCATTTGTCCCAAAATTTCTCCGTCAATTTTGGTCAAAGTACCAAAAATTGGTTGACTAGATCCAGTACGGATCCCACACCCACGTCGTGTCGACACGGGCACGGCACCGAAAGTGAAAAGTCCGAGCAATTTAGTATCAAATCATTAAGTCTTCGATATATTCTTATCTTCTAACATTGTATCAGTTTCTCAGCAATTTTGGCCAAGTCTACAGTAACTTCAGCACTTTCTCCTACCAGTGCTCTTTTGTTGTCTGCTCAGCAAAGTGTTCCCTTCTTTCCTTTCTTTATCAATGGCCACTTCGGCCAGTGGCACTGCATTTTTTTCCAGCTACTGCTCTAGTAGCACCACGTGTCTTTCTAGTGACCGCTCTAGAGCCTCTCCCAACCACTTTGACTTCCAGAGACATTGCATTTCTTTTCCTGTGATCGTTCAATTTCAAAATGCCTCTTTCAGGTAACTGTTCTGACAGCGGTATGCAGCTTTCCAGTGATTGTTCTCGTGCAAGATTTGAGGGGCCATAGATTTTTTGGCAAGTTCCCCAACATGTTTTTTAGCATTATTTACTTCATGTGTTTTCAAATTAAACAAACTGGATTTGGTTTTCCCACTTTATTTTGGTGAAAAAGTATTCTTTTTATTGTAAAGGTCAGAATATTAAGTGTTGGCATTAAGAAAGAATGACTAATGTTCTTGCATAAGATATCGTCCCACACTAGTCAAATATCATGTCTTGTTTCCAACACCTATAAACTAAGTTGCTCGGACTCTCCAAAAATGATGCCGCACCCGTGTCGGATCCTCCAAAAATCCTTCAAATATACACTATTTTTGGAGTATCCGACACGCACCCGTCGACATTTTGAAAGAGTCTGAGCAACATAGCCTATAAATAAATGTGTCTTGTATTCATTAAGTCTTTGATAAGTTTCTTCCCTTCTCTTATTTTCTCACATCCTTCTTGCAATACTTAAGATTCACATAGATACAATGGTTGATGCTGGGTACAGTGAAGGAAGCTTTGCAAAGTTGGACCCATAGAAGGGGGAAGAGAAGCTCGAGGGCATGGGGTGTTTCCCCTTCAATAACCATGTGGGTCATTTGGAAAGAGAGGAATAGGAGGGCATTTAAAGGAGTGGAACTAGATTTTGTAAAAATGCATAGTGTTTTGTCTCTAGTTTCTTTTTGGTGTACCTATGAGATCCCTATTTGTATAGAGTTTTGGATCTCTTTTTTTGAGAACCATATTTTGACGTAGGTTCTCTTCTTTTGCCTTTTGGTATATGGCTCGCATACGGGGTTTCCCTTAATTGTTAGTAAAATTATTTACCTTATCAAACAAAACAAAAAACTTAAGATTCACGTTCTTTAATAATGCAAACCAACAGTAAAACTAAAAGCTTCCTTCTGCAAAGCGATAAAAAAATAGAAGATGGACGACAGACAAACCAGACCACCTTCACTGTGGTTCACAGACTTAAGATATCTAGGAGAGTAAAGTTTTCAATACTTGGGAATTAAAATTCAAAAACCCATGAAGAAAAAGATTCCAACTCTATAGTTAATCGATAAAGATTGTTCTTGATAAAATTGAAATTAAACACTTTCACATCATTTTGTAAAACTCAATTAGGTTAACTTTCCCAAGTGAATTATCATCTGTTGTTCCTTCCAATAACATGAAGCTGCTATCGAAATGCCTCTTATTGGAAAGAATAACTAATAGATGTTTTAATACTTAGGAAGCAGAACCACTACCACTGTGAAAGTAAAAAAGCTTTCTTGATCTGACTTCTAAGAGGCTGCAACATGCTCAGCCAGGCTTATATTGTACCACCGAACTTCTGTTCACTCACATTGATGACGCTATTCCTCTTGGGGCATTTATTAAAAAGGAAGTGCATCATGTTAGTTCAAAAAGAAATCTGTTGTCACTATCTGTTTAAAAAGAAAGATAGCTAAAATTCTCAACCATACTTGGCAGATGGATTCTAGATTGGTATCTATGGTCTCATGCTATAAAAATAAGTACTCCCACTGTCCCTTATTTTGTGTCATTGTTTGACTAGAAATGGAGTATAAGAAAGAAAGGCTTTTTGAAATTTGTGGTCTAAAACAAGCCAGACATTTATATGGCTATAAATCATCACATTAAGGATAAAATGGAAATTCCAAAGTTAAATTATTCTAAACATAAAAAAGGTGGCATTCCTCTTGGATAGACTAAAACAGGAACTCAGGAAGTGTGCCGCATATTAAGGGAGACAGGGAGTATATGAAACTACTCGATCTAATATTTACCATATGAAGTCTCACATGTCGAAAAAGGCATACAGTAAGAGCTGAAATGTACTACTCCCTCCGTCTCATTTTATGTGGCGTTGTGTGACTAGGCACATAATTTAAGAAAGACTTTTAAACTTGTGGTTTAAAACAAGTCATAGACGTTTGTGCAACTATTAATCATCTCATAAAGTGTAAAATGAAATTTTATAGTTAAATTGTTTCTAAATACAAAAAGGTGTCATTCTTTTCGGGACAAACTAAAAAGGAAAGTGTGCTACATAATTTGGGACATAGGGAGTATTATTGTATGTTCAGAGCAATGGAAACACCTGTAGCATATGATAATGGAAAACAATAGGAAACCAACCTTATCCAACCACAGCTAGCAGAATACAACACACCAATTCCACCTCCCCCCACTTTTCTCCCTACAGCAATCTCAAAAGTAGCATCCAAGTTACAAGTATTAAAAATAGAGAACCAAGCAAAATCAAAGAATTCAAAAGATCTGCAATCTCTAGTAATTTGACATCAAATTAAACCTATAGCTACTGCAGAACATCCTCTTATTCCCCCAATAAGCACGCTGAGAGTTTTTCTCCGTTGTTCTTACATGTTTTTAGCCTAGAGCAAAAGCCTTTGCATTCTCTACATGGTTTCCCACATTCAATCAAAATCATCAATGAGGGAAGAAAACAAACAGAAAATGACATGTGCCTCAAGTGCAGATACTTATTTAACAGGTTTCAAGATCTTGAAAACCTGAAAGTAAGGTGCAAATATATTCAACCACGGCATCAGTTTCTAAAAGGATCAAGTAAAGGGGTCATCACCTCCTGTTCCAACTTGAACAAGTGACGGTTAAAGTGTTGTTGCAACCTTTCATTGGCATAATTAATGCAGAACTGCTCAAAGCTGTTCCTCTGGAAAGGAAATCAAAGTCAGCATAATCAGAAATAAAAGAAAGATGAACTAACCAAGCATTATAAACACAATACCTCGAATGATTCAAAACCATAAATATCAAGAATGCTGATAGATCTTCCAGTTCGACGTTTGCCAACTGCAAGTGACTTGTTTATTTGTTCAACGAGCCAGTCAAACAGACAAGAATAAATTGATTTTGCCAATGCATCTCTTGTGTCAGTAGCCTAACAAATTGGCAGAAAGATCAATTGTTAAAGGACTTCTTAAATGGTCCATTCGGTCAAATGCAACTAACAAGCTTTCAGCAGACCATATAATAAATCATTACCTGAGATAGTGTTAGCTTTTGGACAATATCATCATTTCTTACTCTCATTTTTCGAGTTGATAAAGCTAGTTTTAGCTCTTCCATACCACACCCGATTAAAGTTGAAACAGTTGTTAGGCCTACAGAATTAGACATCAAATAATAACATCAAAAAGAGTCAACAATAAAAGCATGATACCATTGTAGTTTCTTGGAAAACTAGACAGTTCTAACTGACAAGGATAAGAAGATTCTCCTGACATACTTTATAGATTGATATACAAAATAATCACCAGCGTCTTAATCTCAAATTAGTTGAAGTTAGCTACATGAAACTTCTATAGACATTCTACTCTAATTATATCACTAATTGTTAGGCCTATCCTACTTGCAGAGCTTTAATTAGTCTAGACAGACTCCTTCCTGAACATCGACCTAATATAAGTGCAACAACTAAGTAGGTGTTTGGCCATAGGATTTGGGACCCCACTTACAAGTTTTGATTTGAAATCAGTGTTTGTTTATGAAATCTGCACAAAATTTCAACTTCAATTTCAAATCCCAAAGTCTCCAAAAGTAGGATTTCAAATTCCAAATTGTGATTTCAAATTTTTTGAAATGTAAAAACTTGACCCATAAATTTATATTTTACAAAAAGGAACCCATCATTTTAAGTTTTAACAACAAAAAAAACCATGCTCGACGTGAAAAGATTGTTCATACCCTGTGGAAGGATTATATTAAAGGATAGTTGGTTACTACTATTGTTGACTAGTGGATCTTTCTAAGATAATGTGTATTTGAAAGTTTATATTTGTAATAGCATGTAAATGCAAGCATTTATTTATAAAAGGAAGGCATAATACATAAGCATGACCCTTAACTTGGCTTCAGCTGACATCTATGACCTTTAACTTTGGGTGTGCACAAGTAGGCACTTAAACTTGTATAAAATTGAATAAGTAGACACATGTGTCCTATGTGGCATAATACACATAGGACACCTCGTAGAACACAAAACTACCATGTAGGATGAATGTGTCTATTTGTTCAATTTTATACAATTTTAAGTGTCTACTTGTGCACACCCAAAGTTAAAGGTTATAGTCGCCAGTTGAAGTCAAGTTAAGGGTCATGTTTATATATTATGCCTAAAAGGAACATAAAGATTTGTGATTTATTAATGTGGCACCTTAGATATTCCAATACCTTGTTTATGAACTATGGATTGCTCATTTAGTAAGATTGTATAAGAGTTGGGGAAGTTTGATAGTTTTCACAAATTGTGGGGCTTTTATGTTCAAGAGGAAAAATACACCTTAAGAAATCCAAATTGCACGTCCAAACAAAATTCAACTTCAATTCAACATGATTTCAAATCACAACTTGAAATTATATCCAAACGGGCCCTAAATATGTCAAAAGTTGGTATTGCTCGTGTATATCCTTTTGTTGAGTTACAGGTCCCACATATGTATAAAGTGATACCCTAAGGATTGATACCAGTAATGTACATCCACTTTTGTTGATACTCAATTTTTTCCACATGATATTGGAACCAACTATTAGTAAGCCCATCAGCATACTCATAAGTCAGCATTCAAATTAAACTTGAGTCATATAATACTCAACATCTGGTGTAAAAGGCATCTAAAGGGGTTTATAAGGGGATGGTCATTCCACCAACAGCCTTAAGGTTTGGTTAAATATTCACATTATTTCTTTCCTTTTTTATCATTGTGTTATATTATTAACTAATCGGAATTGATTCCGTGAGATTATAGATCATTGAGCTTTCCTCTATAATATATATCAATTTATTATGATGATGATTCATAATCTGATAATTTTGAAGCTAGTTGTCAACCTATTGCAATCATCCTCTTTTATTTGAACTTGGAACTAGATGCACTCTGCAAATGACTACAAATAGAAGTTGAAAACTAGTGTTTTATGTAAGTTGAGAAAGGCAATACTAATTAACGCCTTAAGGATTCTAAAATGGTTATGCGAAGTCTAAAAGTTGGTCTAGTATCACACGATTACATTACATCCAAAGAGCATGATTATGTGACTTTGCTTTATCAATTTTTTTACTTTTCTTATATGTCCCATAGTTAACTACATAATTTAACTTGAGTCAACCAAAGTATTACAAATCAAAAAGGGGAAAGGAAGGTGTCCAAGTGAGAGCAAGTGTGACAGGAGGAAATAATTGCAAACAATCCCTACAGACGTTACCCAAAAGGAAAAAACTATCGCCTACTAGGAATTGGTAAGGCCACAAATAGCTGAAGTGATTATCTTTTTACTTTCCAAATTACCTTCATCCACAACTGGCTCAGCATGGTTTTCATTATCGACGGCTGTAAAAGAGATATTTCCAAGCCATAAAACTGCAGCTAGCATCGAAAAAACACTCTCTTGATCCTCCTTGCTGATATGGACAACATCGAGTGCTTCCTAAAACAACACTCCATATTTAGCTTCTCAACAAGTTTTAAGGAAACAAACAAGATCAAAAGTCAATTGACTTAAAGATAAAAGAGTGAAATCATTTTTTCATGGAATAAGGATCAAACATGACTTTGGCGACTGGAAGAATATTACCATTACAATACGAAATTGTTCAGCATCATCAACCCCAGAAATTGAGTGGCAATTGCTTTGCCTCAAATAGTTATACTCACTCACATCCTTCAAATTTAATTTTTCTGCAGATGACGCACAAAGAGAGATGAAATAACACCTAAGGTGTCTGACAAATATAGTAATAACTTGTAACTTCAAAACAAAGTTGATAGCTCCATGGACACGGATGAGGCTATAGAAGCCCTAAGAGGACAATCATTAAGGTCTCAAGATAAGGAGTTGCAAGCCAAGATCGTTGGGCTTCAATGGAAAATCAAGAAGATGCTTATCATGGAAGAAAAGCCCAAGAACGAGAATTGTGGAGAAGAATGGAATAGCTGCTACACATATTTTATGGTTCAAGTCCAAGTCCAAATGGAAGAAGATTGGGCCACACAAAGCCAAACAAAAGAGCCCAAAAAGCTGAATGCTTAAAGTCAAAGTTTCCTAAATTTAAAAGTTCCTTATTTTAAAGTTTTCCTAGTTTAAAAGTTTTCCTAGTTTAAATTTTCCTAGTTTAAAAGTTTCCTAGTTTAAAGTTTTCCTAGTTTAAAGTTTCCTAGTTTAAAAGTTTCCTAGTTTAAAGTTTTCCTAGTTTAAAGTTTCCTAGTTTAAAAGTTTCCTAGTTTAAAGTTTCCTAGTTATTATTTCCATAAAAGTAGGATTTAAATCCCATTCTATTTGGGATAGGTTTTCCCTATATATAGGGGTTGATTTTATTATTTTGATAGACAACATTATTATTAATTGAGAGTTTCTCTTCTTTACACCTTTGTGTGTGGCTACTTGGGATTTATCTTGCAACCTTATAAGAACAATTCTTAAGAGGTGAGATTAATTCTTAATTTGATATCTTTGGTTCTTATTCGTAAATTAAAGAAGGCGATTAATCTTATACTAATTGTTGTCTTTAATTTCTTCGAAATAGGGGTCTAGACCACTTTTGATCTAAGTTCTTGAATTGGCTCTATTATAGTATCATAAATTAGTTTTAATCCGCTAATTTTTTAATACTAAGATCAATTAGGGTTCTTAGCACATCTTTTGGAATTTGGGGATTTTCTTCTCAAATTTCGCATAATCTTTTCAATTTTTGTCTTTAATCTATTTATTTTCGCTTCCGCATTATTTTCTTGTTTATTCTGGTAACCCGATTCTTATCAAGTGGTATCAGAGCGGTTCTATCAAGGTTCCGTTCTGGATAATCTTGGGAGTTTCAAAAAACAAAAAAAAATCTTTTTGTAGTTGCTTAAAGGTTAAGCTACAAAGGAAAAAAAAAACAAAAACAATAGGAAAAGAAAATTCAATTTCTTGAGTATTAAGGTCTTTCAAGAAACTCCGAATTTGTTCTGATTCTTGATTTTCTACCTCAAAGAAGAAAATCAAGAAGAGGGAAAATTGAAGTTTTTTTTTTGTTTCTTTTTTTCTTGTTTCACAAGGTGGTCCTTTTTTCTTGTTTCATCAGTCCCATTTTCTGGGAGTTGATAAATTCTTTTCTTTCTACATCTTACTTCTAAAAGGATTGTTACTAGTAGGGTTTATATATAAATCCTAAAGGAACCAGCCAAAGGTTGTAATTTGAGTGGAAAAAGGCAAGAGAGGGTGAGATCAATAGAGATATAAAAAAAAGCCAAATCGAGAGAATTGTTTCTTTGAATTATTGTTTTAGATGTCTTTAACAAGAAAGGATGATGACACTGGACTCAAAACGATGAATTAATGAAGATGCTCAAAATGATTACGACCCGACTTGATGCGTTAGAGAGTGCACAAAACCCACATAATCCCGTGAACATGACCGATGTGAGGAGAATCCATCAAAACCCGATGCCTCAAGTTAGGAGACAAGCTTTCCGAGCTCCTCAAGTCCATCAAACTGAGGATCAATTTGGTGATTATGAAAACGAATTTGAAGAAACTTACCAACTGAGAAACAAAAGGAGGGTGCCACGAGTTAGAGTTGAGGATGACAATCTTAGTAGCATTAAGATGAAGATTCCTACTTTCAAGGGGACAAGAGATCCAGACTTGTACCTTGATTGGGAGAGGAAAGTGGAGGCCATCTTTGACTGTCATAACTACTATGAAGGTAAGAAGGTTAAACTTGTTGTGGTTGAATTTTCTGACTATGCTGCTAGTTGGTGGAGGAAATTTTGCAGAGACAGAATAGACAATGGAGAACTGCCCGTTGCGACATGGGACGAGATGAAGAGGGTTATGAGAAGACGTTTTGTACCATCACACTTCCAAAGAGATCTGCAAAAACGCCTTCAAACTCTGAGGCAAGGCTCTATGTCTGTGGATGATTATTTCAAGGCTATGGATATGGCTATGGCTATGATCCAAGCAAATTGTAATGAGGATAAGGAGGCCACTATGGCAAGATTTCTTAATGGTTTAAATGGAGAAATAGTTTATGTAGTAGAATTGCAACAATATGTGAATTTAGATGAATTGGTTGAGTTGGCTGTAAAAGTAGAAAAACAAAATAAAAGGAAGCAACAAGCTGGCTCATGGAAGAATCGATCTACTACAACTACAAGGAAGCCATGGCCAACACATGAGGAGAAATCTATGCCTAAATCACAAGATGACAAAGGCAAAGGTAAATGGGAGGCCAAAGATGGAGGTAAGACTTTTAACACAAAAACGTCTACTCCTTCTACCCCTTCTAGTGCTATACAATGTCATAAGTGTCAAGGGAGGGGACATAAGGCGTTTGAATGTCCAAATAGAAGAGTTGTCTTAATTAAGGATAATGGGGAATATGAGAGTGAAAAAAGTGAGGGAGAAGAAGAAGAAGAAGAGGGTGTTAGGAGAGAGGACGACAGAGAGATGACTTTTCATAATGAGGGACAATTTTTGGGGGTAGTTACGCGTCTTATGAACATTAATATGAGAGAGCTTGATGAGGCACAAAGAGAAAATATTTTTCATACACGATGTGGGATAAAGGGTAAAATTGCTCTATGATCATTGATAATGGTAGTTGTGCTAATGTGGTGAGCACATATGCGATGGAGAAATTGGGGATTCCATGCACGAAACGTAAGGCCAATTATAAGCTTCAATGGTTGAATGACTGTGGTGAGCTCAAGGTGAGTAAACAATGCATGATTTCCTTTTCTATTGGAGAGTATTCTGATGAAGTTCTTTGTGATGTTGTACCAATGCAAGTTTGTCATATTTTGTTGGGCCGACCTTGGCAATATGATAGATATGCTTCCCATGAAGGGAGGAGGAATAAGTACTCTCTTGAACATAAGGGGAAGAAGTATATTCTTGCACCCTTAACTCCTTCTCAAGTGTATGAAGAACAACAACGACTAAAAGAAACAATGGGGAAACATGGGGAGGGATCAAAAAATTGAGAGAGAGGAAAATATTCAAGTGAGGCGTGAGAAGAGAGAGGGCAACAATGAGGAAAAAGAAAAGGTGGGAAAGAGTGATAAAAAAGAGAGAATTGGTGAGAGGAAAGAGGCTCAGGGTGAAAAAATAGTGAATCTTGCAAAAGCAAAAGAGTGTTCACTTGCAAAAAAAGAGGGGCTGCCCATTGTCCTTCTCACTTATAGGGAAGTTATGATTAACACTAACGATATAACTCCTTCTTTGCCTAGAGTTGTATCAACTCTTTTGCAGGATTTTGACGATGTATTTCCTCCGGATATCGCTAAGGGATTACCTCCTTTGAGAGGAATAGAACATCAAATTGACTTTGTTCCTGGATCTCAACTTCCGAATATGCCCGCTTATAGAAGCAATCCAGATGAAACAAGAGAACTACAAAGGCAAGTAGAGGAACTGCTTGAAAAGGGCTTTGTGAGAGAAAGCATGAGTCCATGTTCTGTTCCTATGCTATTGGTACCAAAAAAAGATGGAACTTGGAGGTTGTGTGTGGATTGTCGTGCCATCAACAAAATAACGGTAAAGTATCGACATCCTATCCCCCGCCTAGATGATATGCTTGACCAATTGCATGGCTCTAAAATATTTTCAAAAATTGATTTAAAAAGTGGATACCACCAAATTTGAATGAATCCTGAAGATGAGTGGAAAACTGCTTTCAAAACTAAGAATGGATTGTATGAGTGGTTGGTGATGCCGTTTGGCTTAACTAATGCACCTAGTACTTTCATGAGGCTAATGAACCATATCTTTAAAGATTTTCATGGCAAGTTTGTGGTGGTGTATTTTGATGATATTCTAATATTTTCTACATCTCTTGAAGAACATGTGGAACACTTGAGGTTAGTTTTTGATGTGCTTAGGGAGCAACAATTGTATGCTAATATATCCAAGTGCACGTTTTGTGTTGATAAAGTAATCTTTCTTGGTTTTGTTGTTAGCTCGAATGGTGTTGAAGTTGATGAAGATAAAATTAAAGAAATAAAAGAATGGCATGTTCCTAAGAGTGTTACTGAAGTGAGGAGTTTTCATGGACTTGCTAGTTTTTATAGGAGATTTGTGAGGGATTTTAGTACAATTGCTGCACCATTAACGGAAGTCATTAAAAAAAATAAGGTGTTTAATTGGGGAAAAGAACAAGAGCATGCATTTAATGTCTTGAAAGATAAGTTGTGTTCTACTCCTTTGTTACAATTACCAGATTTTTCTAAATCTTTTGAAGTTGAATGTGATGCTAGTGGAAAAGGTATAGGGGCTGTCCTAATGCAAGATTCTAAGCCTATTGCATATTTTAGTGAGAAATTGAGTGGTACATTGAATTATTCTACTTATGATCATGAGTTGTATGCCTTGGTAAGGGCTTTGGCTACTTGGCAACATTACTTATGGCCACGTGAGTTTGTGATAAAGACTGACCATGAATCATTGAGGTACTTGAAAAGCCAAGCTAAGTTAAGTAAACGACATGCCAAGTGGGTGGAGTTCATTGAGACGTTTCTTTATGTATTTTCATACAAACAAGGTAAGGACAACGTAGTGGCTGATGCATTGTCCCGAAGGTACGTTCTTGTTTCTACTCTTACTTCTAAGCTGATGGGATTTGATCACATTAAAACTCTGTATGCTAATGATTCAAACTTTGGGGTTGCTTATGATGCATGTTTGAAGGGACCCTTTGAGAAATTCACTCTACGTGATGGGTTCCTTTTCAAGGAAAATAAGTTGTGTGCGCCAATATGTTCATTGCGTGATGTTTTTGTAAGAGAAGCACATTGTGGGGAGCTTATGGGTCACTTTGGAGTGCCAAAAACCTTAGATATACTTGCTGAAAATTTCTTTTGGACTGGCATGCGCAAGGAAGTAGAAAAATTTTGTTCACAATGTTTAGAATGTAAACATGCTAAATCTAGGGTTTTACCACATGGGTTGTATACTCCATTGCCTGTTCCAATTTCTCCTTGGATAGATATATCTATGGATTTTGTCTTTGGTTTACCAAAAACGAAGAATGGCAAGGATAGTGTATTTGTTGTGGTGGATAGATTCTCCAAGATGGCTCGTTTCATTCCATGCTTGAAAACTAATGATGCTTCTCATGTGGCTGATTTGTTTGTTAAAGAGGTGGTGAAATTACATGGCATACCTAGAACTATTGTTAGTGATAGGGATGTTAAGTTTTTAAGTCACTTTTGGCGTGTTCTTTGGGGAAGGTTAGGGACTAAATTGTTATTTTCTACCTCTTGTCACCCCAAACTGATGGACAAACTGAGGTGGTGAATAGAACTTTAGGGAACATGTTGAGGGCTGTTTTGAAAGGTAAATTAACTTCTTGGTAGAATTTGCTTATAATAGAACTATTCATTCTTCTACTGGATCTTCTCCTTTTGAAGTTGTTTATGGTTTTAACCCCCTTACTCCCCTTGATTTAGTACCACTGCCTAGTAATGATATTGCCAGTCTTGATGGACATAATAAAGCTGAGATGATGAGGAAGATACATGGGCAGACTAAACTGGCTATTGAAAGGCGGAATAAACAAGTTGCCTTGAGAAGAAACAAAGGGCGAAAGCAAGTCATTTTTGAGCCTGGGACTTAGTTTGGATTCACATGCGTAAAGAACGGTTTCCCTCCAAAAGGAAGTCTAAATTGCATCATAGAGGCGATGGACCTTTCAAAGTTCTTGAGCGAATTGGAGACAATGCTTACAAATTGGATTTGCCTGGTGAGTATCAAGTAAGTGCTACTTTCAATGTTGCTGACTTGTCCTTGTTTGATGTAGGGTCTAATTCAAGGAAGAATTCTTTTCAAGAAGAGGGGGATGATAGCTCCATGGACACGGATGAGGCTATAGAAGCCCTAAGAGGACAATCATTAAGGTCTCAAGATATGGAGTTGCAAGCCAAGATCGTTGGGCTTCAATGGAAAATCAAGAAGATGCTTATCATGGAAGAAAAGCCCAAGAACGAGTCTAAGAATTGTGGAGAAGAATGGAATAGCTGCTACACATATTTTATGGTTCAAGTCCAAGTCCAAATGGAAGAAGATCGGGCCACACAAAGCCCAACAAAAGAGCCCAAAAAACTGAATGCTTAAAGTCAAAGTTTCCTAAATTTAAAAGTTCCTTATTTTAAAGTTTTCCTAGTTTAAAAGTTTTCCTAGTTTAAATTTTCCTAGTTTAAAAGTTTCCTAGTTTAAAGTTTTCCTAGTTTAAAGTTTCCTAGTTTAAAAGTTTTCTAGTTTAAATTTTCCTAGTTATTATTTCCATAAAAGTAGGATTTAAATCCCATTCTATTTGGGATAGGTTTTCCCTATATATAGGGGTTGATTTTATTATTTTGATAGACAACATTATTATTAATTGAGAGTTTCTCTTCTTTACACCTTTGTGTGTTGCTACTTGGGATTTATCTTGCAACCTTATAAGAACGATTCTTAAGAGGTGAGATTAATTCTTAATTTGATATCTTTGGTTCTTATTCGTAAATTAAAGAAGGTGATTAGTCTTATACTAATTGTTGTCTTTAATTTCTTCGAAATAGGGGTCTAGATCACTTTTGATCTAAGTTCTTGAATTGGCTCTATTAGTATCATAAATTAGTTTAAATCCGCTAATTTTTTAATACTAAGATCAATTAGGGTTCTTAGCACATCTTTTGGAATTTGCGGATTTGCTTCTCAAATTTCGCATATCTTTTCAATTTTTGTCTTTAATCTATTTATTTTCGCTTCCGCATTATTTTCTTGTTTATTCTGGTAACCTGATTCTTATCAAAAGTACTCGGATTTAAGTTTATATTAGGCATAGTTCCGATCAGAAACCACTATAAATCTAGCACATACTATCATTCAATCCAAGTTCCATTTTTGTTGAGTTGTACCTGCTTTGTACATGCAATTCTCGTCCAAATCCTCTCATATATTGATATTAAGCTGCATTTGCATGTGCTAAACTTCGATCCTTATTTCAAGCAAATACACATTTTTTTCAAGGAAGTATTGTAAGGGGGATGGGGAAACTGTAATAAGGACTACCAATGTGCATTGTAACTAAGGCGAACTATCTTCTTCTGAAGATAATCCACAGGTAGTTAACAGTTTCTATGACATTTACTATAAACAATGGAAGTGTCAACCAAAATTATGGAGCAAACATATAACAGCCGCATCATAAAGGAAAAACATCTAGAAAAAATGTATTGAGAGATCATACAATGAAAATCTCACCCTCGTATATATTTATCAGTTCATACCTTTGAGAGCTCCTGGAGCTCCTGCACAGAGCTGATAAAATATATGATATGACCTTTCTCCCTGGCTACATTGAACCACTCTGGACTGTTCCATAAAACTTATTCATTAAGTGTATATTACAAAAAAATAAGATTTGCTGTTGATCAAGGCAACTCAAAGGGAAAAAGTACCTTTTCAAGTAGAACTGTGAAGATCGAGAAACCATGCCAGCAGTCAAAGGAAAAGTACAAATACATGTCAGCCACTTGATTTGACTTTAGTACAAAAATTTCATTTCAATGAACTCATACAGATTGCTGTCTTACATGTTTGAATATTAGCCCCAGATATTTTTCCAGTCTCACTAAAGTGAATCTCAATAAGCTTCCCCTGTCAACAAATAGTCAGCAATTCTCAAAGACTCGGCAGACATCTTGAAAAATGATTACAAAGTAACTGGGAAAACTACTTACAAATCGACTTGAGTTGTCATTTCTTAAAGTTTTAGCATTACCAAAGGCTTCTAAAATCGGATTTGTTTTCAGAATCTCATCCTCTATTCCACTACCACCTCCAAGGGCAGCCAAGTATTGCATTGCAATCTTTGCTGTTTCAGTTTTGCCAGCTCCGCTTTCCCCACTGGGTATTAACAAACCAAGGACTATTTTAGGATACAGATTATCTAAGATAACTTAATGCAATAAATTAGTACTCACGAATTTCTTGAAAGTCAATATATCACAAGCATTATAGGAAGTCAAAGAGGATCGTACGTAATAAGCAAGAAGTATTGTAGATATAACTACTAGTCAGAGACTACACAAAAGAACGTATATTAGGCTAACTCCAGCTAGCAGGAAATAAGCACAATGGAAAAGGCCAATCAACCTAAATAATAAGAATGCATGCCTTCATGTAAGCCACCAAGTGAGAATAACAAATTACCAAATTAATCATCCACTTTCCACTCTGAGTTTACCAAAAGTGATCTCTGATGTGCTGGCATTTGACGGCACGTTTGATGCTTTTAGCTATGAATAATTGTGAGTTCTTAAGCAACAGTGTCCTTTAATAGTTTTTCTACTGTGTTAGACAGGAAATTAGCCAAGACAAGAAAGAAAGCAAAATGAAGCAAAGTGTTGCTAAAGGAAAGCTCCGGCGGACCGTTAGACCTGTGACGAGCTGTCATGGGGTAGCCATCACATTTGCAGAGAAAAGCCCAAGTTTCTGAAGTTTTCTGACTGCAAGGACGACGAACCTTCAGGCCTACGACAGGCCGTCAGATAAAGCGTCACACGTGCAGAGTTGATCCACCTTCTAAAGTTCAAGCGGCGGTGGATCTGACGGACCGTCAGATCTCCAACAAGCCGTCAGGCTCGGCGTCACACTTGCAGGGTTAAGGCACTCTCTGAAGATCAGACAACGCCAAGGCGACGGCCCGTCACATCAGACGCAGCGTCAGACGAGCCTCGAGATTTCTTCTTTCTGTTTTTAAAGTTAAAATTTCTTAGAACTATAAATAGTATCTTTAGGGTTTTATATTATGATCTTTGTTTTAGCAAAGAAGACGATAATGCTTGAACGGAGTTTGAACGAGAATTACATTGATTAATTGAATCAAAGTGTTGATTGTCTTTTAACTCTTGTAAGTAATTACTTCTTGAATGAATGCAATTATATTGCTTGTTTCATTAATCATGAGTGGCTACACCCCACAACCCAGGGTTGTGGAATCCATGACAACTTGACCTAAAAATAGGGTTTTTACGAAATAAATCGGGTGTTGTGTTTGTATACTTTATTACCTCTTTCATCTTAATTGACTTTTAACGGTTGCAAACATTAAAACCTGCCTTAAAGTTCATCTTGTTTGAGTAAAAAGGCTAAAACTTGGAAAAACCGTTAATAACAAGAATTCGAGGATCTAGACTTGTCTAATGGTTAATGTTGTAGCAAGATTAACCAACTTGAGTATTTATCTCTTGAAATGAATGGGAACACTTTTAGTTCAAAAGAATAAAAGTGATATGCATTTAGGGGTCGTTTGGTAGGAAGTATTAGAAGAATTAGTCCATGGATTATGTAAGGTATTATTTAGTACTATGTTTGGTATGAATTTTGGGTCTATGTATAACTAATCCATGGATTAGTTATACACCCTACATGGTATTATAGGATGTATTACTTATACCTTCCATTTGGTGGTATTAGTAATACATAGGATATAATACCATGGGATTATTCTATGTAAAGACAAAAATATCCCTCAAATCATTTTATTTATTTTCTTGATTTTTATGTTTTATATTTGTACTAGTAAATTTATTTAAATAAATTAGCTTACAAATTTTATTATTTAAAGGGAGTTGTTTGTTGCTAAACAAATTCAATACAAATCAATACAATATTTGAAATGTGAGTTGTTTAACATTTACTAATTGAAAAGGCAAATATATAATCACATGACGTTTATGATCTTAACTGAATGTATTATTTGTTTATATATATATATATATATATTTATATATATATATATATATATATATATGGTTTCTAATTATTTGTAATTTGAACAGTTTATAAAATTGTATACATATTAAAACTACAACTTGCAAGTTTTATGTGTAAATGTAGATGGTTTATTCGATCTTACTATTGATTACCGTCTTTTCGGTTTTAAAAGTAGATGATCTATCTTTTTTAAATTAAAAATTGACATTTTGTGAATGATCAATTTATTAAGATGACAATTATTTTCCCTCAAATAATTCAAGCGAGAAAATAGCAAACATGATAATAAAATTGTTCTTCTCCTAGCTAGTTAGAAGGCCATAAAAAATAATATTGTCCGGCAATTATTTACCTTGACCCAATTACATGAAATAGAAAACCTCATAATAATTCAAGGGTATAATTGGAAAGAAGCTTTTTGTAGAATTTTAATTCAAACACAAGATGAGGTGGAAAGCAATGCACCAAACACTTGATAAAAAATAAACCCTGCATTACTAATCCATGCACTACAAATCCATGCATTACTAATCCCTGCACTACTAATCCCTACACTACTATTCTTTGTACCAAACGACCCCTTAATGTGGTTAGAAATAATTAAGTGTCACCTAAGTTTAATAAACTGATATACTAACAACGCAAGATTCTATAATTAACCCGAAAATGGTCAAATAGTCTTGGTGAACACAATTTTGGTTAATTTATTGATTCTAAACTAAGTGGTATAGTTCATTGTTACTTGTCAAAAAGTGAATGTTAAACCAAAACCCAAAATTCTCATATTTCCCATTTTGTTCTTAGTTTTCGCCTTATTCCAAGTGGGATTCGACCCCAACCTAGTTGGGTTCTCTATTTGACGACGACCGTTTTATACTTCTTAATTGAGGTGTAATTTTGGGCGTATCAATCTCCTTAGTATTATTTCTTTTTTTCTTAAAAAGAATACCCTTTGTGATATTATTTGTGCCAAAGTGCATATAATATGTAATGAAACAGTAGTAGTAAGAAAAGAAAAAAGGGGAGGGGGAGGCGGTGGTACAATTTGAAGTTCCTCCAGAAAATTCAGAAAAATACAGGACTCAGTAGGTGACTTCTCATTAAAACCAATCAAAAAGGAAGTTTAGACAATCCAGGCCTTAAAAAACGGCCTTTACTTCTCATTGAAAAGTTATCTTTCTCTCTAACCAAATGTACGAAAACATGCATTGTAAAACTGACTTATTTTGATGAGACATACATTTAAAAATAGGACCTGATTACCCCACTATCATTTCTTGCATTTATCCAAACCTTTAAATATTTTGGAAGCATAAGACCATCAATCTGCTGTCGTTCACAGTACAGTAAAGCATGGCTAACATTTTCCTCCCCTTTGATACGGAAATGAAAACAGTCACAGAGATTGCCGACTTCTATGTGTTATGTCGGAGCTGAATTGGGAAACTGATTTAGGGTTTGTCAGCATAAGGATTAAATGAGACTATGTAGAGGGAAACATGTATACATATGGAGCAGCCAGCAAATAAAGTAAGGATCACACGGATTGTGATCGTACGGTGCAGAATTAAAATGGAAGTCATGATCTACGGCTAAGGATTAGCATCAGCTAACTAAATACCTAACAGACTAGAGCTGGACAGTTATACGAATTCTGGTAAAAATCCTAACCACCAAATATCTTCTCTCTAATGTCTAGTTTCTCTCTCCATCTCTTCTTATCTTCTTCTTCCTAATTCTTTCAGGGAAATTACAGAGGAACTCAAGCTTGTAATGGAGTATTAAGCTTAGAATTACCCTCTTCATTTTCATCATTCAAATGTGGTTACGTTGTATCAAATTCACAATCAATAAAATTCCATTTTTGTTCTATTCCTTGATTTCAATTTACATACATTGCAAGTATATCACAATTGGTATCAAAGCATAATCCTGGCCTTAAAAGATAACAATTACTGAGACAAGATCTAAATCGGTGGAGGATAACATGAAGAAACTCGAGTCGCAATTGCAAAATCACATGGCTGAAATAGGAAAGAAATCTGAAGCCACTGATGTAAAGATTGATGATCCGGGAAGAAAGCTTGACATCATGATGGAAAAACTTCTGCCGGTGCAGAATGGCATCTTGGGTAGTTGTTACACATTGGTACAACAAAGTGTTAATGTGGTTACCCTGGGCTCTCCTACCATAATAGCTAGCTTATGGGGTGTGGTTCTCCCTGTTATACAGTGGTATCAGAGCCACCCACCACTCTTTGTACCCATTGTGCCTTGGATGGTGATGCCGGTATGCAAGTGTTTATCCATGGCTAGTAATGTCTAGCGCACAGCCATCGAGGACAACGGAAACGGAGCATGGTGGTTTGTTATGGTCCATTGCAAAGTGCCACATAGGTACTACAAAGTGCTGATGTGGGGTATTTATAGCCCTGGGCTCTCCCACCTTACTAGCTACCTTTTGGGGTGTGGTTCTCCCTGGTTATAACACTGTGACATGTCCTTGCTTTTTCTTTATCACCCAGAAATCCCCGAGCCCAATGGCCCATAGTTCAAATTAAGGTTGAATAGTACATCGGGCCCTCTAACTTTCTCCAATTAAATACCAAGCTTATGTCTTCGGCAAGGTTGAAACCCATAACATGTGCCTAATCCACATATCACGTGTTGCGCTCTTACACTTTGAAATTGTGTTATTTTGGAAAATAGCACATATTTCTAAAAGCTTCCCCCACTATCAATTCCGGCCTTTACCTAAACCTTCCCTAGCAAACAAGTTTACTTTTGTTTGGCATCAACTGCTAACACACCTAAATCAAAAAGCATACACCAACGGTCTGTTGCCCATTGAAATGTGAGAAAGCAATTTAGCATTTTCCTCCCTCATTACAGAAAAAAATAATAATGTCATGGATTTTCTTCCTTCTAAGATTATGTCCTTTCTACTTGTTGTAATTAAACTTAGTAGTGTACTTTCTGGATTCTCACCTAACTAATCATATCTGGTAACTAAGGAGATCGGCTCCCCTATTTGTTCCCTGAAACAGCTATTATAAAGGACAACATTTTAGAAAGTTTTTATATGCATATTCATACAATAGCTTGAATCAGATTAATCTCAGTGGGGGCAAGAGAAACAATAAGCATGTAAAATCAGGGGCGTATCTAAGGGGGGGTCACCGGGTTCACGTGAACCCATGCTCCCCTCCGGAGATCATATATAATAGTGTTATATTTTTTAAAAAATATTGAAATATAGATTTGTGAACCCATACTCAGAGTATCATATTATGTGACGATTATTGGGTGCCACCTCTCTAAGTGAGGTTAGAAATCTGAATCTTATATATGTATAGATATATCCGATCAAATTTACATCTTAGATCCACATTTTTACAATAGTGCACCCCTCATCTCGAAATCCTAGATACGCCTCTGTCAGTAAAATGATTCAACATTTCAAGCTAGTTGGTTTGTATTTATGGATTCTTTGCTTCCAATGTGATTCTATTCTTTTGATAACGTCAATGTGGTTCTATACTTATCTAATTTCACGTGGATTAACAAGAGATTTTGAGTCATTTGAGATAATTTCCCTCCTTGTCACAGGTGCATGAATGGACCAGTAACTTAAAGCAGTACATGCTGAGCTCGACATCATGGGCTTATGACCCAAGAGGGGGCAATAAAGTGATGGGACAAATAACATTTACAAAAAAAAAAAAGTTTAAGTAGTATATATTAGTTAGATGAGATTCAGCTCTGAATATACGTAAAGAAAGTGGATATTAGAAGACATCAAACAAAATGAAAACTATAATGCATTTAACTAGCTGACCTTATAATGATAGACTGATTCACTTCATCTGCAGAAAAAAGAGAACTATGTAAGATTTACCATGATTACCAGGAATGATGTTCGGCCTCAATCATTATTACTGGATATACATAACTTCAGTACCTCGAACCATTTCTCTTATTGCCATATCTGTGATGGCATATACATGTGGGCTCTCCATGGATTTACGTTTATAAGCTTCAATGTACTCATTGCTATACAATGCGACTTTCTTAAAAGGATTCACAGCGACAAGAACTGGACCAGCTTTTGTCTAAAAGAGGTGAAGAGGAAAAGAAATAAAGGCATAAGAATAAGAAAAATCAAGAAAAAGTTAACTACAACTTGATTAGGAAAATTTGTGCATACATAAATCATATCTCTATTGTATCTGTACTGAAGATTGTACAGCACTGATGGCTCATTTAGATAACTCAATTGCATAAGATCATCCACACCATCAAGAATATCAGGATTTGCAGGTATTAAATCATCAGCTTTAACTTTGAAGACCTGCTTTGACCAAGAACAAACAAGGCATGAGATTAAATCATATGCTTGAACCTTCACTAAGCATGAAAAGTCTTTTAATTTAAAGAAGAAAGAGATGTGTTTGTAAAACAAACATGTAACAAGAACTTTAAGAAAGTTTGACAGGTAAGATATAGAGCCCTTAGATTAGGAAGAAGCGTGGAAGGGACTTGGAATCTGGGGAGGGAGAAAAATGGCGGTACATGTTGGAGCAGGACAAGGGTAAGGTACACAGAGGCCATGAAGAAATGAGAATGAGAGCGGGCAGATGGGTGATAAACATACTTCTTTTTGTTTTCTAAGGCATCCCTTCTTTTCAACTTTTTGAACAGATTGACTAGAGAACTGCCGAAACAGTTCGTTTCTTTTACGCAGAAAGCTCTGTAAGCAAAAAGATGAAAAATTCTAAGCAAACTGCCTTACTTTTCCTTCAGACAATGATATGAGAACTTCATTTCCAGATTTCGAAATGAATGTTGCCAGCTCCCAGCTCCCATCAGCTAGTTGAAACCATGAATGAAGCTTCTGCAATAAGTCCATGCCAAAAGTTCAAAAAAGAAGGTAAGAAAATCATTAAAAGGAGAAATATCTTTGTGCGGTCAAACCAGCATATGATGAATACAAGCCGGTAGAAAAGATCTCATCAACCAACCCCACACATAAAATACGAGGGGGGAAATGGGGGATTATCCTGTTTCAAACCATTGTAAAGGTAATAATTGCACATGTTGAACATTACTTGTATATGTCGTAACCCAAATCCAACATAAAATTCAAACAAGCAAGAAAAACAACTTGAAGGCTGTCATTGACTATTTTATGTCTAAGAATTTTTCCAAAAGCTGTACACAGGTGAGATGAACTACGCTATCTTTTGGCTTTTGCCAAAGCTATTCTGACAAATGATACTATAAATAATTAGCCACCAGCTGTCTCACAAGATCCAACACCGTAAAGCACTTGTCAAGAACCAATAAAATATATATGGATTAACGAAGCTCCCGTAATTGGTTGCACTCTGTCTAAATTTACAGGTTGCACAGAAACAGTGAGATGCAAGTTTATCTTAGGTGCAGCATCACAAAATCAATAAACAACCTCTGTGTTTGCAAACTTCATGAATGGTGGTAACTTCTCCTACTCGTTTCCTCCCCCTCCCTAAAATTCCAGTCTCCAGAGCCGTTTCAAAGCTACTTCGGATCATTCAACATCTTTCCAGGCATTGTAACTGTGTTGAAGTATGTGACTAACTCATCCAAAAGCTTAAGTTGTTAGAAAGGGAACGCTTTTATATATTAAATCATGTCTTCAACATGCCCTCTCATGCGTAGGCTTTATTCTTTTTCATGAGCTAAGAACGGGGAAAAATTTTCTAATAATAGGTAGCGGTGAGACTTGAAAACAGGACCTATGCATGGTGTGGTACCATGTTGAAATATGTAACCAACTCATTTAAAAGATTAAACTATTAGGTGGCACTATTATTTACTTTACGTCTTCAACAAACTAAAAAAAGGATAACTTATTTGGTTCATGAAATCCATCCATTTGCATGGGCTTAAAAATTGGGGAAATACCAATGGTATTGGAACTCTGAAGAGGGGATTTAAGCATGGATCTTTTGAAACAGGAGCGCAGACGAGTTTAGTATAACTATATACTTCTCTAAAAGCATAACCACAAACTTGTACACCAGAAGAAATACTCTACAATCACTCACAATACCAGAAATTATTGAAAAGTTAAAGTCACAGATTTTCCTTCGGAATGTTCTGTAGTCCTGTCACGATATTCCCAAAATAATTGGTCTACTACACACATTCTACTGTACTCACAAATTGTATTCCTTCAGTGAGCAAGGATCGGACAATATGTATCGCCCCATACCTCTTGGTATGCACATAGACAGACTTTCAAATCATCGAACCTTTCTCAGAAACAGATGCATCTCTCATAATTCACAAGGCAATTACATAATGAGAAACAAGGGAGATAGTCTTCTATCTAAGAACAAAAAATGCAGCATGCCACAAGAAGAGGAATAGGTAACCTCTTATGTGCTGAAACTTAAATAGATTATTTTCACACTGCGTATAGTAAGTTGATCATCTTCTAACTGTAACAAACAAGAGAAACTCCAGAAAGACATTCCTACTTAAGCCAATGTTTACAAAAAAAAATTACCAACAAACGCCAGCCAGTTTTCAATCTAGTAACTTAACCAAATCCTAGTAGAAAGGTTGCAGATATTGATGATTTCTGGGTCAACTTGTATGCATCTCAAGTAGTCCACTGGACAACCTATCCAGCCCAAAAGCACAGGTTAATAAGGATCTTGCTCATAGTGGCTGAAGCAGATGGCCTCACACCAAGTGTCGTCACTGGGATTTGAATCCATCATCATCAGATTGATAGTCTCGTACCTCAAACTCTAGGTCATCACCTAGGGAACAGAAAGGACGGTGGTTGATAAAGCATTCTTCTTTGTTCAGATTATGAAGATTAACATAAACACCTCTGGGGACTTTATCTCAAGCAACCAAATCAGAGACTTCAACCTTTGAACGTCACCATCCTTGTAAAATTCCATTTCTTGGTAAGTCATCCATAGTATGAAACATTACCCTTAGTCAAAAAAAGAATATATCTCATTGTTCATAAAGCATTTTCTCCTCCGGATACTTGGAAAAAAAACAAGCTCTCTGGATGCTCCCTTCCAAACTACGGATCAGAAAAAAGTTTCAGACTATAAACCAACATACTTGGAGAAAATGCTACCAACCTTTCTAAATTTCCATTCCTTTATGGGAGTCATCCATTGTATGGAACACTTCCTTAACTACAAAAGATGTTTCCATTGTTCATCCGCACTGCTGTTTCTTTCATAATGAACAACTATGCAGTTGTATAAGATTTGGAAAGGCAACATTCTTCAAGGAGGATTTATCCACCATTTCTTTTGAGTGGATTTAATACTACCCATGTCATGAGAGTCTAGTTTACAAAATAATACAGCATTCCAATCAAATGATAGGAGTCCATAGGTAAAAGATGAACTTACAACAGAATGGTAAGCTTTGAGTATTTAAGATGGGAACAGGAATCATGTGATCTAGAATTTCCTAAATTTCTTTAGGTAAGATAACAATTTGTATATACACCAATTCCATTGTAGGAGAGATTTTCCCCAAAAAGGAGATTCTTCTGGATTAGTTATAAAGGGGGAGAAAATTTATTTGTTAAAACAGCTATAGTAAAATTTACGAGCAAAAAATAAATAAATAACCAGATAAATGTAACTACGGAAAATTTTATAATGATGCCTCTTCATGTTCGAAAAGCAGCTAAAACTACTATCCACCTAAAGCACAGCACTCAACTCCGAGCAAAATAACAGAGCGGAAAAGAGAGACAATACCAATGTTACCAAATGTGAAAAGCGCAAAAAAGCTCTAAGGTTTGTTGGGGCTTTATGCAAAGCGCAAATAAAGCGCGGGATTTAATGAAAAAAGGCACAAATGAAGAAAAAGATACAAATACAAAGAAATTGAATTTTTTTAATGATAAGTGAAATATCAATAGTGTCGCCTCTTCACGAAACGCTCATTCGCAAAGAGAAGTTTGTCTTAGAGCCTTGATGACATACATTGAAAAGAACATTAAGGAGGTGAAGCGCTCAACATGTTTTGACGCTTGCTTCAGGGCTTAAGTGCGCTTGAAGCGCACCTTTGACAACACTAGACAACACAAGAAAAAAGATGATCCAGTGCTGATTTGCAGCCTACATCATATTACTTATCTCAATATCCTAGCAAAAAGACATATTTATATGAATCGAGAATGATATTATTAGCTTCCAGAATTCTATTTACTTTGAAGGTATCACTAGCAATATGTTGACACTCTAGGAAATTTCTTCCAAGATCTTACAGAACATAACTTACAAACCTACATCTAAATAAAGATAATTGGTTTTAGTTTTTATAATAAAATAGCTTATCATTTTCCTGGAAAAAATGATACCAGAGTTGTCCTCCCTGCAAAGTTTAAAATCTAATCACAGACAATGAGCCAAGAAGCTACTGATAACTCAAAATTGGAGGCTAAGAATCAGCTTCCTAAGCTCTCAACCATTCCCAGAAATCACATCAGGTTGTACAAGCCGAGCAACCATAAGTGACTTTCATCAAGTAGTTTACCAGATTAAGCCAACAATATTATAAGCTGAAGGTATTACTGATGAACCGAATATGATCACAAAGATGGCGTATCTAAAATTCAATCAAGCAACCAACAGACAAACAGAACATCAAATCAAGAAGTTGCATACAGACGATACTAACAAACAAGAACAATCCATTAAAAATGATTATCCAATACCTTTTTTGTCACATAAGACGTGGTGTCACTCCATTTCGATTCTACACGAGACGATGTGAATGCATTGGTGCTCAGATCATCATCACCACTAGACAGTCTTTCCTCTACAGAAAAGTTCAATCTACTGTAAGGAGATTCCTCACTGTATCCATCAGCATTACCATTAGCCTCATTCAACAATTCTCCCTTCTTGGAGACAGTATTGGATGCCATTCTATGATTAGCCACATTGACAGTCTCAGACTTGTTCAAACGAAATGCATATCCGACTGGCAGTGATTTGATGGAGTTTAGTGATGGGGTGCCTTTAACTCTCTGTGCCATTCTTCTTAGCAAGTTACTTCAAAGTAAAGCTCTAACAGCACAATCAAGATTGTAATAATTGAATCAAAAAGCTAACTTTTTTCTTTCTTCTTCTCCAATAAAGTGAATCAAAAGGTCCCAGTGGGCTTATCTGTCAAACCTAATGGAGGGGACCCATAACAATCTAGCTATACACTCAACAAACAACAAATAGTGGTTCCTCACTCATCAATCATACCATACTCACCAATATCAACATCATTTCCAATTTATAGTATTCTAAAAAATAAATAATTGGGTCAAAAAATTTCGATTTACTATAAATCTGTAATCCAAACTCTTCCCTTCAATTTTGCACAACAAACTACTCAGAAATGAAGTGCACTACAAGAAGATCGATCTAGAACTTTGACAGAAATTGAAGTAATCAAGATGTGTAGAGCATAGAAGAAAGAAAACTCCTCCTTGTACTGAGGAAAAGAGAGATGAAGGAAGGAAGGAAGGAATGGGGGTGTGAAAAGCAAATCTAAGCAAAATAGAGGAGAGAAGGAACAGCTTTTGCTTTACTTCTCTTTCCCTTTTAACTTTTCCTTTTGTGAATGTTTGGTCTTTCACTGTACACAACACAGCATTTTGAAAAAAGGGGAAGGAGACGGTGGGGTGTGTCACCGTGACAGCCTCCAAAATTCAATTGTTTTTTTTATTTTATTTTTTCAACACCAACCATAATAATGTTAATATATTCAAATTCACATGTCACAAGCCTGTCAAAATGACTAAAATGCCTTCACTCTTTACACCACACACAATAGCTTATTTATTTTATGAGGTCTCTATTGGGAAGGTCTATTAAAAGGGACAAATTAGTTAGTCAATTAGGTAGGAGTCCTTCAAGTCTTAAAAATTGGGTAGAAGTGACAAATAAATAAATAATACTAATTAGGTTAAAAGATGTTTTCTCAATAGTCCCAAACTTTTAACTTTTACACTTTTACCCCAATATCTTTTACCTTAAAATATCTAAAATTTTAAAATAGACCCCAAAAAAAAAGATGCTCCCGCGCTCTTTCTCAACTTCATCCTCTTCCCATCGAGATCCTCTTCAACTGCAGGTATACTTCTCAATCCTCCTTCTTCTTCTTCTTCTTCTTCATATGTGCTTTTATTGAGAAGATCTATCAAGAAAAATTTATGAAAAAAGAATATCAAAATATATATATGTTTGAGTTTTTTTTTGTATTGCATTTGTTTTGTTTGAGTTTTGAATTAACTCAAAAGAGCATTATTGATATGTCTTAAGAATTATTGTGTCCATTCTTAAGCTAGGTTTAGTGAACCCAAACTGATCATTTCAGTCAACAACTTTCGTAGTTGTCTAAACAACTTTCGTAGTTGTCTAAACAACTTTCGTAGTTGTCTAGACAACTATTGAAATTGTTTATTGAAATAATTAAATATATTTCAGTTGATGTCCAACAACTGTCTGTAGTTGTCCAGCGATAATAGAAGTTGTCCCAACAACTAGTTTAGTTGTTTGACAACTGTGTTCTGTTGTTGGTCAACTGATTACTTGTTAAGAAAAATAATATAGTTATGGACAAATTATTAATTATTTAAACAAATAGTTGAAGAATCAAAAATTCCTAAAGCTATTAAAATTTTCTGACTATTGTTGATAGTTGTAAAACAATGAAATAGGTGTAAAAACAAGTAATCAATATTCATTAGAGATTTCAAAGTTGTTTGATGAATGTCTCACAAGTTGAAATATTTTGTGATGTCTTCAGGTATTGTGTCCATCTATGGAAGATCAAATAATAATAGGAGTTGATTTACATGGTGAATGTGTAGAGAATCCTACTCGTTATACTTGGCAATCAAAGGGTCGAGAAACAGTACCAATAAAGATAAGCGAGAATGTTACGTATATGAGTTGGTTGAGATCATTATTTCTAGGTTTGAGTTAAATTGTGATAAAGATGATCTCTCTATTACTTGGCTTCATTGAAAAGCAAAAAGGAGCTCCTTCTAGGATAAGGGATGATCGTGATTTACGATTTTTTTTGGATGATCGAAGTAGACCCATTTTAAGAATATCTGTGGTTGAAAAGATAGCAGAGACACCGAATTCAGTTGCAAATGATGAAGAACATCCTGTTACTATTGATATTCCTATAAACGAAGACGCTTCTCAACATTTTATATCAAAACAAGGCAGCCACATGGATAATGACGGCACGAATTTTTATAAGGGTAAAATTTTCAAGGACAAGCGAGAGTTAACTAAATTGTTGAAGCTTGCTTCTGTGAAGAAAGATCTAAGACTCAAATCAGTGAAGAGTTCTAAAGATGTGTATTGTGCTAGATGTGTAGATCAAAATTGTGATTGGTGGTTGCGAGCAACAAAGCTTCAAAGTTGTAATAGATTTGAAATTAAACAATACCGCAACATTCACTCATGTGGGGCACAACATCTTACAAGTCATCATTCACATGCTTCAGCCGAGGTCGTCGCAGAATACATGCTACCTAGTTTCTTAAATGGAAAAGGCCCCTCTACGAAAGATATAAAAATTATTGTTCAAGCAGATTTAGGCTGCAAGATTAGCTATTGGAAGTGTTAGAAAAGCAGTGAAATTGCAAAGGCTATGATAAGAGGGACGCCGGAGCATGGATATGCAGTTTTAGATGGTTATCGTCATATGCTTATGACTGTAAATGAAAGAAGCAAGACATCACTGAAGCTTGATGACAAGGGAAGGTTCAAATATTTTTTTGTATCGTATGGAGCTTGGATTAGAGGGTTTGTGCATATGAGAAAAGTCTTATCTGTTGATGGTACATTTTTAAGAGATCGTTATGATGGAGTTTTGTTGTCTGCTGTGTCACAAGATACAGAAAATCATATTTTTCCTGTTGCATTTTGTGTAGTAGATAAGGAGTGTGATACTGCATATGAGTATTTTTTTGAGAAACTGTTAGACATAGTCCCTGATACTTCAGAGTTGTGCATAATTTCTGATAGGCATCCAAGCATAGGAAAAGTGATATCAAAGTTTTACTCTGAAGCACACCACGGATGTTGCACGAGGCATCTTGGTGAAAATGCCCATAAAAATTTTCATTGTGGAGATTTTCTTGGGCATTATTATCATGCAACAAAAGCATATCGGAGAGATGTGTTCCATGATCATTTTGAACAAATCAGAATTATCAATGCGGAAGTCGCGGATTATCTTGAGAATGTTGAATTTCACAAACGGAGTAGAGCATATTTCCCAGGAAATGGGTAAACTTTCTTACTAGTTCAAACATAAATATTGCAGGTCCCCAACAATTATTGTAGTTGTTGAAACAATTATTATAGTTGTTGGAACAATTTTATAGTTGTTGAAACAAATTTCACAGTTGTTTTGCAACTGCAGTAGTTGTGGGACATTAAAATATTTTTTCCAAATCTGCAATCGTTATTTAAAATCAACAATCCTTTGTATTTTAGTTTCTTGATATTTTTCAATTTTTATATTTCAGGTATAATGTATTGACTTCAAATATTGCGGAGTCTGTTAATGCAATGTTCAATGAAGCAAGAGAATTTCCCATTACTGCCCTATTGAATGATATAAGTATTAGATGGTCAGAAATTTTTTATGAAAGACGGATGGCATATGCCAAGTTAAAAACCATTTTTGTCCCTTCAGCTGAAATAAAAATAATGGCTAACAAGAATCTCGGAAATAAGTTATTAGTTCATCAAATTGATGAAGATACCTTCAGCGTCACCGCGGACAATGGGATCGCAATGGTCCATCTTCGAAGCAAAATGTGTTCGTGTTGAGAGTTTGACTTGGACAAAATACCCTGTCAACACGCTATGGCAGCGCTCAGGCATAAATTTGGAGATGAATATGGCAAGATGATTTACAAGTTTTCCTCTCCATATTATAAGGTAGAGTCGTATATACTTGCATATGCAGATCTAATTTATCCGGTGCCAGCTGAAGAATTTTGGAATCTTTCTCCGAAAATTTTAGGGAGAGTAATACCTCCACCTGAAAAGAAAACTAAACCAGGAAGGAAGCGAATGAAGCGGGTACCTATTATAGGAGAAGTGGTTTCAAAGAAGAGAAATAAATGCTCTCTATGTAAAAGATTTGGCCACAAAAAAACTACATGTCCTACGAGATCAAATGGAGTTGCAGAAATAAGTAGTGGTGTAGTTTCATGACTTTTTATCGTATTTATAGTATGTACTTAATGATACGATTATTAGTTCAAACAACTTATATATTTGTTTGAAATTTTTGTAAGACATATATCAACAACTTCTAATTTTTAAAAGTTGTATATCAACAACTTCAAATGTTGTTGGACAACTAATACAGTTGAAGGGGTCAAGTCCTTCAAACAACTGCATTAGTTGTCCAACAATATTGAAGAGTTGTCCAACAATATTGGAGAGTTGTCTAACAACTTTGCATAGTTGTCTAATAATAATTGAAGATCGATCTAGTCATTTTGTGAATTATTAAGTATAAACTAAGTCGTTTAATAATAATTGGAGATCAATGTAGTCACTTTGTGAATTATTAAGTATAAATTAAATCGTTTAATAATAATTGAAGATAGTCATTTTGTGAATTATTAAGTATAAACTAAGTCGTTTAATAATAATTGAAGATCGATCTAGTCATTTTGTGAATAATTAAGTATAAACTAAGTCGTTTAATAATAATTGAAGATCGATCTAGTCAATTTGTGAATAATTAAGAATAAACTAAGTCGTTTAATAATAATTGAAGATCGATCTAGTCATTTTGTGAATTATTAAGTATAAACTAAGTCGTTTAATAATAATTGAAGATCAATCTAGTCAGTTTGTGAATTATTAAGTATAAACTAAGTCGTTTAATAATAATTGAAGATCGATCTAGTCAGTTTGTGAATTCTAAGTATAAACTGAGTCGTTTAATAATAATTGAAGATCGATCTAGTCAGTTTGTGAATTCTAAGTATAAACTATGTCGTTTAATAATAATTGAAGATCGATCTAGTCAGTTTGTGAATTCTAAGTATAAACTATGTCGTTTAATAATAATTGAAGATCGATCTAGTCAGTTTGTAAATTCTAAGTATAAACTAAGTCGTTTAATAAATTGAAGATCGATCTAGTCATTTTCCCAATTCTAAGTATAAACTAAGTCGTTTAATAATAATTGAAGATCGATCTAGTCAGTTTGTGAATTCTAAGTATAAACTAAGTCGTTTAATAATAATTGAAGATCGATCTAGTCAGTTTGTAAATTCTAAGTATAAACTAAGTCGTTTAATAATAATTGAAGATCGATCTAGTCATTTTCCCAATTCTAAGTATAAACAAAGTCGTTTAATAATAATTGAAGATCAATCTAGTCATTTTGTGAATTATTAAGTATAAACTAAGTCGTTTAATAATAATTGAAGATCGATCTATTCATTTTGTAAAATTATAAGTATAAACTACGTTGTTTAATAATAATTGAAGATCGATCTAGTCATTTTGTGAATAATTAAGTATAAACTAAGTCGTCTAAAGCAGTTGCAGGAACAACTGAACTAATTGTAGGAACAACTGAAGCAGTTGCAGGAACAACTGAACCAGTTGCAGGAACAATTGAACCTATTGTAGGAACAACTGAAGCAGTTGTAGGAACAACTAAAGCAGTTGCAGGAACAACTGAAGGAGCTGTACAGACGACTAAACAATTGCATGAACAACTGAATAGTTGTATGAACAACTAAATAGTTGTAGAGAGGTCTGAAGTACTGAAGCAGTAGCATTGACAATTGAAGCAGTTGTAGAGATAATTAAAGTAGTTGATAATAAATACACAAAAACTGAAATAATTATATCAAAAACTAACACAAAAATATAGTTGATAACAAATACACAAAATACTGATCCAAATATTTTGTAAATCAAGTACAAAAACCACCTTCATACACAACTACTCTCTCAAGGAGTTAATTCCTTCTCAAGCACCGCAACAACATATTTCATCCTAAAATTATCCACCTCATTATCGTTAAGGCAGTTCATATCCATACCAATAAGCAAGTGATCAATAAAAGCACAAGCATATGGTCCACACGCCACACAAGAATTGTTACTTGGCACATCCTTTAGACGCTCATATGACCACACATCATTCAAAAAAATTTCAGACAAATAATTGAACATCCCGCTTTGCTTGAGTAGTCTGGGCCACAATTCGAGAATGGGTTGGATCAATGTCAAAAAAGTCGGCTCATCACAGACATGGATATTGCAATCATAAACTTGAATCAATCCTTTCTCCATCAAAAACTCAAGTGCAATAAAGTGTGTATTCTTTATGTTTATCACAGTGTAAATTCTCTTTGCACCATTCCACTTTTGGCCATATGGAAAAGGCCTTTCACCCTTAAAGTATTTGAGTATGTCATTGTCTATCTCAAACAACGCGAGTGCCTCATGTATTGGTGGAGCACCATCCACTAAACTTTTATCACTCAAATTTTTGTACTGATCATACAAGGTGTTGCAGAAATTAAGATCCAAAATTAGATATGTCTGGATATAGTGCCTAGGAAACCAAATTTGTCTCTTGCACATAAGGGACAAAATCTCATCAACATGCTACAAAAAAAAAAGTCGACAGTCAATTCAATATCAACAAATAATTAAATATATTAAAAACTAGTAATATTTACCTTGCGCTCAAATAAAAAATATGGAGCAATCATGTTCACCAAGTCCTCATAATTGAATCTGCCATTCAAATATATTTTTCTTTCCTCTTCCTTCTTACTAATGAAGACGCTAAAGGCTTCTCTTTTCTCCACATCAAGAGGTTTATACAAATTCACTTCCAATCTGTTCTTCCTTGCATCTTTTACCTTGGCCAACCTTCTTTTTAACGCAGGAGTATAAGGAGATTTTCTTGCATAGCTCGGATATATAGTCCTCTTTGACTATTGTCCATCAAATTTTGTTGACAAGGACTTTACTTCATTCAAAAGGATTTCATACTTATCACAACATGTCTCACATTTGCAACAACAATCAACATTGGAGACATTCACATTTGTTGTTTTTATCACACCCGGAGTATCTCCTCCCCTTCCAAGATCAGCTTGATATGAATCACCTTTTTCTACATCACCAAAAGATCTACAAGTATCCAAAGCAATCTGACCATCACCGTCCCTCTCAACACCATAATCTCTCACAACACTATTTTCTGCACCAGTTATAACAAGACCCTCCTCACCAATAGTTACATTCATCTTCATAGTTCTTACAAGTGCCAACTCCTCTTTTAAAACATCAATTTTTGGATCCGACCTATCTTCATAGGGCTCAATATTTTGAACAAAAATTTGTTCCTTCTCTATGTTCGTTGGAAAAAGAAAAGGGTGAACAACTTGATTTTGCATCTGCATTTAAAAAAAAATTAAAATTATATGTAATTTAAAACAACTAATTCAGTTGTCAAACAATAGCTTCAGTTGTATGTGTATAATTTTTATTATTGTCGGACAATCAAAGTAGTTGTCAGAACAACAAGTTCAGTTGTTCAAAAATTACAATTATTATTTAACTATTGCATAACACATTTAATTTTATGTAGATATAATCTTACTTGTTCTTTTGTCTGATAAATAGGATCAACATTTGTCTTGTAAGCGGGGGTTGTAGCCATCCATTTAATCATTCTTGGAATTGTTCTTTCAGATGAAGAATCCTTGGTAAATCGTTGAATTGCCGGAATAGCTTCAAATGCCCAAGCCTACAATATAACATTAAAAATAGCCAAGTATACATAATAAAGTTAAATAATAATTTAACTAAAAATCATGAAATGAAAACACCGATTTAATTACTTATGGCGAATGCCCACGGAAATCCCTGAAGATTATACTGAGATTTGGTTGAATCTAGCTCTTTCAAACGATACTTAATGGTAAGATCAAAGCTTTCTCGACCCCATGGATATGAATCGAACACACTTTTTTGCTACGCCATCTTTAACCAATTAATGTCTATCTTCTTATCTGCACTTTTTGAACACAATATACAATGCAAAAACCATACCATACTAATAGAAACCTTTTGTTTTTTGGTTAAACTTGGATCACACATTTTTTCTATGAGTATAGCAACATTGGGAGATTTACCCACTTTATCAACCAAAATTTCACCTTCTTTTCCAATTTTCGCTAGTTGATGACTTAGAGGAGGAAGAGAATGACATCGAAGTCCAGTCATAATAGCGAATTCATTAATGCCAAAACAAATAGGCATACCATTATAATCAATCCAAACCTCTTTTTCCTTTTCAGAAAATATACGACGAAGACAAAGGCCATGTACTAACTTCATTGGAAGTTGTACTGCTACATCTTTATTCAACTTCAAAAAGTGACCAAAGCAAGATTTTTTAAAATCATTTTCAATATGTTGTGCGATTAGAATCTTTCTAAACTCAACAAATTGAGCTCCAAAATCGACTCTCGCATTGATTCTTGAATCATAAGACCCAGACACATTCAAGTGAGTCTTAAATTTATACGCACCATTGGAAATGATTTTGACATAATTTAGAGAGGATTCAATACCTTCTTCTTCATCTGATTGCTCACTTTCACTTTCATCACTTCTTTCTTCTCCACTTGATTTATCTCCATCACTTTCATCACTTTTTTCCTCCCTATTTGATTTATCTCCATCACTCTCATCATCTTTTTTCTCTTCGCTTGAGTTTTTGTTGCTATTCTCATCACTTTTTTCTTCATCTAATAGGTCACTGCTGCTCTTATTACTTTTTTCCATCTCACTAGATTGCTTGCCGCTATTTCCATCACTTTTTTCTTCTCTAGATGGTTGTCCACTGATACTTTGAAGTGTTGCAGTACACCTTTTTCTAGCAGCAATTAAGCTCTCAGCATTTTCTCTAGCATCTAGATTGGATGAAGATGTTCCAATTCTCTTCCTCTTATATTGACGCATTATATCTATATTAAAATAGATAAAAATTAGTAAATAGTATAAAATTAATTGAATAGGATCAATAGAAAAGGAGTAATTATAGTACATTAAACACCAATGATTATATTATTTCTCCTACAACTAATCAGTTGATCAACAACTGAACACAGTTGTCCAACAACTGCCGTAGTTATGGGGACAACTTCTTTAGTTGTCCGACAACTACAAGCAGTTGTTGGACAATTTTGTATTTGACAGATTTGTCCAATTATTTCTACAAACAACTTCAGTAGTTGTCTAGATAACTACGAAAGTTGTTGGCTGAAACAACTAATTGGATTCAATAAATTCATTAACACAAAATAATTTTATACTTACCAAAAAGCTTTTTTGAGTTAATTTCAAGCTCAAACGGAATACGTGCAATGCAAAATAACAAAAGAATATAACAGGTAGATGATAATGATTTTCTTCTTTATGAAACCCTAGTTTTAATCTTTTGAAATAGAAAAGAGAAAGAAAATTTACCTTGTATGAGGAAAAAACACAATAGAAAAGGTTTGATGATTTTGAAGTTGAAGAAGAAGCAAAAAATTTGAATTTTTTTTTTGCTTCGTGCGTCGTTTTATGAAAATAAAAACGTGAAAAGCTAAGGGGAAGGAGAATATGTAAATCCCTATTATGACAAGTTTGAAAATGTTATTTTAGTCTTAAAGTTTTAAAAAGTATTAGTTTAGTCCTTTTATTAATATTAAAAATAAAATAGTAGAGAAAAAGAAAAAGGAGGCCCACTTGTCCCTTTTTTTTAATTGGAAGCCTACAAGTCATTTTTAGCTCATTTTCCCGTCTCTATTTATCTATCCCAAAACAATATGCTTAATATTTAACATCTATTTCACTAACTTTGAACTTAAAGATTCTTGCATGGAAGGTAAGGGTTAAAACAATAATGATATCAATAACATACTCAGTTTAATTTTATAATTGAGATTTATAAAAACTATAAAGTATCGGTACAGAGATTGTTTTTGAAAAATTAATGTATATCAAAGTCAATCAAAAATAAAAAATACAAAATCAAAAAAAAAAGAAGACATAGTAAATCATAAGAAAAACATAATAGAAAAATGAAAGAAGAAGATGTATTTCAGAATGTTATTTTACTTTGCAAGTGATATTATGGACACATAATTACAATTTTTAAATTTTATTTTTATCCCTTTTTTTGTTGGTTACTTGTATAATAGGGATAGAGTTGAGCTGCACTTTTAAATTTTAGTGTATACATTAGACTAAATGTGGATTGCATAATATTCATTAAGTAGCTAAAATTTTGAGTTTTTCCATTTTTCACCTAGCAAATTTTTCATTTTCAATTGTTTAACTCTATTGACTAATAATATTTATCATACATGTATTCAAAATTGAAATATAAGAAGTTCAAGGTACGACAAGAAAACGAAAATATCATAAATGTAGCAATTTATATATTTATTGTATAATAACTTCTTATGTTAGTCAAATAAAAATATTTAGAATGATTCTTTATTTAGGAAAAAAAAAAAACAAATTGGAGGACAATATTGAGATAGTAAAAAATGAATTTGCGATTAAATTATTAGCATATTGAATTTGACCCGAGGAGGACCGGACAAGAGTAAAGTCGATGGAGGGAGGGAGTCAAAGTCTTCTTGAAACCCGTTTCAAATCTGAGCTATTAGATTAAAATTTACGGCTGAGATTTAAACACGTGGCTTAAGATTTGTCCCTTTTTGGTGGGCGGCAAATGGGCTCCCTTCCATTTAAAAATGGGTTTTGCTTCAATTCTCTAAAATGTTTTTTATTTTTATTTGAAAAAATGGCACATCATGACAGCTTATATATTTAATTGGCAATAAATAGCCCCATTGTATTTATTTGGTAAAAAAAGATTCTATAATATTTATTTGGCATTAAATAGCCATATTTATTTTTCTGAAAAGTGATTTTTAAAAATATTCTCTCTCTTTTTCTAGACACGTTATTATTATTTTTTCTCTCTACTTGTTATTTGTCAATTGTTTTTGCCATCATCAAATTCAAAACAGTTGCATAAAAATAAAAGAACAATATTTTATATAAAAAAAACACACACGTATCTCCACTTCTTTTTTCTCTTTCTTCCCTTTTTTCTTCCATTTTCAAGATTTAGTATTTCTATCTTCTTCTCTAAAATATCTCTATTAGAGATCAATTACAACAGTAACTCTTCACTAACTAACTCAAATAACACCCCAAAAAAAATTGAATATTGATTGTCTGTGTTTTTTTTAATAAAAAAAATAAGAATTTTTACTTTCTTCATCTTGTAGTTGGATGCAATGATGGATTTTTAAAATATTTTTTTGTGTTTTCAATTATATTTCAATTGGTAAGAATATTTTAAAAAAATTTGGTAAGAATACTTCATTCTCAAAAGAGAAGATATGTAGAAAGTGATGAAGATATGTAGAGAGTGATGAAGATTGCAACGACATTGTGAAACCCTTGGAGGAAATGGGTGAACTGAAAAACGATGATGAGTTTGAAATTCGTCAATTGGAGGTACTAATAGATAATAGTTTTAATTTTAAAAATTTTCTACTTACAACATCGATTTCAACACATGCAAACTCACCTTGATATTCAAAGCGAAGAAGCATTTGATTCTTATTTAATGTGAAACATGAATTCGTATACTTTGAGGCAGAACTCTATATCAGTCTAATGTATACATCTTCAAACTAAATGTATACGCAGTTGGTATTATGTATATGCAATTGAAAGTATGTGTACAATCTAATTTTATTTATTGAAATATTTTATGAAAGATAATATATTTATACACATCAATATCTGCAAATTATATACTAATAATGTATACAAACAAAATGTAAGTAATGTATACATTATAGCACGGATGTATAGTTGATTAAATATAAACTTAATCGCATGTATTCAATTGAATACATACTTATTTGCAGTAGATTTTAACGTTCACCACATACTAGATGTATATATAAATATATCTGGACACCTAATACTAAGTTTAGATTATGCGAGTGGATACACAATCAAAATATGAAAATAAATTGTGTATACATTATAGTGCAAACGTATATTTGATCAAATATATTTGACTGAATATATGAACAAATCTAAAGTTATTTATACACTAAATAGATGTATATTATAGTTTATATTTAATATAAATATGGAAGGAGATTGTCACCATAACTTCTAGCAAACAATTGAAAAAAATAATTTATTGATGGTAGAGACTCAAGAACATCCTGTGAAAGAAGAATAGTCATAATTGAATACTTTTGCTAATTTTAGGAGATTTATAATTCTAAATAAATCTATTACCATTTTAAGGAGAAATGGTTGGAAGTTAGAAGAGAGATGGTAACAAATATTTTTAATATTTTAAATAAAAATAATTTGAAGAGAGAGATGAGTGTGAATAGAATTTCCTTTCCTTTTTTTAGCAGAACAGACGTATGGGCTATTATATGCCAATTCTTTTTAGGCTTTTATTTGCTAAATATTTTTTTGGCTAAAACAAGTCAATTTAATCTAAGAGTTGTATAAATGTGTCAATTCCTCGGAATTTTTTTTTTCCTTCAGAAGACATATGGCACTTTAGAGACTATCACAAATATTGTATTTATATATTTATTTCATCACTAAAAGAAGAATAATTTGTTGGAAAAATGATTCGGTATCTCAAAACTAATTATTTTATCTATTAGTAATTTGAGAGATAATTGATTCTATAGCCTTAATGGTTGGCATTTATTTCCATCCTTTGAATAGCCGTTGGTGGGCTATTATTCCTTCTATATCTTGGTCTTCATTTGGTAAGCAACCTATTTTCCCTTCATTACTATTATTAATCCTATTGGGTCTATATACGTTAGAGACTTAATCACAATTGATTACTCTTAAATATAGTCATTATTATTTTGTTACAAATGAACAATTTTTGGACGTTAAAAGATGGGAGTCTTCTGCCCATTTTCTTGATATATATATATATACTAGATTGGCCATGGCCCGTGCTTAGCACAGGCCCAATATGTTTGGTTTCGATGTCGTCATTAACTGTAACAATACAATTTAAATCGTTCAACAATAGTTAGCCAAATGACTTTGTATTAACATGGGTAGGAATGTAACATTATCATTGTGAGAAAAAGATACTACCTTTGAATAATATTGATCATGTTCCAATCTCGCATCAATATAGACGAAATCGAACACTGGTTCATACTTAAGTCATAATAACAAATAGACTATGTACAATATGTGCCTAATTGCACACTTCTATTTATTATAAAAAGTGCATGTATAAGACTATTCCATGAATCAAACACCATAGATATATAAACTATATCATTGAATGTGCTACTACATTTTCTCTATTCTTGACATAAATCAGTAGTTGTCAACACTATTCTTCAATCAAAATATTCAGTAGAGACCCAAGTCCCAACCTAAATGTTCTGTAGATTATGTCTCGTGTCTTTTGCATGTTATCGAGCCCTGTAAGATTAACATATTCTCTGCATAATAAATCAATATTTGTGAATTAGAAAGAACACAGATCTTTTGTTTAGCAAGAGGATAACATGCAAGTATCAGCTTATTTAACTTTAAGAAGTACACATATTAATGAGAAACTAATTCTTCAAACACCTCTTATTATCAGCATCTCAGAGAATGAATGTTTATCTAAACAAAATTGTGGAGAAAGCAGGGGAAAAATTATGAAAATACATTTTATATATGCAGTAAAAACAGACACAGGTTATGGTTAGATTTAGTACCTGAATATGAGCCAACACATGAATGACACAAGCATAAAAGCTCACTCTGGATATCTCTTTTACCTGCATCTTAGAGTACTTCATAAGGGCACAGTGTTTCAATGAAAACATGTTTCATCCTGATTTTATCAAGGAAGTACAGGGACTAAATTGGTTAATACTATTTAAGTTTTTCCCTCTATTTGGCTATATAAGGGCAAGGATAAAAATGACAAAGAAGCACATTAATTTATCATTTTTCACATGTTCTTCATTATTTTTATTTTTTATTTTTCACATACTCTTCATTATATATATTTTTAATTTCTCACATGCAAGGTGTGTATAATCCTTTTAAGTTGTATCCCATTCCTTTAATAAAAGAAATGACAAATTTTACAATTCCTACTCACACCTGAATGTGAATTGATGACTAAGAAGAGGAAAAAGAAAAAAAACTTTACAAGTACCTTATATTTCTAAAGAATAGGGAGAGTAGATTTTTGATATTTTTTGTACCTGGAATGTCGGTCTCTGCCATACTTGTACACTACAAAATGGAAAATCTCCAATATAAAAATATGATAAGGATACCAACTACAAAAGATTTGTAAGATAGTAAAACAGTAAAACATCACAAGGTAGACAAAATAAGAAAAGAGAATGAAAATCACCATACCTCTGTCAACTTGTAGACATCCTCCTCAACATACTCCAGAACGGTCAAAAGAATAATTATCAACAATCACAACGTCGAGAAGCAGATTGTTCCGTTTGCTTGAAAGTCTACAAACAGCCTGAAAATAGAATGATCAATCTAACTACATATAATGATATTAGTCGTTATACCTTTCATTGAGTCAAAGGAAGGCACCATATCCTTACATTCTTAGTGCAAGAGGGTAGAAGTGAAATTTTGCAGTCATTTTTGCTTTTGTTCTGCTCATGGGGCTCTACTAAAGAGTTTTGATTTTCATAACTGGGCTTATCACAACAATAATGTCACGTCTTGGCTTACCAGATTCCTTTCTTGCTGCTGCATTTGTGCTGGAACACCTCTTTGTGCTATTTATGTTGCTTGGACTCTTCGTGTCGGATACTGCAAAAGTAGTTGATTTTGAATAATTTGATACGAATGGGACAACAATTTTGGAGAGTCCGAGCAACATAGCCTGCTATAACTCTATAGTAACTACTTAAAAGTGGTTTATGCAAAATAAGAACACTTTGAACATATATGGACTATTCGACTTTCTATCCTAAAAACTAAAGTTTTTTATGTTTGCATTGTGCTGAAAAATGTTTACCTTATTCTTCTCTGCTATTGCTTGTGCATGGACACTAAATGAGCCAAAAAAAAACTCATGAAATAAGATTGTTAGTTATAGTATAAAATTCATACAGAACGATCGAGAAATCAGCCAAAAGAATCGACTCTAAATAGCAAAAAAGAAAAGACAAACTTTTAAAGAAAGAAATCAAAATTTCCCAAAGCAGCAATGAAGTGCAATAAAAAATAAAAGTTTGAAGAAATCTTTATCTGAATTTGACGAAGAGTTGCAACTTCGCCTCCCATCTCGTTCGATCCCTTCTTTATTTTATCCAATTCCTTTAATCCCAAAAAACCATCATCAATAACATCTCAAGATTCATATTAAGAAAAAAGAAAAGCTCAAATAAATGGAGGTGTCTGAAGTGAAGAAGAGAGTGTAAAAACAACGAAATCTAAAATTATGTAAAAGAACTAATCGATTGCGAGAAGCCACTGGTCTCGCAATCCACTGATAGAGACGAAAATAGTGAGAGGAACATCAACGGCAAAAAATAATTTCAAAACATGCATGAGTAAATAAAACCTAATAAGAAACATGAAATTACAAAATTCTACAATAAACTATTCAAAAAGCAGAAAATGCATAAAAAAAGAAGTGGAAACAAAATACCCAACAGATTGTGACTACCAAAAATGTAAACCTGCCAAGGAAAAGAGAGAGAAGTGAAAAGAATAAGAAGGGGAACATCAATTTCCATGCATCCATGAGTAAATCAAACCAAATTAGCAAAGTCGTCAAGATAAACGATAATCAAAGAATATGAACGGTGTACTAAAAGTCTATAACAACAATATACCCAATTTATTCTTACCTTGAAAGAAAGAGGTAGAGATGTTGCTTCCGATCATGTACTGAAATCTCCATTGAAACTCTTTGAGACCAAACCCATCTTCTCTATTTTGCTAGATTTTATCAGTACCTGGACAACAAATCATTAGTGCTCCTTTATCGCTCAAAAGAGTAATGTTGTAAAGATGGTTTGACTTGCTTTGATATGGAGGTTATATTAATTTCTTTTGGGGGTGTACAATTAGCTTCTTAGAATGTGGTGGTATAAAATTACTAGTGGGGTGTATAATTAACTTCTTAGAATGTGGAGGTATTGAGATTAGAGAATTGAGATAAGGTTGAGATAGTATTCCTTCCAACAGAAAAGTCTGAGACAATAGAGTACAAAAGCTGATGACAAAGGAAAACATATTATGTAAGTTTTGATTGTGTTAATAAGGTACGTATCACACTTCTTTATATTTTTATTGAATTTGTGTAGTAAATTAAGTAATTATACCCCTAAATAAATGTAGTAGAGATTCGGAGAAATGATAATCCCGCTAAGTAAAGTTAAATTTGATAAAGCGGATGATATAAATTGTTGTGGTCATTTCTCAAGTGAATCTTGCGGTTAATATGTGAAAATGAGAAATTGGGTGTTAAACCTTTGTATTGTTGAGTATATTTGTCCTAACTAATATTATTTTGTGTTCTACACCCAATTTGAAGGAGAAGAAGAATTAATTTATTTTGGAGATTCTAGAACTACTTAAGTTCTTGAAATGAAAAAAATTCTTCTATTATACTCACATATGAGAATGTTGACATTATTTGAGGTGGTACATGATATTAGTATTTGTATAACTTGATTCTAGTGGAATTATGAAAAAAATTTGTTGAATGAGGTTTTATTTGAAGTTGATAATGTGTTAACAAATGTTATTATGAGCAATGATGATATATTAAGCATGATTTATTTGTGATTAATATTGTTCAATATGAAAATGCTAGTTTTTATATTTACTTAATTGATTCATTTGAATTGTGACTTGTTGATCTTGTATTTTTTAATTAGTTTATTTTACTTTAATAGTGCACAATGTTTTATTTCTATAAAAACTTGAAGTGTGAAGTTTGTATATGAATTGTGCATACTTAAATTATATGCTTATATTTTTGGAGTATCAAAATTGATAGAATTAACTCTTGATAATGTTTTGAGATTGTATAAATAATGACTAAGAATTTATAAATATTATTGTGTTACATTAATTGGCTATTTCTCTAGATATGCTAAAGTAATTTTTGGTTGAGAAATTAAAATGAAGTATTTTGATATGGTTTAATATATAGATTTGTATGTTATAATAAAGTTGAAAACTTTTTGAAAATTGAAAAGAGTCATACCTTTATTATGAAATATTTGAAAGTGTAGGGGTGTGTTGCTAAGTTTGTGCTACATGATTCTAAGAAAGAAAAATAGGGTCTAATGTTTTTAATTGTATTTGTGATAATCAATAGTAGTGTGATTGAATATAATGTTTATAGTAGAAAAAAAGAACAAATCTTGTTGACTATGTTGAAGAATGTTTTATAAAGTTTGTTTGGTAATGGTATGACTTTTGCATTTTATTTAAATGTAAGATGATGCAATGTGAATCTCAAAATTCACTAGTGATTATGAATTATTATTGGTGGCAGTACCATAATAGAAAAATCAACTAAATAAAGTTAGTTGTTGTGGAGTTAATTAGTGATGAGACTAAGTGGTTAAGACAACTCTTAGTGTGGATTCCAACAGGAATAAAACCATTTTTAATGGCGAAACTAAATATATGTGTTTGAGACATAGTGTGATAAAGCAGCTGCTATGAGATTAAAGTATATACGTAAATTGTGTGTAGTCAGAGGTGAATCTGATCAATTCACTAGCTAAATTAGACATCGAGGGGAGTAAAACTTTTAGTCATTTGAGAAGATCAACAATGATGGTAACCCAACCTATGTGATTGGAGATCCCATGAATTAGGTTCATATGGGTAATAACAAGTCATTAGTTGATCAAGTAAGCACTATAAAATTATGTCCCTCCTATGATGTGTGAATATAGTGCAACAGTCTGCAAGGCAAAGTGAGGTTGAGTTAAGCTCTTAATCCAAGTCATATCCTTTATAGGCAGTGTATTGCTCTGCAGAATACACTTGATGATTTTACCCCATATGAGTGTGGGGTGGCGCCGCTTCTATGAAATTGTGACAAATTTCTAGAGCACTCTTGAATTCTAGGACACACGCATGGTCTCTTAGCGCAAAACCTCGATAACGACAAAGATTGTGCAAGTATAATGTGATAGAATAAGACTCTGAACTTACAAAAGAATCATTGGTTCATAGAAGTTCTAAACTTCACCAATTGTTCTGTAAGTTTAATCTTATTTTTTCTAGATCTGGTTCATAGTCTTCGGACACCAGATTCGATGCATTATACTTATATGTGAAAACCCAACAAAATTTCTTATTTCATTCTATTCTTGAATATTATTTTTGAGATATGTAGGGGATTGTTGGAAAAATGATTCGGTATCTCAAAACTAATTATTTTATCTACTAGTAATTTGAGAGATAATTGATTCTATAGCCTTAATGGTTGGCATTTATTTCCATCTTTTGAATATCCGTTGGTGGGCTATTATTCCTTCTATATCTTGGTCTTCATTTGGTAAGCAACCTATTTTCCCTTCATTACTATTATTAATCCTATTGGCTCTATATACGTTAGAGACTTAATCACAATTGATTACTCTTAAATATAGTCATTATTATTTTGTTACAAATGAACAATTTTTGGACGTTAAAAGATGGGAGTCTTCTGCCCATTTTCTTGATATATATATATATATATATATTATACTTCTACTTTGATAGAGATGGAGAGAAGACCAATTTATTCCTTCTTTTTCAATATTATCATGTGCTGGGTTTTATATTGAAGAATCTTTGTTAGTTTCAGGTTCATAGTTTTATACTAGAAGAGCTTGTTGAATCTTGGGGGTATAACGGGTGAAATATCCTTAAGGACAGTGTCATTTGACATGCCTCAAACTATGAGAATTCCTACAAGTGTTCGTGAGAAGGTATTTTCCGTAAGATTTCCAACATAACTATAGTCATATCTTAACTCACAAAATAATGCTTTTCAGTATCTGATAATTTTCATGAGAAATCAATGTGTACAGCTTGATATGTAATGTATAATAATAATATAAATATATTATGTAATAAATAATCATATAGGAATCCTATACTATTATGCATGAACCCCTGTTTAAGGACATTTTTGTTTCAAAATTCTTCTTGTAGAGTATATTTAATACATGTATTGTATTTTATATTGCTTTTGAGAAAGTCATGTGACGCGAGAGCATAAAGATGGAGCTAAGATTTAGGGGTCGTTTGGTTGCCGGATAAAGTTAAAGTTAATACATAAATAATTAAGTTATTCACGTATTAAATTATTTCATATTTGGTTTGTAAATAGGATAAAAATTATTAATGTATTAATTTTATACCATGTTTAGTTGCTAGATTTTTAAATGTTGTATAAAAGTTTTTCATGTATTAATTCTATACGGTGTTTAGTTGCGTTTTTTTGTAATCTTATATAATTGATACTTATATAACTTATGAGAGAATCTATGTATAATTTATGCGGGACAGAATGTGAAATAAGTTATGTAGGTATTAGTTATACATGTATTAAAATAATAAATTACACATTTATCCTATCAATTTACCTTTAAATGTATATTAATTTACAACAAATCAAATAATTAATACATGTAAAAAAAGCTCTATCAATTTCTTTTTGGATTTTCTGTCTTGTTAATTGCTTAATTACTTTTAGTTTCTTTGCTTGATTTCTTGAATTATTTCCTTTGGCGGTAAGGCAATGACTATTAATTTTAATTAATTTCTTTTTATAGTTTCTCTACAACACACCGTCAATACAAGTATTGATTTTTTAAAAAGTTATTTGTCATTTACTCTAATTTAAATTACTTAATTGCTTAATCATATTCAATACAAATTACTTAATTGGTTTTAGTTATTTGTTATTTACTTTATTGTTTTGAGCTATTGGTATTTATTTAATTTTATAGTTGGTTATTTTTATGGGTATAATAACTATTAGCTCACTAGACATTTTTGAAATTAAGAAATAACAATTAGCTCACTAATGTATTATAATCTCTGCATAACTAAATCTTACATAAATAATATTTACATAACTAATAATAACATAACTAATGCATGCGTAACTAAACCCAACATAACTAAACCTGCATAACTAATATCTACTGTAGTAATACAGTAAAATTTGCTTAACTCTATACAATTATCAAACGCCTCCTTAAGGGAATACTTTTTAGTTGTTGACATTAAAAATCAAGATTAAGAGAGGCTCTTTATATATCATTCAAAAGTGAATTTTATATATTTTCCTTACCAGAGAAGATTAATTAAGCGGTATTTTGTACTTTTTCGAACTTCTGAGAATTTTATAGTAAAAAAAGTAGAGGTTGATGATAAGATACAATCCAGGAAAGAGGGAGGGGATAAATAATTTTAAGAAGAGTGTATAAAAATAAGAGTGAAGTGATAAAAACACATTTAAATTATGTTCTTTTTTAAATTTTCATATCTAAATTATTGGGAGTGTGAGTTTCATACCTACACTATCACTCATTAGTTTGAGAAACACATCTATCTCTTTTAATATACTCTCATGATGGTGTGTGTATTACACTCTCTCTTTTATTTAAAAGTAATTGTCACATGGCACTCCACATGGAGAAAATCCATCTGTTGACACCCAATTTTGGCCTGACATTTTTAAAGTTAATATTTTTTAGTATTTTATTCGTTAAATAGTTCAAATATACACGTTTTGCAATTTTAATATAATTTATCAATAATTATTTTACTTTTGAAAAGATTAGGATATTTATTAGTTTATTTTACATAATTTCAATTATCACTATTTTTTGTCACAGTCAGTTGAATATGTTAAGAATATTGTCTCGATTTGATTAAATCATTGTTTTTTATTAAATTACATTTTTTATATGTGATTGGTTATATTTGTTCATATTCATTTAAGTATTTTTAACACGATCTAGAAATACATTTAAACACAAATAAAAATTACATATATAAATATTTAATTAGCACATAATTTTTGGCACATAATTTTAATAGCCCATAATTTTGAGCTCATGATTTTATAGAAAAAGTGATTTTAAATTACCTATATAATCGTTTACTTGGTTCCAAAGTAAAGAGGGTGGTTCATAATCTTGTGTAAGTTTTTTTTTTTAGATTTTTTAATTCATAAAAAAGATATCTCTCACTGCTCATTGTCTTCTCCGACGAAAAGTCTGACCAGTCCACCACCTAGCGTTCCTTTGTCACTTTGACGTTCACTACCCTAAGACCCCCTTTCACTGTTTTCTCTGACTATTCACTGTCGGAGCAACAAATCAAAATCCTAAATCAGTTCTCCCAATCATTTCTCCCTCAAATTGGACCACTATCAGAACCCTAATATCATCGTCTTTCCTTCTCCACCACATCCATTTCCCTGTTCCAGACAATCACTGTCCAAAACCCCGCTGCCCAGCTTCTCCCTTCACTCTCATTGTCTTCTCCGGCAAATTCATAACACCGGAGAAGCCAACAACGCCGCCAACAAGCTCTGGCAAACCAAAGTTCTTTGTTGTGAACTAGTAACTTCAACCCTTGTCTCTATCAACTCCGGGAGGAGCTTCAAGCTCCACGGACATAGAGCAAGCCAATGAACAACTAGAAACTTCACTTTCTCTATCTTCAAGTTTCGGCAAAAGAGCTCTAAACGAAGTTCCAAACCCCGACGAGAACTAAACCTCATTGTTCTCCTCTCCTTCCCCGACCAAACAGCCCACGAAGTCAGATCTCAAACCAAGTCAACATTCGAGCTTGCGAGCCCATATAACCAACGACACCACAACTCTATCACGTGACAAGTTCATCATTTTTATTTCTGGTTTAATTTAATTCTAGATATTGATTAATATCTATGGTTGTTCTAATTCTTAATCGATTATTGTTATTTTGTGTTTAGTTTTTGAATATGTTAATACTCTTATTCTTAACTGTCATCTTTATTTTTATTTTTTGATTTTTGGACCTGTTAGATTTTTGTTAAATGGACTTATTAGTGTTTTGTTTATGAAATTCATCTTTTTCTATTATGTTTTATTATTTGTTTGCTTTATTTATTTATTGACGCTTTATTTTGTTCATATTTAGTTGTTGTTGATTTATATGAATTAATTTCATGTCTTCCAAAGATTTCCAGCGAGTTCTATTGATGTTTTGTTAATATTGAGCTATTGTGTTGACATTTGTTCTCATCACTTAGTTAGCAGACTATTACATATTATTTTACATTGTCTTTTGGGTTAGTTTCATATGATTTTATGTTTTTTTTAAAAAAAAATTAAGTTAAAATTGACCAATGAAAAATTTCTCCGTTGATTTTCGAGGCCTCCCCATTATAAAAGATGCAAATTTTTAGTTTAAGTTCACATTATACATTATACATTACAAATTGCAATTGACCGATGAAGAAATTTTCGTCAATTTCCAAGGTCTCTCATGTTTATAAGATAAATTTTATTTTCAAGTTATTATTTCTTTTATTTTATTTTGATTCATATTAATTCATTATTAACACTTTTACTAAGGGGTCGTTTGGTACAAAAATTAATAACGCAGAGATTAGTAATGCAAGGATTAGTAATGCATGGATTAGTAATGCAGGGTTTATTTTTTATCAAGTGTTTGATTGCTTCCCACCTAATCTCGTGTCAGTATTAAAACACTACAAAAAGCTTCTTTTCAAATTATACCCTTTAATTATTATGAGATTTTTTATTTTATATAATTGAGTCAATGTAGATAACTGTCGGACAATAGGGATGGACATAAATACCGAAAAACCGAAAAATCGAACCGAACCAAATTAATTTGATTTTTTGGTTTCGGTTTTCGGTGTCTTTTTCAGAATTTTGATTTTTCGGTTCGATATTCGGTGTAAGGATAAAAAAATAATTGGTGCACCGAAAAATCAAAGTTTTATTAACTAAATTAAAATAATATTTTAAATTTTAAGTCTTAACTTTTAACCCAAAAAAACATGTTAGTTTTTTAACCCACCCAATACCCATGGGCCATGACCCAATTTCAATATTTGGACTTTGGTCTTTGGAGGCTGGAGCCCTAGCATTCAAAAATCAAAACAAAAGAAAATCATACACAAGTGAGTATACTACAGCCGCAACCTCTCCATTCTCCAATCTCCATAGTAGTCTTTCCGAATCTCAGTCTTCTTCGCAGTTCACAGTCGCCGACGTGACTTCTCTCCGAGACTTCAACGATGTAAGGCGTCTCTCAGTCGTAAAGGTTGTTGACACCCAACTTTCGCTTAACATTTCAAAATTCATAACTTTTAAATTTTATTCATTCAATAGTTCAAAATATTTTTTTTATAATTTTAAACAAATTTCTCGATACTTATCCTTATTTCTCAAAATTTTGTGATTTTTATCAGTTAATTTTGATTACATTATTTTTTTTACAGTCGGTTGAATACATTCAAATATTTGTTTATTATGATTAAATCATTATTTTTTTGTTAAATTGTATTTTTTACATGCCATTCATTTTGTTTGTTGCATTTGTTAATATTCATTTTATTTTTTACTTTTATTAATATTCATTTAAATATTTTTTGCACAGTTTATAAATTCATTCAAATATGGATAAGATTTCATACACAGATATTTTATTAATTGGTGGTTTTGGTCCACGATTTTAAGATAATGATATTGTACTATAGGTGGTTTTCGATTATCTATTTAAGCAGTAGTTTGGTTATTAAGTTAGTAGTGGTGGATAAAATTTTAGGGATAATTTTCAGATTTTTAGTGTTTAATAAATTCTTTAAGTGTTCATATTTTTCCGGTGACAAACTCACCGGAGCTCTGCCGAAATCCGGCGAGTCCACCACCCTAAGACCCATCTCACTCTTCTCCTGTCACGCCCCGAGCCTACACCCTGAACGTGGCCGGCACTCGAGAACCATTGCTAGTCTCCAAGCGAACCCTCATCCTGGCTGACTACAAGCGAAAAACTATCTCAAGCAATAATAGGCTTAAAATTTCATTAAATATGATAAACTCAAATACTCAACTCATAAAGTTTGGACAATATTCAATAGTAATACTTATAGTTTATAAAACAACATAACAAAAAGTAAATATTGAGGAACACCTCGACTCTGTCTATTTATGAAGCCTCTACTATTAAGGAAGGATATCGGGACAAGACCCACAACACCTCAAAGAGCTACTACTGACAACCTATATAACTGGAGTCCTCCGGAACCAAGGAGGCCTTACTCAAAAGCTGATAAGCGGATGAAGTAATCTCAACGGAACTCCTGTTGATGATCCTAAGTACCTGTATCTGCATCATTAAAAGATGTAGGTCGAATGACGTCAGTACATTGAATGCACGAGTATGTAAATAGCTGAATAACAAAATAACTGAATTGAAACTCTGGCAGTAACTCAACTGAAATATAATATAAATCATGATGGGAAAACTCATTTAAACTCTTACCGAAAGAATACAATAAAAGCATATACTGAACTGACCAGGCAGAAAGAAATACTCAACTAAACTAAACTCAACTAAACTCAACTCAACTCAACTCGACTCGACTCAGCTCAACTCAACGTAAAACATAAATAAAGATAATATCATTTTAAGCTTCACAAAGTATAATATAATAACTCAAAGAAAATTATATGCGAAAATATAATGAAAGTACTCTTTACTCTATTTGGGAGATTCTCTAACCGACAACCATCACTATGAGCTAAGTGATGATACATCGTCTCGCCCACGCTACCAGAACTGTCCTATACCTTGCCGGGGTATAGAACAACCTCAACTAAGTGAATCCACTAAGCTCTACCCGAAAGCATAAGGAAATCATCTAAAAAGTATGAATCCTTTACCCATGCTGACATACATGGTTTATGAGGAGTTCGAGTTGTCTGAACTCATCCCCATATCGGTGCTCAATACTACTCCCAATGATTATATATATTCATGCTCAAGTAGAAATACTCTTTCTCTATTTTTGAGGTAATTACTCAAAAAAATATTCTTGAAGAGGCAATGTCTCAATTATCTCTCAAAACTCCTTTAACTCTTTATAGAAATCAAAGTTCTCTTTCTCACTGTAAAAATGATAAATTTGGAAAATCAATAGTTCTCTAAAACTTTACTCAAAATGTCTCTTTAAACTCTCCTCAAAACTCCTCTCTATTTTCACAGAAAAGTAATTTTTTAGATAATTGTTCGATTCAAGAGGTTCTCAATAATTACTCAATGAGTACTCAAATTATAGGGTTCATGCAGAAAATTAGTCATGAAAAATCAACTCAATAAATAGGGTTCATACCGAAATGTAGACATGAACAATATCACAATAGTACTCAATGATATAGATACAATAACTCAAAAATTGAATTAGAATTCAACAATAGGCTTAACTTGAAATTTCTCAAAAACAAGGAATAAAACCTTAGATTTCTCTTTTCTGAAATTCTGATGTGCATAGGGCGTGTGGATGAACTGGTCCAACACTGTGATAGCCTTACATACCTGGGAAGAATGAAGTTCTTGGTGAAACTTGAAGGATCTTGAAGAATGTTTGAAAACCCTAGCTATTCTCCTTTAGGAGCTCTGCTCTGAATCTTCTAAGTGTTAAAGAATGTGAAAGAATAATTTAACACTGTTTAGACCCTTAATTAGGTGTAAAAACGTCGTGGGTTAGGCTTAGAAGGGGTGGGAAAAGACTGAACTACCCCTCTTTAAAAGCTGATAAAAACTGTCCACGGGACCATCTACGGGTCGTGACTTGATCTACGGACCGTAGATCCCATCCGTGGAATTGATATTGAATTTTTCAGCTCAAAATTTCATCCTACGGGTCCAATCTACGACCCGTCGAAGTTTCTACAAACCGTAGATCCAATCCGTAGATTGAATACTAAATTTCAGGCTCAAAAATCCATTTACAGGTCCAATCTATGACCCGTAGAAGTTCCTACGGCCCGTAGAATGGATCCGTAGAAAAGGGAACCCAAAATTGAGTCTCTGAACTCTTTTTGATGGTTTGACAGTACGAGTCGTCGATTCATTGACGGCCCGTAGATAGGAGCCGTCGTTCATAGACTCAAAAAATTCTGATATGACAGTCTCTGGTAAAATGGCCATAACTTTTTCCTCCAAGCTTGAAAAAAAGCAAACTTGGTGGCGTTGAAAACAAGACTTAAAAACCTTTAATTTGATAGGTTATGGGCCACCTAATTTATTATGTGCTGGGAGATATGATTGTTTGAAGTTGTCCTAAGTAGAATTCTTAGGTCAAAACTCACTCGGTAGGGAAGCTTCCAACTCAACTTTGTGCTAGAGCATTCTAGTGACCTTAATTCATATTCAAATTCATTCCCACACTAATGAATTGACCTTAGAATCTAAGAATAATTAAGAATCACTCGGTACGACCTTATACGCAATCCAAGAATGGTTCGGTCTTAACGTAAAAAATTTCTAGGGTGTTACATCTCCATTTTTCCTGCTAAACCTCGCCGGAACACTCATCTTCTCACTGACCAGCCAACCCCAACCCCTTTGCTTTATTGTTTCAGCCACCAAATAGCCACCAAGCAACCAACCAAAACCTCCAAAACCACCAGAAAACCAGCCACCCAAACAACCCCAAAGTCACATGAAAACAGCCACCCAAACAGTCCCAAAACCACCTGAAACTCACAGCAAACAATCACCAAAAACCTCCAAACTTCATCAGCTCAATAACACCAACAAACTACCAGCCACCACCAATCCTCCAACAAGACTCCGTTCCCCATCTTTTCCGACCTCCTCCACCACTGAAACCACCAGCCACAAGCTCTTCAACAGCAACCAAAAGCAACCGCCCAAAACCCACCATTTCCGACCAAAACGAACCCCGAAACAACAGCTCACAACAGCCTGCAACCTTCCCTTTCTCCTCCTTTTCCGGCAAACAAGTAGCCATCACCACACTCACAAAACCCCAACCCAAAACCACCATTGAAACATCGCAAGCTCCGACCAGACCGAAACCCACCGGAAAACATCGGAAACACTATCGAAATCGACCACAATCACCTCCAAACAGCCAACCTCCCTTCACTCTCTCCCTCTGGCGAACAAAAATAGACCCACCTTAGAAAAACCCCAAACCCACAGGAAAAAAATCAAAACCCACCTGAAACCCCGACCAACAAACAACTCCAAACTCGCGGAATCACCACCAAGTTCCGACGAGCACAATGACGAACAGAGCAACAACAAACAACAACTCCGGCGAAATCCATTTCCAGATCCGCTTCATTACTATGTCGTTCTTATTTGTTTTCAATATTGCAATATTCTTTCAGTTACTTGGATTTATTTAGATTGTTCATTTTTTTTTTTACCTCTTTTTCTTTATTTTTTGATTGATGCTTTATTTATTTATTTATTTTGTTTGTTACTATTTTGGGTTATACTCTTATCACTTTTGTTTGTGAATTCATATTTTTTATTAAATAATCAGCTTATACTACTATTAAGTTTTAGATGGATAATGCCTAAATTATTATTATTAGAAATTAATAGATGTTGTGTGACGTTCGTAAATAGGTATAGGTTATGTTGGTTTATTTTTTTATTTTTTTCTTACTTTATATATCATGTTGTTATGTTCATTATTCTTGCTTTACTGTTTATGTGATTCATATTGTTCTTTTATCATCTTTATCTCCTAATATTTGTTGTTATTGTTACAAGTTAAATGGGCTGATGAAGAAATTATCGTCGATTTCCAAGGCCTCCCATGTTAATAAGACGAATTTTTTTAGTTATTATTTATTTCATTTATTTTTATTAATATTTATTTATATATTACTAACACTTTTACTAGGTGTCTTTACAGGTACCCCAGAGTCGCTTCCCATTGAAGCTATTCCAATGGAGTTCGAATATCATATTCATTATTGTGTATATTATTGATGTTAGGCAAACTTATGCCGTTTCTTATATTGTTATTTTGTTTTATTATTTGTTTATATTTCATGTTTATTATACTTGTATATATTATTTTCGGAGAAGGGCCTAAAATACCCTTCAAGTATAAGGAATGGAACAAAAATACCCTTCTTCCACCTTTGGGCTCCAAAATATCCCTTCCATCCACCTATATGGACCTATATTATCCTTTCACTTAACAGATTATTTAAGATTAATAATTAATCCTTTCATTAATGACGTGTCAGTCTTTAATTGACTGAAGTTTAAATTAACCAAAAACAATAATTTCTCCTAATCAAACTCGGATCCAACTAAATTCTACCCGACCCACTTAAAATTCTACTGACCCACATCTTAAATGTTTTGCAGCTCCTCATTTCAGCTCTCGTTTTCAATGACACATATTGCATAGATGTATGATGTATCATATGACTCAATTTCCATCAGTTATAGACTATCACAAATTAAATTTAATCAGCTTAAAATTGAGTTTGTATGGTCATTAAATAGGAATGCAGATTTTTGGTTCTCTTTAAATAATGAAGAGACTATTTAATTGCAAAAGTAGAAAATGAAACCTTGCACACAACACCCAAGCTGAAAGTCCACCCACCAAGCATGAACGAAGTCATTCTATAAGAGCGGAAGTGAAGCTTACTACATGAACCACACATAGTACTACGAGCTGAAATATACATGTACCAAGGATGCCCTCAAAAAATAGGAGCCATAATTTCTAACTACGTGCATGAGCATTATATATATTTTTTTCTGAAATCTAGAATTCAGAGATGGATGGAAAAGATATGTTTCAAATTGAAATATTGTTCTTTCTGCCTATAATAACTTAGCAATAATTTTACTCGCGCATAGAGGTTCAGTACTGTCTCCATAGAACTTCCTTCAAAGACCCTATATATTTATTGTCCTATTCAATCAGAGATTATAATGTACTACACAACCTTTCAAGAAAATTAACTTAATAACCATGCGTACTCTTCAAATTTTCTACTCCAAGGACTTCATCCCACAATTTTGCGGAAGATAGATTATGTTTCTTTGACTCCTCATTAGTTTCTCAAGAGGTGCCTCCAATTTGTAGAAAGCAAATTGATTTGTTTGGATCCAAGTTTGATTAGGAGAACTTATTATTTTTTGGTTAATTTAAATTTCAGCCAATTAAAGATTGACACGTCATTAATGAAAGGATTAATTATTACTCTTAAATAATAGGTGGATGAAAGGGTAATATAGGTCCATATAGGTGGATGAAAGGGTAATATAGGTCCATATAGGTGGATGAAAGGGTAATATAGGTCCATATAGGTGGATGAAAGGGTATTTTGGAGCTCAAAGGTGGAAGAAGGGTATTTTTGTTCCATTCCCTATACTTGAAGGGTATTTCAGGCCCTTCTCCGTATTATTTTTATCTCCTTCTCAATTTGAAAAAAATGAATTTAGTCAGAACCCATAGTTGTGGATTTTGAAGGATGCTTAATACCTTCCCTTCAAAATGACTTGAACCCCTACCTAGAATATTTTAGTTTCGTAGACTTTTAATGTTAGTTAATTAATTAGTTTCCTAGTTTTTTCTAAAATTAGGTGGTGACTCCTTAAATTTCTTTTATTCTTTAAATTCTTTTAAAATTGAATTTATTGAATTATTTCTTGAGTTACCATGACGTTTTGCCTTATTTGAATAAAGTAGGGATGTAAATAGAATGACGACTTCGCTGGGGATATAGAGGTTCTAACCATTATGAGTTTATTTTTTTCAAATGGAGGAGACCTTTCTTTTATCATGTTATACCTTTTATATTGTATATTTTGTTGATTATTTGTATATTGTACTTGTTATTTATTTATTATTTGTTTAATTATATGTATGCTAGCATTGCATTCATAACATTACTCCGCCAATTGACACTTTTTGTTTGAAAGCCTAAAGGATGATTATGCGGGCCGCGGTCATTCATAATCCAAATTGTTTATCGGGGTACAATGGCGAATGTAGTTGGCCACTGGATGATCAACGGTCGCTAACTTCCCTAGCCCAAGTTGTCCACTTGAGTCACCGATCCACTTCAATAAAGCCCACTCTTAGTCAACTAGAGTAGAGCGAAGCCAAAACCCTAATTTAGTGCATTGACATGAGATGACCCAATACTCAAGGCGTGTCGAGCCCATTAGAAAGACCACCTTGAGTCCAAAATGGCCTCCGGCCTAAACGGACGATCATACTTGTGTGTTTAAATTTGAAGGATGTAATGTCATTTGACAAACCATCATACCTTGGGGTTGGGGGTTTATTTTAATAGCTTACTCTAGTAAAAAAAGGATCTTCACAAGCTACCATTCCATCCAAAAGGTATTCGCATTCGGTGATGACAAAAAGTTTAAGAAGGAAGGACCCTCCATGAAGGCTTAGTTTAAGATTGTACCCCTGCGTGAGACTGGTTATTTATATCCCTTTTTTCTCATTTTGTATCCCCATTTGATTTATTCATAAGAATTGTATAAAGTGTTTTTAGGGGGGCAATGAAATGTTTTCAAATGACATAATACATCCTTTAAATTGCTAGGCCTACCCTTGGCACAAAAGGGTCACATATTTGTATAGGACACACAATAATTATTTTATGCTACATGATATATAACTGTTTTATATATATAATTATCCATTGTAAACATGAACTGACACTTTTACCTTTTGAGTAACCTTCTATTTCTCAGCGAGAGACTGATTTGTGTCAGAAATCAAACTTGCGCACTAGTCAAAAATCAATGCTGATTCAATTACAAGGTCGAAAATGTATTTAGAGGTTGTTGCTCGTTTGAAGTTGCAAGGGACAGGAGGACTCGCGAAATTTGAGTCTTTGTATTTCATAAGACATTAATATCCACTCAAAAAGACAAATCAGGGGAGTCTTTGACTATGAGGTAGCACTCATCTATTTTTTGTTATTTGTTTTGCATGCTGGCCCTGCTTTCACACATTTCTCATATTTTTGTAGAAAAATCGTTCCCGACAAATGTTGGAGATGGTTATAACAATGCATGATTCTCGTGAATAATTGGAAGAACACACAGTCCCAAAAAAACATTCAAGAAAGAATACAACAACAAGTGATTGCCACGGTTGAGAGGACACAAAATATGTTGGTGCAATCAGTCAGAAGGCACTCTTTGACAAAATATGTCGGCAACATTAGACTTACGAAGCATCACTCTATGTTTGTCTAAATTTTTGAAGAATTTTATAACACATTTGAACGAACTACACGAACCTAATTCTCATCTCAGTGAGATACGTAGGCAGCCCTTCTTGAGTTCGGTTTTTATTCTTTCAAATTTCAAAAATAAAATATTGTGTGCATATTCTTTAGAGTCATATCTAAACGATATACCCGAACCTGATTCTTAAGTCTCGATGAGATATGTAGGCAGCCCTTCTTGGGTTCGGTATTTATTCTTTTAAATTTCAAAAATAAAATAAATGTTGTGTGCATATTTTTTAAAGCTCTATTTGAACGAACTACGCGAACCTGATTCTCATCTCGGTGAGATATGTAGGAAGCCCCTCTTGGGTTCGGTATTTTTTCTTTTAAATTTTAAAAATAAAACAAAATGATGTGTGTATATTTTTTAAAGTCCTATCTGAATGAACTACGCAAACCTGATTCCCATCTCGCTGAGATACGTAGGTAGCCCTTCTAGGGTTCGGTATTTATTCTTTTAAATTTTAAAAATAAAATAAAATATTGTGTGCATATTTTTTAAAGCCCTATCTGAATGAACTACGCGAACCTGATTCTCATCTCGGTGAGATGCGTAGGTAGCCCTTCTTGGGTTCGCTATACATTCTTTTAAATTTCAAAGAAAAATTGTGTACATATTGTAAGAGTCAGGTCTTCAGCTCAGTTGGGACCAATGCAGTTAGGAGAATGTAAAAATATTCGATATGATGTATAGGACTGACTTGTGGTAAACTATAGATTCTTTTGGTACCTCTCATTTGTACTTTTGTGGTGCTTGAAAATTCTCTTGCAGGCATTCGAGATAAGAAAAAAACCAACCTAATGGTTTCAGGTGCATTGTGTGGTGAGCTTTTAAGATCAAAATTCAATCGCATTGCACTATTGATCTAGAACTTGGCTTGTATGTTTATCGAGGTGAAATCCTGAGTACTGTTTGATTTGGGAAAGGATTGTAGGCCTTCTTTGACCCGATTGTGCCTTTCAAAGCTACCAAATGACATTAATCCCTAATTTTCACCACTTTGAGCCTAAAGCATTTTCTTTGGACAACCACATCTTAGCCATTACCCTTCTGAGTGCTTACATGCACTATACTCTCTTGGCCCAACCTTCTTGAGCGCACCTAAGACGTGCAAATTATAAGAGAAGATCCAGATTTGATATTTTTTCACTTCATTGGATCGTCCGTCCCAAAAATATGACATATTTTTTTTATCTTTAGGCTTTGAATATCGAAAGGAATATAATTTTCCTATTTCATCATGTACATATTATGCATTTTCTATTGATGATTTTATCTTAGATTTTGTAGTACTCATCATCAACAGGATATATAGGCCCCACAACGGCTTGATCATGTATCAGTGTGAATTTCATTTCTCCTTGTAATAAAAACTAGGACAGAATTTTTGAGATCTTCTAAAAAATTCACAATAAAGATGCTTTCTCCAGCAAGTCAAGATTGGATCGGAGATCATTTTGAGATTTGCCAAGAGATCTAACTGGGATAGAGTTTTTGAGGAAGACCTCAAAAATTCCATCAAGTACTGGCAGAAGTTCAATATTCAACTTCAAATGATCTCCAACATTGCCTGAAGTTCAAAGTCAGCTTTAGATTCTCTAGCATTGTCAAAATAGAGCAAAAAATAAATTGAGGATGCGAGCCACCGGTGCCTCGTAAACTCTTCTAATAAGACATGAGTCACAACGAACACAAAGTGATCAAGAGCAAAATATGGTTGCTCACATGCATCAATATGATTAGGCATTTTGTACATATTCTCTTTAAAAGAATCTTTTCTCAAGGTTTCTTGACTAAGTCACTTGCTAAGGCGACATTTTGTCTACTAATCATTCCTTTTCGATACAGGAATAGGTGAAAGCATCGAGATGATGACACTTTCCAGACACACGAGCCATCCACCTTGTTACAGTGGACAATCATCGAGTTATCCACCTCGTTACAGTGGACATCATTGCATTTTTTATTAGCCGAGAGGGCCATTGCACTTTTTATTTGCCGACAGGGCCATATATTTTCATTTTCCGAGAGGGCCATTATATTTTTATTTTCTGAGAGGGCCATTGCATTTTCATTAGCTGAGAGGACCATTGCATTTTTCATTTGCCGAGAGAGCCATTGCATTTTTCATTTACCGAGAGAGCCATTGCATTTTTTATTTGCCGAGAGGGCCATATATTTTCATTTGCCGAGAGGGCCATTGCATTTTCATTCGCCGAGAGGGCCATGCATAATTAGTCGGAAGAGGCTAACATTGAGGATATTTTTAAGTTATATCTATTCAGAGGTGAAGGATGTACACCCTATCTATTTCGCGTTGAAGTCAGAGGAGGCTAACGTGAAAGATATTTTTAAGTCGCATCTATTCGGAGGTGAAGATGTGCACCCTCTCTATTCCACGTTGAAGTCGGAGGAGGCTGGGGTTGAAAGATATTCATATTGTATTACTGAAAGTGATAGTGTTCACATATATTCTATCGATGGATTCTTATATGTCCTACCGGTGGACATGCATTTATTTTACTAAAAGATCCTACCGATGGATCATTCTTATATGTCATACCGATGGACATGCATTTATTTTGCCTAAAGATCCTACCGATGGATCATTCTTATATGTCCTACCGATGGACATGCATTTATTTTGCCCAAAGATCCTACCGATGGATCATTCTTATATGTCATACTGATGGACATGCATTTATTTTGCCCAAAGATCCTACCGATGGATCATTCTTATATGTCATACCGATGGACATGCATTTATTTTACCCAAAGATCCTACCGATGGATCATTCTTATATGTCCTACCGATGGACATGCATTTATTTTGCCCAAAGATCCTACCGATGGATCATTCTTATATGTCCTATCAATGGACATGCATTTATTTTCCCAAAGATCCTGCCGAGGTGAAATCTGCAGACACATCTCCTCTCCGCGTTCACGGGATAGGATCCGCATTTGCGGAGGTGTAAGTGTGTCTACCCCGCATTCGCAGAGGATTGAAACCTCCTTCTCCGTATTCGCGGATAGGGCTCCGTGTTCGCGGAGGTCTGGGAGTCTGGGGAGTATTTCTCTTCGCGTTCGCGGAAAGGGTTTCGTGTTTGCGGAGGTGTTGACCCTTTGCCTCCGTGTTCGCGGGCCCCCGGCCGCGTTCGTGGAGTGTTGCTTGCTTTCCCTCCGCGTTCGCGGGTGAGTTGGCGCGTTTGGGGAGGTATGCGGGCCTGGCAGTTTATATAAATTGAGGTCGAGCTCATTTGAGAAAAAAGTTGTAAAAATTCATATCTCCTTCATCTTTTATCAATTTTCGGTGATTCAAAGTTCCAGGCATTCAGATTCTCGTTGGCTTTGTGGGTTAGTGGTCAGATTGCATTGGGTGTACCTCGATATCCGTGAATTCGAGGCGTAAGTTGCTATCCTAGGCCTATTTTGTAAAGTTTTGCATTTCTTGTTGTTGGTCTTTTGGAGCTAATCCGAGCCCCGATGGGTGTTCCGTTTTAGAATACAAATTCGGGGGAGGATTTGAGACCTATTCGCGAAGTCAATTTCGGAAAGTCCGGAGCGGGTCCTACGTTTCCCAATTTTGACTCCAAAATTGCTTTGTCTCTGATTTGGATGATTTTAGTGTCTAAACGACCGTATTGACGTTGTGACTCTATTTTTTATAGCATGGCAGCAGTCTAAGGCCGTTCGGAAGGGGAAAGCTCCAGTAGAGTGGCTTGGAGCGCGCGTGGTCGGCCTTCTGGTAGGTTACGACTTCCCTTCTTCTTAGATTGAGCTTGAATGCGTAAATGCTTGTCGGTTTGTGTGAATCTCGAGTGGGTAGTTAGTATTCCTGTTCTCCTTCTCCGATTTCTTCATTTAGGGTTGATAGTTTTGACTGTTCGGGGCTAGTATCATGCTTTAGTTTCGGTTGTTGACCTTTGGGTGTTGATGATTTGCTTGTGGGTTATCTGTTGTTGTATGCGTGGGTTCGGGTTGTTTTCTTTTGTTATGCTGGTTGCTTGTGCTTTTCGGCCTTAGAATAGGTTAGGGTAGTATTGCCTTAGTCCCATGCATCTGGTTGACTTGAGTATGTATCCGACGTCGATTCGGATGGACTAGATCCTTGTAGATTGGCATAGAAAACTTGGGTCTGATAGTGTGGGCCTTAGTTTAGGTGAACTCGTGGCTTTTCTGATCTTCTGTCCTTTCTCTTCCTATCTCTGCGATTCGGCGGTGCTGCCAGAGGATTTTGTTATTGCGCCGATTAAAGGTTGGGTTGTTCTAGGCTGGGAGCCTTCTGTGGATATCTTTGTGAGGGCGGCGTCCCGCTGTGTCTAGCCTTGTATTAAATCGATTGGTGGTGGCTTTATTCATTTTGAGGCGGCTAGCTCCAGTCCGAGGCTGATGTTACACGGTTAGAGATTGTTATTCCCAGCTTAAGATTGTTAAGCGAGGGCTACCCGCTCCAGTCCGAGGCTAGCGTTACACGGTTAGAGTCTGTTATTCCCAGCTTGAGACTGTTGAGTAAGGGTGTTATCTCTGGTCTGAGGCTGATGTTACACGGTTAGAGTCCGTTATTTCCAGTTTGAGACTGAGGGTTTGGGTTCGAGGCCTAGGTTCTATCTTTATTGGGTTCGAGGCCCATGGGTGTTAAGGCTTTTTGGAGTTGGGTTCCCTTGTTTCTGGAGTTGTAGATTCTCTGTGTGCCCGTCGGGCTTATGGGGGTCCGTTCAGGTTCTTGTTTGTCTGTGCTGGAGTGTGCCTAGAAGGTCTTATGGGGGACCTAGCTGGGTTTAGTTATGATATTCTTAGATTTACTTTCCGTTTACTCTATTCCTGTTCTGTTGACTTCTGTTGTGTTTGATTCTATCTTGTCTGCCTGTTTTTACCTTTCTTGCTCAGTCGGCCTATGATGCCTACTGGGTACCTGTTGTTTGGTACTCCTGCTATGCTCTGCATCTATTTTTCGTGATGCAGGTCTGAGCACCTGTCATCAGTGTTAAGTTTGAGCCTGCAGTTGTCTGTTCCGGAGATGAGGGTGAGCACACGGCGTTTTGGAATTGCCTGTCTCCTTCTTTATTTATATTTTGGCTTGTCTTTTGTTTTCGAGACAGTTTATTTATGTGGTCCACTTTGGGGACTTTTACTCTTGTTAGTAGTTATGTACCCAGTTTTTGGGATGTATCTTGTTTATATATAGTTTTGCTTTCGCTTTCGCTTATCTTGGGTGTTCATTGCTTATATTTCCGCTTAGTTAGGGTTTAGAGTCCACTCTTAGTCCCATTACTGTAAGTTCTGGGATAGAGTTTGGCTTGCCTACTGGCGGGTTGGTAGGCCCATCATGACTAAAGAAATCAGGTCGTGACATCTCAACACAAGATAAATTTCCCATCTAAGGAAGCACCACTTTGGAAATTTGAACAAGAATTAGTTAGGAGGGCATTAGTTGAGATGATAATTGTGGATGAACTACCTTTTAGCTTCGTTGAAAAGGAAGGTTTCAAAAAGTTCATAAATCAAGCCCAACCTCTATTTCGAATTCCTTCACATAGAACAATAACAGGGGATTGTTATGAACTTTATGGTGAACTTAGATACAATCTAAAAAAGTCATTTAGAGAAGCATAATCAAAGATTTGCCTCGCCACAGACACATGGACATCGATGCAAAGAATTAATTATATATGTTTGACTGCACACTTTATTGATAGAAATTGGGTGTTGCATAAAAGAATACTAAATTTTTGCCCTATCTCTCGTCATAAGGGTGAGCAAATGGCAGAGGCTATTGGTAATTGCTTGCTTGATTGGAACTTAGACAAAGTATTTTGTGTTACTATTGACAATGCTGGTTCTAATAGTGTTATGGTTACAGAATTGTCTAAGCAGTTAGATATGTGGGGAACTAATATAATGGATGGTAATCATCTTCATGTGAGATGTATGGCTCACATACTTAACTTAATTGTGCAAGAAGGTTTGAAGGAAATTGATATTTCTGTCAAACGGATTAGGCAGATGGTGAGGTATGTTAGATCATCTCCAGCAATAACAAAAAACTTTGTGAAATGTTGTGAAGTCCAAAAGATAGAATGTGATAAATCATTATCGCTCGATGTGCCTACTAGGTGGAATTCCACCTACTTGATGTTGGAAACGGCACAACAATTTGAAAAGGCCTTTGATAGATTTGATCTTTTTTATGCAAATTTTAAAACTTATCTATCTACTCATATTTGTGAAGCTGGAAGTATTGTAGGTGCACTTGCATGTGATGATTGGGCGAATGTGAGAAGTGTGGTAAAGTTTCTTGAAATTTTTTATGAGCGTACCATAAAGGTTTCAGGTTCACATTATGTTGCATCTAATGTTCATCTTGAGGATATATGTGAGATTGATGTATACTTGAAATTGTGTTTAAAAAGTGAAGATCTTAATTTGAGTACTATGGCTGGGCGTTTGATAAAAAAGTTCAAGACATATTGGGGTAGTCCTGAAAAGATAAACCCAATGATTTATATTGCTTCTGTGTTAGATCCTCGTAATAAATTTGTATATGTTAGCTTTGGAATTGAAGAACTATTTGGGGAGGAAAAAGGAAAAAAAGTAGATAAAAAAGTGAATGTTCATATAAATGCTTTGCTTGGAGAGTATTTAAAAAAATATTCAAGAGAATCTCAATCATCTCCATCTAAATCTACTTCATCTCATGATACATCTGATAAATCTAGTTTTGGTTCTTAAAATCTTTGAGAACTAAGCTTCACTTGAAGAAACAAAAGGAAGATTGAGGAAATGGGGCTACTAAGTCAGAGTTGGACAGATATCTTAAAGAAGATCAAGAGTCTGATCATGATAATTTCGATGTCTTAAGTTGGTGGAAAGTTCATGCTCCAAGATTTCCTATTCTTTCAGAGTTAGCTCGTGATGTGTTGGCTATTCCAATTTCAAGTGTGGCATCGAAATGTGCTTTTAGTACCGGTGGTCGTATTCTAGATCGATTTAGAAGTTCTTTTTCTCCTAAATGTGTGCAATCTCTTATTTGTGCTCAAGATTGGCTTAGAAAAGAGACTGATTCTATTTGTGTGGAAGAAAGTTTGGAGTATCTTAAAAAACTTGAAGTTGGTAAGATTTTATACTTTTTGTATATTTTAGTGTAAAATTAATTTACTTATTTATGTTGCTTGACATTTGTTTAAATTATATTTAGAAATGACAAATAATGGAAGGGATCCTTGCATTGTTGATGTATGATAGCAATTTGCTATTTTGCTACTAGTGTTCTAATGCCTAATGGTGAGTTTCAACTTTTAATACTTTATTTGGTTTTGAACTTGTGATATGAGATATCTTTTTGTAATTTTTTTATCTTGAAAAATTATATTCTAAATTCTAAGTTTCTATCTTTTGATTTGATCTTTTTATTAGGTTCAACCGTTCAAGTTCAAGTGTTCCACCATGCCTACTAAAACTCACTTATTTATTTGGAAATGTTTTGTGGTCGTTCAAGACAATGAAGAAGGGTGCAAAGCAAAGTGTTTGTCATGTGTTGTTATATTTAATTGTCATCCAAAATGGATTGGAACAATGTTTTTGAGGGATCATTTTAAAAAATGTCATGAGAATCGTGTCGATCAAGAGAGGAAGACTCTTATTTAAATTTGCATTTTGAATTTGGTGACTTGTGTTTGTGAGTTGTGATTACTATTATTTTTTATTTGAAGTTGAATATTTAAGACATTTGTGAGTTGTGACTTTGAGTTGTTTTAACTTACAAGTTACAAGTTTTAAGTGTTGAATTCTTGTTTTAATTGTTGGCTGCTATTATTATTGTTGGGCCAAGCAGCAAGCAGCAGTAGCCAGCAGGTGGCTGGGCAATGCTGCTGAGCTGCCAGTCAGTCAGCAGCAGCCAGCAGGTGGCTTTGCAATGCTACAGAGCTGCACAACTGCAATGCTGCCAGCAGCCAGCAACAAGCAGCATCAGCCAACATAAAGTAGCAGTAGCAGTAGCCAACAACAAGTAGCAGCCAGCAACAACCATCAGGTGGCTTTGCAATGCTGCACAACTACAATGTTGCACAACTGATTATTCTCATTTTAGTTTTTATTTGCACTGAAGAACCGTTTTAAAAACACCGAATCGAATCAAAATATTATGGTTTGGTATTTGGTGCCCACTTTTTCAAAACCGAACACCGAAATACCGAAATACCGAAATACCGAATTAAAATTTGATAAAATCGAACCGAAGAACCGAATGCCCACCCCTACCGGACAATATTAATTTTTTGTGGCTTTCTAACTAGCTAGGAGAAGAACAATTTTATCGTCAAGTTTGCTATTTTCTCACTTGAATTATTTGAGGATAAATAATTGTCATCTTAATAAATTGATCACTCACAAAACATCAATTTTCAATTTAAAAAAGATAGACCTTCTGCTTTTTAAACTGAAAAGATGTACGGTAAACGATAGTAATCGAATAAACCATTTACATTTACACATAAAAATTGCAAGTTGTAGTTTTAATATGTAGGCAATTTTATAAATTGTTCAAAATATAAATAATTAGAAAATCACATATATATCAACAAATAATACATTCAATTAAGATCACAAATATCATGTGGTGATATATTTGCCTTTTCAATTAGTAAATGTTAAACAACTTACATTTCAAATATTGTATTGAATTTATTTAGCAACATACAAATCTCTCTAAATAAAAAAATTTGTAAGTTAATTTATTTAAATAAATTTACTAGTACAAATATAAAATATAAAATAAAGAAAATAAATAAAATGATTAAAAGGATTTGAGAGGTATTTTTATCTTTACATAGATTAATCTCATGGCATTAAGTTCTATGCATTACTAATAAATGGAAGGTATTAGTTATACATCCTATAAAACCATGTAGGGTGTATAACTTAACCATGGATTAGTTATACATAGGCTCAAAATTCCTACCAAACATAGTACTAAATAATACCACTAATACATGGATTATTTCTCCTAATACTCCTTACCAAACAACCCCTAAGTGTGTTTACAAGTACTCAAAGTTGCTTCCAGAGGAAGCTATTCGAATGAAGTTCGAATAATATTTTTTGATTTATTATTATATATATTATTGACGATAGGCAAACACTAGGTCGTTTCTCATACTATTGTTTTACTTTATTAATTGTGTATATTTCATGTTTATTATACTTGTACATTGTTTTATCTCCTCCTCAATCTGAAAAAATAGATTCAGCTGGGACATATAGCTGTGGATTTTGAAGGGTGCCACTTGAACCCATACTTAGAATCTATTGGGTTTATAGACTATTTTTTGTTAATTAATTAACTAGTTTCCTAATTATCCTAAAATTAGGTGATGACTCCCTAAATTGCTTTGTAAAATTCTTTTAAATAAATCAAATTAAATTGAGTATTATTTTTTGAGTTCCCAGGATGTTGCGTCTTATTTGTAAAAATATGGATGTCAACAGTATGACGACTCTGCTGGGAATATAGAGGTTCTAATCATTATGGGTTCATTGTTTTCAAATTGAGGAGAATTTGCTTTTATTATGTCATACATTGTACCTTGTATATATTTTATTGATTATTTATATATTGTATTTAATTATCTATGCATTATATGTACGTTGTCATTGCATTATGACTTAATTTCTGTCAAACGGCAAATAGAATGCATCAGAAAAAGATAAAAGCACCCTACTTTTTGGAGTAGTAAACAGATAGTTGGTTCATGGTCGCCCAATACCGTTTATTATCTTCACCCCGTAGTTTGTCCAACTCGGGTACCAGGTCTCTTTTCAAAGCCCACTCTAGTCCACCTAGAGTAAAGTTGAAGCCAAATTCCTTTGTTTAGCTCATTTGCCTAAGTTGGTCTAATACCCAAGGTGTATTAGATCCATTAGAAGACCACCTTGTGTCTACTTGGCCCACGATAAAAAAAGATAATAATCCACCTATTTGATAAATTTGAAGGATATGTATGTCGATTTGTACGGACCATTGTCCCTCGGGGTTGGAATTTTTATTATTTATAGTTTCTTTTACTATAATTAAAGGAAGATTTTCATCTGAAAGATGCTCGAAATCATTGAGAAATTCAAGAGTTGAAGCTTATTGGAGCCTTAGTTTATAGTTTACTATTTTCCTATGCTTGTGACTGATATTTGTTTTTATACCCCTTCCCTTAATTTTGTATTTTCATTCAATCTATTCATAGAATTCGAATAAAATATTTTGGGGCAATGAAACGTTTCACAAGCGACATACACATCCTTCAATCGATAGGCTTACCTTTGACTTAAAAGGTCACATGTATATTATGATGTATTATACATTGATTGTGTGTTATTATATAATTTGTTTCCCTCATGTTTATTTGATTTTGTGTTAATACACATTTTTTGTTCACACATGATTTATCCATCATTGCATTCCAAAGTTTTTAGAAAATTTTTAGGCATAAAAACTCAAAATTTGAGGCTTCCTAAAGTACCTTCAAGGTTCATCTTCGCATATGTTAAAATTAATCAAGTTCCATAGTCCAATTCTTTTTAGAAAAAATCATTGGGTCATCGTTCAAATTCACATTGACTTTGTTATTCTTAAAAATCATTTTTTTCACATCAGTCATTGTCAAAGTTGGCCAAATACCATCGATTTAGAATCAAATTCCAATTTTATGGTTCCTTTATTTTCAAAGAACTTTCTAAAATAAATTTCAGAAAAACCAGTTGGTGTTGACATCCCTATTTTATTCAAATAAGAACGCAACGTCGTGGAGACTCAATAGAATAATCAATTAATTCAATTAAATAAAAGGATTTAAAGAAAATAAAATTTTAAGGAGTCGCCACCTAATTTTAGGATAATTAGGAAGCTAATTAATTATTTAACTAAAAAATTATTTACGAAACCAATAGATTCTAAGTAATGGTTTAAGTGATCTCGAAGGAAGGGTATTAAGCACCCTTCAAAATCCATGACTGTGGATTTTGAAATATACACAGAGAATAAATTAAAACAATAATCTAAAAAATGGCCTAATGTTTGCCTAACGTCAATAATATATACAATAATGAATCAAAAAATAATATTCGAACTTCATTCGATTAGCTTCCTTGGAAAGAAACTTTGGATACCTGTAAAGACACTTAGTAAAAGTGTTAGTAATGAATAAATATGAACCAAAATAAATGAAAGAAATAATATAATGACCCGATTCCTCGAGTCATGATGGCGCCTACTAACCCGCTAGTAGGCAAGCCACCCTTGTCCCGGAACTTAACAGTAATGGGACTGAGGGTGGAAACTAACCTCAACTAAGCGGAAGCATAATTAAAGGAACACATAGGGGAAAGGCGGAAGCGAAACCAACAATATACAACAAGCGATACTTCCAAGAACCTGGAAGTCACATGTATAGAGCTACTACAAAATGAGTACAAGTCCCAAAAGTGGACCACTAAAACAAGACTGTCTCAAAAATGAAAGACAAGCCAAAATATAAGTACAGAAGGAGGTAGGTAATCTCAGGATACCATGTGCTCACCCTCGCCTTCGGAATAGACTACAACAAGCTCGAACTCAACGCTGATAACTGGTGCTCGGACCTGCATCACAAAAACAGAGGCAGAGTGTAGCATGAGTACCAAACAATAGGTGCCCACTAGGCATCATAGGCCGACTAAGCAAGAAAGGTAAAAACAGACTGAAATGCTAGAATCTACAATAACAGAGGTCAAAGCAAAATAGGAAAAGAAGCACACGAGCGCACCAAAAGCAAATCTAAGTGCAGCTAAACTAAACCTAACTGGACCCCCATAAGCCCAGAAGGTACACTCGTGCACAAGTTTAAATAAAATCCGAACGGATCCCCATAAGCCCTAGAGGTACACATAAAAGCTAGATCTACGGAACCAAAGGAAACCAACTCCGAACCAAAACAACCAGTCAACAAGTCCGACTTCCAAATCAACTCACCTAGCCCGCTAACAACTCCGGGGGTCCTACCCAGCTAGCCAAGTAAGTCAGTTAAGACTCTCGGGGGCCCTACCCAAGCCAGACAGAGCGTATAAGGTGAACCAACTCCGTAGAGGATCTTAAATTCCAAACCATTGTGGATCGACGTCCACTACCAACCACATCACAACGAGCGTATCAACTCCAAGCCGTAGTGGATCGACGTCCATTACCAATCACATCACCACAGAACCAACCTCGAAGCATCCAACCAGGAAGATACCACGCCTCCGATAACGCATCAACACCACATAAAAAAGGGAGAAAAGACAGAAGGATAGCAAGCACTACAAAGCCAAAACTAAGTTCAACTATCAGACCCAAGTCTGCTATGCCGGTCTAAAAGGACCTAGTCCATCCGAATCGACGCCGGATACATACCAAAGTCATCCAGGTGCATGGGCCTAAGTCAGCACTAGTCTATCCTAAACTAAGGCCAAAGATACACTCCAATAAAATAAACAACCAACCAGATAATCCGCACGTGGCAACATATAAACAACCCAACATATAATTCACTATAATCACCGATAAGCAACCCCTTCAGTAACATGGTACTAATCCTGAAATAGCCCGAAAATCAACCCTAAAGCATGGTTTCTGAGAAGAAGAGAAGTGATACTAGCTACCCACCCCAGATTCACACAAATCCGCATGCATTTACACAATCAGGCTCAATCTAAAAGAAAGGAAGCCGTAGCCTGCCTGAAGGCCGACTGCGCGCTCTCCAAATCACTTTGCCGGAGCCTTCCCCTTCCAAACGGCCTCGGATTGCTGCCACGCTATCAAAAATAGAATCACATCATCAACACGATCGTTTAAACACTAAAATCATCAAAATCGAAGACAGACCAATTTCGGAGTCAAAATTGGGAATTGTAGGACCCGCTCCAGAATTTTTGGAATTGACTCTATGAAGAGGTCCTAAACCCTCCCCCGAGCTTGTGTTCCAAAATGGAACACCTCTCGGGGCTCGAATCAATTCCATGCAACAACAAACCCAAGATGCAAAACTTTACACAAATAGCATAAGGTAGCAACTTACAACTCAAATTCACGGAAATCGAGGACTACCTAACAATATCCAAGCACTAACCCACACAACCAACGAGATTCTGAACACCTGGGACTATGAATCACCAAAAACTGACTTAAAACGAGAAATATATCAATTTCCAAACTTTCCTCCAACAAAAACCCGACTGCCCCTATATATATAGTGCTAGACACGCTGACCTACGCAAACGCAGCCAAGGGCCCACGAACGTGGAGGGAAAACAACCGCAGCTCTGCGAACGCGGCCAAGGGCCCGTGAACGCAGAGTAACAACAACTACTCCTCCGCGAATACGGCTAAGGGTCCGTGAATGCGGAGAAGAAGACCACAAATCCCCACGAACGCAGAGCCCTATTCGCGAATGCGAAGAGAAAGGCTCCCCAGACCTCCCAGACTTCCGCGAATGTGGAGCCTTATCTGCGAACGCGAAGAAGGAAGTCTCACACCTCCGTGAACGTGGAGCCAATTCTGCGAACGCGGAGAAGAAATGGGTCTGCAACATTAGCTGTGCATCAGCTGGGTTTTGGGCAATCCCAAAACTCTGACGGGGTGCTTGGGATTCGTTCTGAACCCCGTGCATGCAAACGAGATATGCCATCCCATCAAATTTGACATTACTGACTCAATGGCGTAGTCAAAATTTCCATATGAGGTCGTTTCGACAAAAAGTGAGTCCCACACCCAAAGCGCAATTTTAGCCAAATTCTACCAAGGGCCTCGGAATTAGACCAGAAGCCCCGGAAAGCACACGAAGAGTCATTCTAGACCAAACTTGATATTTCAGAACTAATCGTACTGACAAAATTCTCATCCGAGTGCGTTTACCAAGAATGTTGACCAAAGTCAAACTTGAGCCAAATTTCAAAGGCTAAAGCGCCAAATGGCCCCAAAGTCACACTGAAAATCTCGGGACTCATGCTAATCATGCTACTAGCCTAATTTTGCCGCTCTGGAGCCGATGGAACCATCAGAATTCCCTTCTAAGATCGTTTACCTGAGGTTATGACTGAAATCAACTTTTCAAGTTTCCAAAGCTCCAAAACAGGAAAACAGGCATAAAACCCAAATGAACGACGAGGCAACCGAACAGTTAGTGCCAGCAAGTCATAAATGACTTGGGGTCGCTACAGGAATGCTCTAAACGAAAGAAAGAAGGCATTAACACCAAAATGACCTGGAGGGTCATTACAACATCCACTACTAAAAGAACTTTCGTCCGCGAAAGTAAGGGTCAAGAAGTACTTGAGGAGACAAATAAACTAGGGAACTGCTCCCGTATCTCCCACTCGGTCTCCCAGGTAGCCTCATCGACTGGTCGATGTCTCCAATGGACCTTAACCACAGGAATGGCTCTGGACCTCAGCTGCCTCACATATCTGGCCAAAATAGCAACTCGCTCTTTAATATAGGTCAGACGATCATCCAACTCAACGACATCATACTGGAGCACATGAGACTCATCTGGAACATACTGGCGCGGCATCGAAACATGGAAAACTGGATGAATAGCTGAGAAAGCTGGAGGTAAGGCTAACTCATATGCCACATCACCGACTGTCCTCAAAATCTCAAAAGGCCAAATATACCTGGGGCTAAGCTTGCCCCGCCTCCCAAATCTCATCACGCCCTTCATGGGCGATACTCGGAGGAATACTCTATCACCAATGGCAAATCTCAGTGGCCGTCGCCTGCGATCCGTGTAACTCTGTTGTCTACTTTGAGCCGTCCTAAGCCGATCCTGAATCATCCTCACATGCATTAAGGCCTCCTGAAACAAGTCTTTACTATGCGGCCTAGGCTCCGTAGACTCAAACCATCCAACTGGAGTGCGACAATGCCTACCGTATAGAGCCTCAAACGGGGCCATCTGATTACTAGAGTGGTAGTTATTGTTGTACGCAAACTCCGCCAAGGGCAAGAACTGGTCCCACTGACTTCTAAAGTCCATACCACAGGCTTACAACATATCCTCAAGGACCTGAATAGTACGCTCTGACTGGCCATCGGTCTGTAGGTGGAATGTTATGCTACGGTCGACACAGGTGCCCAACTCCTCCTGAAATATCCTCCAAAAGCTGGAAGTGAACTGTGAACCCCGGTCTGAAATGATAGAAACAGGTACACCATGAAGACGAACCACCTCCCGCATATAAATACAAACCAACCTCTCGGCACTGAAGGAAGCATGAACTGGGAGGAGGTGTGCTAACTTGGTCAATCGATCCACGACCAAATGATGTCAACACCTTTAGAAGTCCGAGGCAAACCCATAATGAAATCCATGGTGATACGCTCCCACTTCCACTCAAGAATGGGTAATCTCTGCAACTCACCACCAGTCCTCAAACGCTCGGCCTTCACCTATTGACAACACAAGCAACATGACACATAATCTGAGATGTCCCTCCTCATACCGCTCCACCAGTAACGCTGCCTCAAATCACGATACATCTTAGCGGTGCCCGGATGGATAGAATACCTAGAGTCATGGGCCTCGCTAAGGATCAGCTGAATCAACTCCCCAACCCTCGGAACAACAAATGGGTAGCAAATCTCAAAACCTCATTTGAGTCTAATGTAGTCTGCCCGGTATCACCTGCCAATACTCTATCTCGGAGTGCCACCAAAGACTCATACTTGAACTGATGGCCACAGATCTGATCTAGCAGAGATGACTGAACTCCCACATAGGCTAACACCCGACTGGTATCTGAAACATCAAGCCCGATCATCTGGTTGGCTAGGGACTAAATGTCCAAAGCCAGGGGTCGCTCTGAAACAGAAAGGAAGGCTAGACTACCCATACTCACTACCTTCCGGCTCAAGGCGTCCGCTACCACATTTGCCTTGTCCGCATGGTAGAGAATAGAGAGGTCATAGTCCTTCAGGAGCTCAATCCAACGACACTGCCTCAAATTAAGATCCCTCTGGGTCATAATGTGCTGAAGGCTCCTTTGATCGGTGTAGATCTCACAATGAACTCCATATAGGTAATGGCTCCAGATCTTAAGCGCAAAAACTACCGCCGCCAACTCCAAATCATGAGTAGGGAAGTTGCACTCATGCAGCTTAAGCTGCCTCGATGCATAAGCAATAACCCAGTCCTGCTGCATCAATACACAACCCAAACCAACGCCGGATGAGTCTCAATAAACCGTGAAGCCCTCGCCCTCAACTGGAAGAGTCAATATAGGAGCGATGGTAAGCAACTCCTTAAGCCTCAGAAAGCTCCTCTCACACTCCTACGAGCACACTAAGAGAATTCCTAGCGAGTCAACCGTGTCAAAGGCACCGTGATATAAGAGAAACCCTCAACAAAATGCCTGTAGTACCCTGCCAATCCGACGAAGCTCTAAATCTCAGTCACAGAGGTGGGCCTAGCCCAATCACGGATAACCTCAATCTTCGCCGGATGCACCATAATGCCATCCTTGGACAGCACGTGCCCTAAGAATGCTACGGACTCAAGCCAACTCTCGCACTTTGAGAACTTGGCATAAAGCCGATGGTCTCTCAAAGTCAGGAGCACTATCCTCAAATGCTCCTCATGCTCACTATGGCTCCGCGAGTATACCAAGATATCATCAATGAAGACTATGGCAAAAGAGTCCAGATACAGCCTGAATACATGAGTCATCAAGTCCATGAAAGCGGTAGGGGCATTAGTCAACCCAAAAGACATCACCAGGAACTCATAATGGTCGTAACGAGTCCTAAATGTTGTCTTAGGGATATTCGCTGCTCTAACCCTCAGCTGGTGGTAACCGGATCTCAAGTCAATCTTAGAAAACACTGTGGCACCCTGAAGCTGGTCGAACAGATCATCAATACAAGGCATGGGGTAACGGTTCCTCACTGTCACCTTATTCAACTGCTTGTAGTCAATACACATCTGCATAGTACCGTCTTTCTTCTTCACAAACAGGACTGGGGCACCCCAAGGTGATACGCTAGGCCGAATGAATCCCTTACCTAAGAGATCCTGAAGCTGAACACTGAGCTCCTTGAGCTCTGCGGGGGCTATACGGTACAGTGGGATGGAAATGGGACGAGTACCTGGCTCTAAATCGATGGCAAAATCAATATCTTGCTCTAGGGGTAGGCTAGGAAGGTCGGCAGGAAATACATCAGCATACTCTCAGACTATAGGCACGGAATCAACGGTAGGGTCCTCCTTATTAACATCTCTAATATATGCCAAATAAGCCAAACATCCGCTAGCCACTTGCCTTCGGGCCTGAATACAGGAAATCACCCCAACCGATGTGCGACTACAGGAACCCTGCTACACTACCGACAAAATACCAGGCATAACTAAAGTAACGGTCTTGGCATAGCAATCCAAGAGCGCTCGGTGAGGGGATAATCAATCCATGCCCAAAATCAAATCAAAATCTGCCATACTAAGCACAATAAGATCGGCCTGAGTGACCTGCCCCCGAATAGTCACCACACAGGATCTACAAACCTGATCCACTACTAAAGAATCCCCTACCAGGGTCGAAACATGTAAAGGTACCACTAAGGGCTTTGGACTCATCCCCAATCGAGGAACACAATAGGCAGACACATATGAATAGGTAGAACTAGGGTCAAATAAAGCTGAAGCGGACTAATGGCATAAGAGAACTGTACATGTAATCACATCATCTGACGCCTCGGCCTCTGCTCTAGCTGGAGCTGCGTAGAAATGGCCCTGGGCGCCTCTACCCTGTGCATCCACCCTGCCACCTATCATGCCTCCCCGGAGATAGGGCACTCCCTAGACCAATGACCAAGCTCTCCATACATAGAGATACCTTGAGAAGACCTACTCACAACTGGAGGCCGGCCACCCCGACTTGAGGAACCTGTCTAAAAACCACCTCAGCCCTAAATCGGACCACACTATGACCATCCTGATGGTGCTGGTCACCCTCTGATATCTGCAATGATGCCTGAAACGTGCGACTAGGCTGACCTGACTGGAACTTCTGATAGACCTGATCCCGAGTAACTCTAGGCCTAGAACAGGGCCCACTAACTCTATCATTCTCCCTATCCCTCTAGCCACTGCCCCGTTGGCCTCACGACGGAGCTGCTCAAGCGTTCGAACATGGTCCACAACATCCAGGAAAGAGCTAGCTGCTGATACCATAGACTGCGACTCAATACGCAGCTGCAATCTCAAACCTCTAACAAAGCACCTGACTCTCTCCTCCTCCGTTGGCAAGATCATGGTGGCATGATCGGATAACTCATGAAATCTAGTACTCAGATACCGTCATAGAGCCCTGCTCCAACCTCGAGAACTCATTGCGAAGGTGATCTCTGACGCTCCGTGGGATAAGCCTAGCCAGAAAGGCCATAGAAAACTCTATCCACTTCACTGGCGGGGACCCAGCTTGTCTGGTCTCCATAAAAGAATGCCACCACTGCCTGGCCGGCCCATCTAACTGATAGGCAGTGAAGTCGGCTCCTCTCGACTCTACTAATCCCAAAGTATGCAGCCTCTCTTGGCAAGTAGTAAGGAACTCCAGGGCATCCTTGCCAACTACCCCAGAAAACCTCGGCGGTGACAATCTCATAAACACTCCGAGCATCTTTTGCTCTCGCAAAGGCATGAACCCATTTAATACATCCGACTGAACAACGGTCGGTGCTGGCGGCTACTGAACCTCTAGAGCTGCTGCTGTAGGCTGACCCTGCGATGCTGGACCTGAATCTTGAACTAGTGCTAGGGCCTGCTACTGCTGCTGAATACCCCCCTATCACAGCTAGGATCTGCACAAGCATCGCCTGAAGATTAGGGGCGGTAGCTGGTGCGGGTGGTGGCTGGATTGGTCCCGGCCCCACCGGCTGAGGAGGAATCTGCTCAATCCGAGGCTCCGACTCCGGCTCCGAATTCCTCACTCTATCTCGGCCTGGTGCCACAACACCACCTCGACCTCGGGGTCGACCTCTATTACGCGTGCGAGCCATCCTACGACAGAGTGAAACAAGTAAGATTCCATGAAACCAATTGGACAACAACGCACGAAAATGATGCAAGACATGAAATCCCCCTAAGGACATCCTGTAGCCTCCTGAAGATAAGTCACGGACGTCTCTGTGACAATCCGCAGGACTCTACTAGAGGCTAGCTCTGTACAAGTGAGACCAACGAACCTGGGGCTCTGATACAAACTGTCACGACACGATTCCTCGAGTCATGATGGAGCCTACCAACCCGCTATTAGGCAAGCCAAACCCTGTCTCGAAACTTAACAGTAATGGAACTCAGGGTGGAAACTAACCTCAACTAAGCGGAAGCATAATTAAAGGAACACATAGGGGAAAGGCGGAAGCGAAACCAACTATATACAACAAATGATACTTCCCCAACCTGGAAGTCACATGTACAGAGCTACTACAAAATGAGTACAAGCCCCAAAAGTGGACCACAGAAACAAGACTGTCTCAAAAATAAAAGACAAGCCAAAATATAAGGATAGAAGGAGGCAGGTAATCTCAGGACTCAGCAGGCTCGAACTTAACGCTGATAACTGGCGCTCGGACCTGTATCACGAAAACAGATGCAGAGTGTAGCATGAGTACCAAACAACAGGTACCCAGTAGGCATCATAGGCCGACTGAGAAAGAAAGGTAAAAGCAGACTGAAAGGATAGAATCTACAATAACAGAGGTCAAAGCGAAATAGGAAAAGAAGCACACGAGCGCACCGAAAGCAAATCTAAGTACAACTAAACTAAACCTAACTGGACCCCATAAGCCCAGAAGGTACACTCGTGCACAAGTTTAAATAATACTCGAACGGACCCCTATAAGCCCGATAGGTACACAAAAAAGCTAGATTTACGGAACCAAAGAAAACTAACTCTGAACCAAAACAACCAGTCAACTCCAACCCAGTCAACAAGTCCGACTTCCAAATCAACTCACCTAGCCCGCTAACAACTCCGGGGGCCCTACCCAGCTAGCCAAGTAAGTCAGTTAAGACTCTCGAGGGCCCTACCCAAGCCAGGCAGAGCGTATAAGGTGAACCAACTCTGTAGAGGATCTCAAATTCCAAACCATTGTGGATCGACGTCCACTACCAACCACATCACAACGAGCGTATCAACTCCAAGCCGTAGTGGATCGACGTCCATTACCAATCACATCACCACATAACCAACCTCGAAGCATCCAACCAGGAAGATACCACGCCTCCAATAACGCATCAGCACCACAGAAAAGGGGAGAAAAGACAGAAGGATAGCAAGCACTACAAAGCCAAAACTAAGTTCAACTATCAGACCCAAGTCTGCTATGCCGGTCTAAGAGGACCTAGTCCATCCGAATCGAAGCCGGATACATACCAAAGTCATCCAGGTGCATGGGCCTAAGTCAGCACTAGTCTATCCAAACTAAGGCCAAAGATACACTCTAATAAAATAAACAACCAACCAGATAATCCGCACGTGGGACATATAAACAACCCAATAGATAATTCACCACAATCACAGATAAGCAACTCCTCCGGTAACATGGTACTAACCCCGAAATAGCACAAAAATCAACCCTAAAGCATGGTTTCTGAGAAGAAGAGAAGAGATACTAGCTACCCACCTCAGATTCACACAAATCCGCATGCATTTACATATTCAGGCTCAATCTAAAGGAAGGGAAGTCGTAGCCTACCTGAAGGCTGACAGCGCGCGCTCCAAATCACTCTGCCGGAGCCTTCCCCTTTCGAACGGCCTCGAATTGCTGCCACGCTATCAAAAATAGAATCACAGCATCAGCATGGTCCTTTAAACACTAAAATCACCAAAATCGGAGACATACTAATTTCGGAGTCAAAATCAGGAATTGTGAGACCCGCTCGAGAATTTCTGAAATTGACTCCATGAAGAGGTCCTAAACCCTTCCCTGAGCTTTTGTTTCAAAACAAAACACCTCTCGGGGCTCGAATCAGCTCCCTGCAACCACAAACCCAAGATGCAAAATTTTACACAATTAGCTTACGGTAGTAACTTACGCCTCAAATTCATGGAAATTGAGGACCACCCAATGCTATCCGAGCACTAACCCACACAGCCAACGAGATTTCAAAAACTTGAGATTTTGAATCACTGAAAACCGACTTAAAATGAGAAAGATATCAATTTCCAAACTTTCCTCCAACAAAAACCCGACTGCCCCTCTATATACTGCTAGACACGCTAACCTCCGCGAACGCGGCCAAGGGCCTGTGAACATGGAGGGAAAATAATCGCAGCTCCGCGAATACGGCCAGGGGCCTGCGAACGCGGAGTAACAACAACTATTCCTCCACAAACGCGGAGGAGACGACCACAGACCCCCGCGAAAGAGTAGAGAAAGGCTCCCCAGACCTCCCATACTTCCGCGAACGCGGAGCCTTTCCGTGAACGCGGAGAAGGAAGTCTCACACCTCCATGAACGCAGAGCCAATTCCGCGAACGCGGAGAAGAAATAGGTCTGCAACATCAGTTGTGCACCAGCTAAGTTTTGGGCATTCCCAAAACTTCGATGGGGTGCTCGGGATTCATTTAGAACCCCGTGCCTGCAAACGAGATATGCTACCCCATTAAATTTGACATTCCAAACTCAATGGCGTAGTTGAAATTTCCATACGAGGTTGTTTTGACAAAAAGTAGGTCCCACACCCAAAGTGCCATTTTAGCCAAATTCTACCAAGGGCCTCGAAATTAGACCGAAAGCCCCAGGAAGCACACGAAGGGTCATTCTCGACCAAACTCGGCATTTCGAAACTAACCGCGCTGATGAAATTCTCATATGAGTGCGTTTACCAAGAATCTTGACCAAAGTCAAACTTGAGCCAAATTTCAAAGGCTAAAGCGCCAAATGGCCCCAAAGTCACACTAAAAACCTCGAGACTCATGCCAATCACGCTACTAGCCTAATTTAGCCACCCCGGAGCTGATGGAGCTGTTAGAATTACCTTTTGAGGTCGTTTACCTGAGGTTATGACCAAAATCAACTTTTCAAGTTTCGAAAGCTTCAAAACAAGAAAACAGGTATAAAACCCAAACAAACGACCGAACAGTCAGTGCCAGTAAGTCATAAATGACTTGTGATCGTTATAGGAACGCTCTAAACAACAGAAAGAAGGTATTAACATGAAAATGACCTGGAGGGTCATTACAAATAATAACTCAAAATAAAATCTGTTATACATAGGAGGCCTTGGAAATTGACGGTAATTTCTTCATCGTCCAATTTCAACTTATAATTTATAACGTATAATACAACTTAAACTAAATTTTTGTCTTTTAAAGTGGAAATGCCTCGAAAACCGACAGAAAGATTTTTTTTCATTGGCCAATTTAACATTTCAATAACACAATAAACAATAATAGCAACAAAATCCTATGATACAGTAACTAAATATAAAAAAACAAAATCATATGAATAGTAACCAAATATAAAACAATATACAATTTATTGGAACAAATTTTGAGCAATTATCAACAGAAAAATCATATGAATAGTATCCAAATATAAAATAAAATAACTCCTTGTAAAATTTCTAGAAAAATGCATATATCAAATCTAAATAAAATAAGACATTAGATAAAAATAAAGAAACAACCATAAATAAAGTAAACACAAAAACTAAATTTATCAGAGAACAATGAAAAATGAAATATAATAATAAGACATTTAAAAGAGTGAATCACCAAAAATAAACGAAAACAAATAGGATCAAAATAAGCTAAAACAAAAAAGAAATCTACCGAAAAACATCAGTAGTCACCGGGTAACACAAAAAGAAAATAAAAGTGATCGGAGTTTGAGCTCCTCCGACCAAGTCTGAAATAACAGAAAGAACCACTTGAAACTCAACAAAATAGAGCAACACAGAGAAAAACGATGAAATAAAGCAAAGAAATGTTATTTAATCAAATCTGAAATCATAAATGAAAACAATAACAAGGAGACCAAAATCCTCTAATAATTAAACTAACACATGCATATCCTTAGTAATTGAAAGGAAAGGAAATAGAAAAGCTTAACATGTAATAATCAATTAATTCATAACAAACAAATAAAACAAAGTGACCAAAGTGTTCATAAACTAAATAAAAATAATGAATCAACCCAACATCATAAGCAATAGCTAAAATATAACAAAAGAGAAATGGACAGAAATGGAATTACCGAATTTCGATAAAAATGGAGCTCCAAAGCTTGAACTCACTGGATCTAGTAGTTGTTGGTTCGCGAGCTCAAAGCTCGTTGATGGAGGAGAAGAGCAACGGGTATGAATTATTGTGGGATTCTGATGGCATTTTGGCTGGAGAAGTAAGGAGGGAAGCACAACAAGAAAGTTGACTTTTAATGACCAGTTCCTCATGAAGGACATAAAATCCTGTCATTTTAAGTACATTTACAACAACCAAATATTTTTATGGTCGTTAAAGTTAATGCATAAATATCACTAACAACCAGACAATTTTCGGACATTAGAAATATAATTAATTGATCATTATTACTCATGCTTTGGTGAAAAAATAGATTACTTTTATAATTCGTAGTCCAAGGAGGAAAATCTTAGTTACTAAATATTGTATATTTTAATTCTTATTTTTGTGTTTAGTAACAAAAAAATTGTGGTAAAATTGATCAGAATTTGTTTTTTCATGAAAAGAGAAAAGATTAATTGTTTTTTTCTCGGAGCATTAATTTTACCTCCTCCCATTTATTTGTCCCTCAAAATTTTTCCATTACCAAATAAAAAAGAAACCTCTAAGTAACGGAAAGAAGAGGGGCCTAATTTTCTACCCTATAGCTAGGGTTACATGAAGCGGCTTTCAATCAGAATCTCGATATCTCTACATTGGCAAGACTCTAGGAGGAGTTAGATGTTTAAAGGTAATTCAATTCAAATGTATTTTCAAGCAAGCTGCTTAATGTTTCCTTTACATTCATAAAATTTGATTTTTTGGCGAAGCCTCTGAACTTTTCTTTGGACGAAACTATCTTTCGACTTCAAATTGTTTTTTTCTTTTCCTAATTTTGTTTCTAACCAGATAGAGTGCAGGTGAAGTTATGTTGATGTTTTCCTAAAGCGCTAGGCATCTTGATTTTCCAGTTAGAAACATTCATCCCAAGTTGCATCTGAACACATATAATGTTTTGATATTTTATTTTATTTAGAGAAGAGAAAATTTATACGCTGACCAACACATGTTTCTCAAGGCTAACATGATAGGTCTCGCAGTAGACGAATGATCATAAGATCAACAAATAAATACACTAAACCTATAGCATTATGCAAAACATTTCCATTTACAGTATGACTATTTATTTCTGTACATAATGATAGAGTTCCAGGTTTAGGACTTTCAGGAGTTATATCTCTGAATACCTGCAATATGTTTCCTATAGGGGGAAGGAGTTCAAGATTTTCAGACTTGAGCTCTTTCCTTATCAAAGCACAAGGAAAACCTTACTTCTTGTTCAGGATGTGGATGATATCCTTCACTCAGACACAATGTATCAATGCCTTGACTAAGACTAATAATATTGGAATTGATATTCTCATTGCCATAAAAATATTTGCTCGGAGTTTCATGGAATTGCAAAACTAATTCATCCTCTTCCACCATATCATCCCAACTCTTTTTGCTTTTACTTGCAGCCAAGTCTAAAGGTTTCAAGTTTGTTATTTCCATGTTAGCGCCATGTTCCCATGACCTAGAGACCACTTGTCCTCGTACAAGGACAATTCAATTCTTCCATTTCGATTTCTTTTATCTTACGCGTTAGCAGATAAAAGGACTTCTTAATTCTAACTCTCTGCTTGGTTAATTTTATGTATAACTGTCTATTGCTTAAATTAATATCAAAACATGTCTGATTGTATATTGTCAGACTACCATCCCCAAAGCTCCCATTTCTATCATTAATGTGAATAGGGTTCTCGATTTCGGACTCTTTTATAGCCTCGTGATCATGCAAGTGGATCTATCATTAAAAGTGACAGAGTCTCTTCTGGTCATGGTCACGGTATGTTGGCTTGTCAGTATATGAATCAATGGGTAAGTTCACTTCCACACAATCTAGGTGGCCAGCTTTATCTAATAAGATTAGTTCACTAGATGAATTAAAGCTTGATCAGTTTGCGATCCGATCAACTAATATGATATTTTGTAAGGTCAAATGTCATCACATTTTGTTGATTCACACAATGCTCTATTTTGTAAGATGATTAGCCCACCAATATTTAGTTTCGTAGCCTTGTACACAAACGAGCACTAAAATGTCCATTTTTATGGTCACGGCTCCTTATTGATCAATATCGAAGCATCTGAAAAATGTCTGTGGCTGATTAGCCTAGACTACAAATGGTCTAGCATCGTTGCTTTTCTAAATCTCCTTATTTTGTATAAATATTTCACTTCTCTATGACTCTTCATGTTGACCCGTCACACAAATACAAAGAAAACTATGAATTTGACCTACTAGTCATATCCAAGAAAATGTATTGGGATGCATTCCACTCATTTATTAGTATAAATTGGAGAACCTTCTAACAGAGTATAAGACGAGAATGTATATTTTCTTGTTTCATCACTTTTTCTCTGAATCTCCTTTTGAACACTTCCTTCAATAATCTCTTTTTCATGAGAGTTTTCATCTTTTTAAGAAGCTTACTCTTGCTTCTTTGAAGGTAACAAACAAGTGGTTGGGTTTGGTTTCAACCTTTGCTTGCAGTTCACTTCCTATTGATTTTTACATTTATCTGAGAAGGTATAGTGGACTCCCAACTCAAAGTTTAACCCCACGAATAATCTGTCGACCTAGGAACTGCATATTTATCAATTAGTTGTTTAGTGTTTCACATGTACATAATGTAATTTATAGAATGTTAATTGATATATTGGTTATTGTAAACTTCTAGTCACTTGAACTGAATGTTCTGCATCTTTATTGATCTTTTGTCTATATCTTTCTTCTATGACCTTTGCTTGACAAATGTTTAGTTTTGAAAGGTAACTCATTAATTCCAATATTCTATGTGGCTTGTTTTCTACCATAAGAGCTAAAGAGAATTTTGGTACTTTACACACATCTTTAATTTAAGAAATTTCTTTGTTACTTCCTTAGAATTTGTACCAAGTCAAATCAATACACTTAAATTTAAATGGGGGTATTTCTTTTATTTTCAATGTAAGAGGAGATGAATTGGAGCAGTAGCTCTCCTTCTTGCAAATAAATGTGTCTATGCTAGTTGGGGTCTCAATAAATCCTTTTAGAGCTGGGAGAGGAGCTGAATTGGAGCAATAGCTCTCGTACTCACAAATAAATATCTATGTAATGGGCTCAAACACACTTTTAGGCTGATTGTGCTAAACATTGACATTTTTCTAGAATTCACATGCTATTCTTTATCCAGATTGTGGATACAATGCTAATGGTTTGCTAATACTATGAGTGAAGTATCACGATTTTCAGTTTTTATCCTTTATATTGAAAAATAAATTTTGTGTGAGATGCCAAGAAACTTAGTGTGGAGGTGTTTTTGATATGTTTCAACATGTTTGACGCCAGAGATAAAAGCCACAAGGTTAAGTAAAAGGTACATTATGGCTTCCCTATCTATTTGATACAAAGTCATTTTTGTCGTTCAGAAAAAAATACTTAATGTTAGGGTGTACTCATGTTGCATCATCTTTTGCTTTTTATTTCTAATTATAAATAGTGTACATTTGCTTCAAAATTTAACTGGATGTATGGATGCCATTTAAAAATAACATTGGTAAATACTGTAGAATCTCATTATTATGTTTGTTGTAATACTCTTAGTCATCTTATCACTTGGTTCTAGTTTACATAAATAGTTGTGGAATATAGACTGTTCATAGTCATTATTACTGTTATTGTTGTCCTTATCAATTTAAAATTGTTATAAAGTTAGGGGTGGTGGGATAAAGAATGATGTCTGATATGCTATTGGAAGCATACATAAACTTGCTAATTGAATTGTGTGATCTTTTTATCTACGTTTCATCCTCTTTTAATTTAGTGACTGTGTAAAACTGTTAGCTATGTGTAGGCAGATCAATAAAATTATTACATGGTAATTTCATTTTATTGTTGTCCTGTATATTCATCAATTTGACTCTAGTTATATCTTCTGATTGCTTGTTTGGTGTTTCAAGTTATTATGGAAGCTATTGATTGACTGTCTTTGTTTAATCAAAATAATATTTTCTCCAAATTATTTAGTTAGTGATTAAATATTAATTTATTTTCTAAATATAGTAGCTTGTGGGAATTCTGTCACTTAACTGACATGAACATAATTGTCTTTCTTTAACAGATCATGAATTTGAAGTCCAAAGAACATGTCCTTTGAAGAAATCGCAGAGCAAGTACAAGTGCAATGGATTTTTTTTGTTAGTGGTGTTTTAAAGATTTATCTTTTGAACATATGCTACAATTATATTGTTTTTTTTAGTTTTTTAAGGAGTTGACAAAAATAATGTCATACAATTTTGATGGGTATATTTTTGGTAATATGTATCTCTAGTTATTTGTAATTATCAACAAGATTTTATCGTAATATTGATTATTTGGTATTTTTTCAATGTGGGTGTAAATATGTAAGTTTGTGTAAAAGTATATATATAATTTTATTTTATAAAATTCAACATTATCGAAGGAAAAAGTGATCCTTACAACTCTCTAGCAATGAGATTTCAAAATACTTAAGTAGGCAATAGCGAAGGGAATTTCACAATTAGCGACATGAAAATTGGTCGCCAAAAGTAAATATAACGGCGGGAATTTCTTTCGTCGTTAAAGGATTTTTAACGATTGGACATCAAATTCGGTCGTTACCATTTAACGACCGGTGACGACCGAATTTTTGTCGGTCGTTATTAATTTATAGTGACCGGATTTAGACTTTTAACGACTAAAATTCCCTTCACTAAAGGTCCTTTTTCTTGTAGTGATGGGTGGTGTTTGGAACGATTGGTGTTTGTACAATACTATAGGCTCAAAACCACGTGCCAAAGTCATTGGCTAATAAAATATCTGTGTATATAATTATTTATCTGTGTTTAAATGTATTTCTAGACTGTACTAAAAAAATACAAAATTGAATATTAACAAATATAACGAATAGAATGAATATTAACAAATGTAATGAATGTAGCCAATGACATGTAAAAAAATGTAATTTAACAAAAAATAATGATATAATCAAATTGAGACAATATTCACAACACATTCAACTGATTGTGACAAAAATAATGTAATCAAAATTAACTGATAAAATCCTAACATTTTCAAAAACAAGGATAATTATCGATAAATTGTATTAAAATTGTAAAACATGTATTTTGAACTATTAATGAATAAAATACTTAAAAGTATTAACTTGGAAAAATATCAAGCCAAAATTTGGTGTCAACAGTTGGTATTGAATTTTCGAACATTCATACCTTTGTTTGATAACACCGTTCACTTTATTCAAATTCTCAAAATTCATTAAATGATCAATTTTGTACCATCGATCATACTTTTCTTTTAGAGTATCCAATTCTTCAAATTTTGAATAAGTCTATTTGAGCAAAACAAGTGTTGTCTATTTATACATTATTTTTGTTAATTGTTAAGATAAATGAACTGATATTTTGCTTTTGAGTTTTTCTTGTGTCTCAAAAAAGTTGATTTGGATTGTAATCAAGTTTGCTCACTTCAAAGACCAAAACAAGACTGTTTCAAATACCTAGTGACAGAAGATCTATAGTCTGAATTCAATCTTCATTTTGCCTGTCTTAATCGTTGGAACTACGTTTGACATGATTCCTACTTTAACGAGATACGTAGGCACCACAACGGTTTGGTCATGTTTTCTGTAGGTTTTTCATTCTTTTACAATGAAATCTGGGACATAATATTTTGAGAAGATTTCATAAAAATTCATAAAGAAGACCTTTGCTATAAGATTAAATATTAGAGTTTGTTGAAGCTTAAACAGGGAATTTTTTTTTTAGGAATGTCCTAAAAATTCCATCAAAGCTGCACTCAGACACCAGACTTATGAGGCATTGCTCCGAGTTTGTCTACACTTTTACATTAATTTTTACACATGATTTTATATTCTGTAGATATTTTTTATTTTCTATGCCTTATATTCCTTTAAAATATGAAAAAAAGAAGAAGAAGGTTTCGTTGACAGTTTTTAAAGTTTGGGTGGTCCACCGTTCAATGTGACAAAGATAAAAATTGCAAAGTCTTTGAAAGTCAAGGATATAAAAATGACTTAAAAAAAAGAGAGAGAGAATTGAAAATTCTCCACAAGTTCAAGCAATCAATTTTTCCACAAAAGAAGAAGAACACTCCAAACAAACAAGAGAAACTTTAAAAGATGATGATAAGGGGAAAAAACTCAGACAAGCAAATTTTCAAAAGAAGTCAAAAAGTATAAAAAGAAGGGAAAACAAAGAGGATCAAACACCACAAGCGTAACAAACGTTGAAAACATAAATTTAGTGCAATGCTCAAGAAGGAATTAAGTCACTTTTATTCCAAATGAATATTCTACCCGTCCCTAAGCCTACACTACAAGCCAATAATAAGCCCTACAAGATTTTATTTCAAATGTTCTCACATTAGTGGAGATTTACATGAAGGCCAAGCCTATGGTATGACAATTGCATGTGTATGACATTTTGTTTAGTGTGAGTGTACATCATAAAATGTCCTCAAATTAAAACACTTTAAATTTAGGCAAACTGGGACTTTCTTTGTGGTGAGGCCACTTGGAGCATGATGTTAGGTCTAGTTCAAAGCCTTTGTTTGTAGTAAGATGAACGAATCTTGTCGTTACTAAATTACATTTGAGGTACCATTTGAAACCATAAGAATTACGTCAAAGTCAATCTCAATTGAATGAGAAAGCACTGTGAGAAATTTCTATGCAATACTAATTGCTACGGTCAAAACATGTTTCATTATTCAAAAAAATAAAAATGGGCTAACACCCACCTTTTAATACTTGTCAAATCAACGGCTTTAACCATTCACTGCTAAAATTACATTTTTATAGTCATTTCATTGAAATGACATCTTTTTAAATTTGAATCGTCATATATTTCAAAATGACACTTTTTAAAGGTTGATCTGTTAACTCAGACTTTTTAAAATGGTTTGTCATGTCATTTAAAATGACACTTTTAAAATTGATTTGTTCAAATTGATACTTTTTTCCAAAAAAAATCAGGATGTTATTATGTTCCAAAATATGCAGTGGATCATTACCTTGTTCAATGTTAATATAAGACCAAATTTACACAGTTTATGTTGCATTTTTATTACAGTTGCTACTAACAATTTTGTTGCAGATTTTGTGGTGCACAATTTACAAGCTCAAGTTAGGTCGTCCGCCTTTAAAGAGGCACGTTGGGTTTTCACCACCCTCTAAGTGTCATGTTAAGTTCAAGTTAGATCGTCTGCTTTCAAGAGACAATTTGGGTTGTCACCTCCCTCTAAGTGACATATAAAGTTCAAGTTAGGTCGTCTGCCAAAACATGTTGGGTTGTCACCTCCCTCTATGTGGCATGTTAAGTTCAAGTTGGGTCATCTACCTTTCAAGAGACACATTGTATTGTCACCTCCCTCTAAGTGGCATGTTCAGTTTAAATTGGATCGTTTGTCTTTCAAGAGACACGTTGGGTTGTCACCTTCCTCTAAGTGACATATCAAGTTCAAGTTGGGTCGTCCGCCTATCAAGAGACACATTGGGTTGTCACATCCCTTCAAGTGACATATTATATTCAAATTGGATTGTTCGTCTTTCAAAGAGATACGTTGAGTTGTCACCTCCCTCTAAGTGACATGTTAAGTTCAAATTAGGTCATATGACTTTCAAGAGACATGTTGGACTGTCACCTCCCTTCAACTGACATATGAAATTCAAGTTGGGTCATCTATATTTCAAAGAGACATGTCGGGTTGTCACCTCGTTCAAAGTGGCATGGTATATTCAAATTGGCTCGTCCGTCTTTTAAGAGACACATTGGATTGTCATATCTCTTCAAGTGACATATTATATTCAAATTGGGTCATCTGCCTATCAAAGAGACACGTTAAATTGTCACCTTCCTTCAAGTGAAATATTAAGTTCAAGATTGGATTGTCCACCTTTCAAAGAGACATGTTGGATTGTCTCCTTCCATAAAGTGACATATCAAGTTCGAGTTGGGTCGTCCGCCTTACAAAGAGTCACATTGGATTGTCACCTCCCTTCAAGTGATATATTAAGTTCAACCTTGGGTTGTCCGCCTTTCAAAGAGATACGTTAGGTCGTCACATCCTCTCAAGTGACATATTAAGTTCAAGATTGAGTTGTCTTCCTTTCAAAGAGACATGTTGGGTTGTCACCCCCCTTCAAGTGAAATACTAAGTTCAACCTTGGGTCATGATAAAAAAAAATACACTATAAGTTTAGCGCTTCGCTAGTCAAAGATAGTATAGTATAAAGACCATCTCCAAAAGAATTGGTAAAAATAATAATTCAATCAAATCTTGCTAACTATTATTCAGGTGATCAAGAGAATAAAGTTGGTTGTGGTTATGAACCACATTTATAGACTAAATGATAATTTAAAACAATAGGTAGCTATGACGTTTAGTATCAATAATAAAAGATAGGGTAAAAGACAAAATAAATGCATAATGATAGTCAGAATTTGACCACGTTCATTGATCACATCTAAAGTTCCATCAATTCTCTCAAATTTGATAGTTGATTAGGGTATCATTAAGATTTAGATTTCTCCTCTTAAGAATTCTCAAGTTAAAGAAATAAACTAATTATAACCCAGTGATCCTAATATGTAAGAACATGTTATGGATTATTCTTAAGGAAGTTGTGTCCTTCGACTATTTTTCCTTGAGATTCAATCAACAATCATCAACAAGCTATTTTGATTACTTAGAGAAGATATATTTATTCAAACCAGGACAAGATTATACAACAATATTCATAAGATATTCCTCTTTCGATTAAATAAGATAATGAACATAGTTGCAATTTAATTAAAACTCTCGTAACGAGTTCAAACATAAGAACGAAAATTGAAATACTTATTCATTAATACAAAATGTTTGTCAAATATCCTCTAAGAATCTACTCAATGAAGGAGAATAAGTTTACTAAGAACAAAGATGAAAAAAAACATAGCAACCAAACTATAAATCCTACCTCCTATTTTGGATTCAAGTAGTGTACTGCATGTTCCTTTTTCTCTCCTTCGTGACCTAGCCTTTTCTTTGCTCCTATATAGATACCCTAATAATGGGGCAAGTTCCAACATCATATAACACAGAGTCTTTCACAAAATTCCAAAATTATCCCTCTTTTAATATTCTGCACGCCTCCCAGCCGCATGGGCGCGCCGCTGAGAGTCTGACCACACGGAGGGAGAACAACTTCAAAACTCGTCGCATGGGTGTGCCGCTGGGAGCCCAAGCGAGCGACCGGCTTGTAGAGGGACAAAAACTTCAAAACTCACCGTGCGGGTGCGCCAGAGTGAGCTCAAGCACGCGACCATCGCGCGGAAAGGCAGCAACTTGCAAATGTCCATTTTTGTTCTTTTTTTCTTTCTTTAGTATTCTTGTTGGCCCTTTTCACTGATCATGTTCAACACTTGAATTAGCAAACCGACACATATGAAAAGTGGCCCATTAATTGCAAAATTTACATTCAAAACTTGTCTAAAATTATCTCATTTCATTGCCCATCAAATCCCCCACACTTGAGTTTTACTCGTCCTGAGCAAATTAGAACAAACTTGACCCCCTCTAGACTTTAACGCACCAGTCACTAGAAACAATAATCGACTTCAACCATCCCTATAGGTGCATGCAACATTCATCATTAAATGAGTACTCATTGATAATGAAATATAAGTGAAAATTAATTCATGAGCTTTCTCACAACAAAGAAGATGCAATTTTATCACCAACAAACTTATGTTCATGCATCACAGATAGAAACTCTCATTTCACTCACTCTAACAAAGAAATACGTCATGTTTTTCTAGAATACCTTAGGCTTGGCAATCGAGTAATTATCCACTAATGTAGACCTTCTCAAGTTAAAATCAAGTAGGACTTGCACGAGTATATTTTCTTGAAAAGGTGTTTGTAGAATCTGAAAATAATAAGTCACATCCCCCTCTCTTTATCACTTTTTTTTCATTTCATTGAGGAATCTTTCTTTTTCTTTTTAAAAATATATTCAACAACTTTCATTACTTTTCCACTCTTTTCTTATTAGTTTTAGCTTGCTTTAAGTGAGAATTGGTGCTTTTAAGGTGATTTTCTTCATATTTGCAGGAAAATGAAATGGAGAGTTGATTTAGAAGACATTTGAAGAAACCGAGTGAACTTGAGGCAAAGGGAGGCCAAGAACTGAAAATGCAATTTCTGGCAGAGAAAAGTCCCTTCGTGAACGCGGTTAGACGACCCACTTCTTGGTCAATGGAAGACCGCAAACACGATGGATGCAAGCCGTGAACGCAGCCTAGAGGTTAATGGAGGACCGCGAAGGTGCCCATAGGACCGCGGATGCGCTAGATAGGTCAACGTAGTTCCACAAACGCAGAAAACTCTTCGCAAATGCGGAGAGTCGCTTTTCAGGTGCCTAGGTAGATTGGGAATTTCACTAAATTGATCCCAAAAACCCCTTTTACACTCACTAGCAGTCATTATTCAGATAATGCAAAATAGAATTCATATTTCAATCCATAGTTTTTAGAATTAGAGTAGAGAGAAAAACTCTTAGATTTCTTAATTTGGGTTGAGATTTTGAAGGCAAGTTACCGCACAATTCACATTTGGGCTTGAAGATTGTGTGCTTAATAGTAAAATCTCTTGTTCCCTTCTTCTTTCCTTACTTTTAATTGCTAGAATTGTGGGTGTAATTGTGTATATGAAATTGGGATTTTTGCTAGAAATAGATAAAACTATTTGGGTATTTGATTCTCATTCTATTACTTTTGTGATTCCTTGATTCTGTGCTTGAATTCATGATATGGGTTTAATCTATTTTTCATGTTTTAATCTATGATTTGAGAGAGCCCACTCGAATCTAGCTTTCGATCTTTGTGGGTTGCTCGAAAGAAAATTCGTGAAGTGGAGAATTAAGTTAATAATCATATTTCAACTTTGAGTCCTAAGTTTGAGACCGAAAGGAGAAGATCTGGGTCCATTTTGTTGAATGCTAAACTTGCTAGAAATAGGAGTTTAGATTAAGGTATTGGATTGCTTTATTGTTGAACTCGATTGAGATTGAAAGGAGATTTTGTGATATAACACTTTGAGACCAAAAGGAGATTAGTGTTGATTGATGATGATCTAGCCTATCTATGATTGATTTAGCATGTGTTGAATCACAATGGGTCATTGAATGAGTGTTGAATTCCAAATTTCCCAATTTCCACATATCCCTTGCTTTATAGTGTCTTTGCCCAAATCCTTCGTTTAGTTACCAAAATCGCTCTTAATTTGATAATCTTGTATATTGTGTGTTTAGGTTCACACTTGCAACTATTTATTCTTTCTCTTCAATTGTCGAGAAATTATTCTCTGTGGGATTCAACCCCGACTCTTTTGTTAGATTTTTATTGCTAACGACCGCTTACTCTTCAAACTTATTTTGAGGGTAATTTGAGCGTTATCAAAAAATGGCATCGTTGCCGAGGAACAATTAGGCGTATTGAAATGATTTAAGATTTCTACTTTATTTGTTTCTATCTAAATTGTGAATATTTGTCTTTAATTTCTTTTTGCTTTGTTTCTATGGCTTTTTGTGATCATCATATGTTTGGGAGTGATATGCCCTATACCGACCTATGGCTTTGCAGTGAAATGAGGGTGATAAGTCAATTTAGGCTTAGAGTCATGGACGAAAAGCTCATTTGTGGTGAGTAAGCCCTATTCCTACTTTTCCAAGAGAAGGAAAAGCTTCACAAGATGCACCTAACTGGTGCCATGAAATGGTCAAATTTGAGTTTGGACTCGCAACTCTTAGGTCTAAGGTGAGAACAAGAATGGAGTTAGAAACCACTCCTTATCCAATCACCGGAAAGAGTGAAGAGGAGTCTCGTAACTTGCACCTAGCTAGGTGCTATGAGATGGTCCGACTTGAGTTTGGGATTGCACTTTGGAAGATAATATGAAAACAATAGAAGGGGTTGTGGTCGATGTAGAAGATATCTTAAGCTTTTGCAACTAATCCAAAACAATAACAATCCAAGAAGCTGAAATAAATGAGATGACACTAAAGTTACAAGAAAAAGCCAAGAAGATCATTCATGACAACTTTAGTTCATGCGGAATCGAGAGTGTAACTCAATTGAGGGTCAAAAATCATGAAAATCAATGCTCAAGTGGTCTAGTGACTCTCTCACTCACTCTTGCCCAAGAATAAAAAATGAAAGAATGATGAAAAGTTGGGTAAGAAATTCAAGTCTTCAAAGTGGAGAGATCGAGTGAAATGCTTGATGCTCTCATGTACTCCACATGCTCTTCGGAGAGAAATTGATCCAAAATAGGGGAGAAAGTTCATTTCCTCGAAGTGGAAACACAAAAGGTGATGGATCTAGCGTTGCGCTGCGATGTTAAATTGTGCGCTTGATGGGAGGCAACCTATCGATATCCAAATAAATTTAGTTCTTAGTTTAGTTTCAACTTTTTAATTTTTAGAATAGCTTAGAATTTTTATTCTTTGACTAATCCTCATAGTTTCAAAGTCTTTGATTATTGTTTGGACAAGTTTGAAAGCAAAAAGTTGATTAGGATTGAAGTTTGAGGTTGATAAACCTTCAGAATAGGACTTGGAAAAGTTTTTGGGCGCCCAGGCTCGTCCAATGTGATTGGGCGGATCGCCTTATTTACCTCTCCCTCGCCAAATCGGACAGAAGGTCCTAAAATTTTCTTAGGATTAAGGGGTCTTCCGCAAACGTGGAGTAGGGTCCGCAAATGTGGAGGTCAAACCCTCTGTGAACCCGCCTTTTCCACCATGAACGCAGAGTTCCGACGGGCACAAAGGTGCAAACGCACCAACAAGTTTGCAAATGCAGAAAGTTGAATGGGCCTCAGGTATTAAAGAGACAGAAGTTGAGCGAGAGGGGCAATTTCCATTATCTAAAACTAGAAATTCCTCTAAAAGAACTCTCTTCTTCACGAGTGAAACACTAAGGTCTAGTCCCCAAGGTCTTGATTTCGCTTTTGTTCTCAACATTGAAGGTATTTTCTTTCCTCTCTATTTTATTCAATCTTTGGTAAGTAGTGTTTGAAAAAGTTTTGTTAGTTTGTGAAGAATCATGCTTAAGTATATTGAATTGTTGGGTTGTTTTTGTTCGTGTGATGATATTTATGTTGGGGGTAGTAGTTAAAAAGTGTTTTGATTGTGATTGGGGGCGAATTTGGGTAGAAATAATGCTTGAAATTTGTTTCCCCTAACCTGTTTGTTGAACTGCCCCATCGAGAATTTTGAATTCTGGAGAAGACAACTCCGCGAATGTGGAGGAATCTGATCCAAAATTCTCTATGAACTCGCCCAGTAATCCGCAAATGCGGAGCTTTGGTGAATGGAAAGCCACGAATGCAGCACTCTTCTGTGAACGCGGAGGAGACAGTGATGGTAGGCCTAAAACAGTAGCTTCGCACGTTTAGCTCGGGCCTTTTTTGATGATTTGTGTTGTCTTAAATACTTCCTAATACATTGTTTTAAGTGTACTCAAGAACTTTTAACATGACTTCGTTTGTAGTCTTTTGTGCTAAAAATGGCTTCCAAAACCAACCTAAATAATCAAGAAATGGCTCCGGAAATTGAGGAAGAAGAGTACTTTGATGAGAGAAGGTTCCTATCAGCGAAATGTGCCCGCAAATATGATGAATACTTGGGCAGATCGGTGGTGAAAGAAAAAGGCATTTGCCTAGACAAGCTCAAGGATGGGATGCCAAACTTCTATGGCCGACTGATAACTAGCAAGTGGATATGCTTCACCGATGAGCCTATCCAGGCCAATCATACTCTAGTGGTGGAGTTTTATGCCAATGCCCTTGAGACCTAATTTGGTGAAGAGGTGGTTTCCACAGCCCGAGATGTTTAATCCACTTTGGCCCGGCTATCATAAATGCCTTATATGGAATCCCAGATGCTGATAATGAGGGGTTCAGAAACAGGTACAAAGAGTTGGGCAACTAGTGGCTTGTCAACAAACTTTATGGTGGTGAGCCTTCGAAATGGTTTACATCGAACTGAGGGATTGATTCACATGAGTTAATAACCGAGATCAAATCTTGGCTATCTATCATATGTGCCTAGATAGTTTCTTCCACCCACGACATTGAGGTGACATTGGACAAGGATGTTCTTATTGCTTCTATTATGGACAACATGGAGGTAGATGTTGGGAGATTGAATATGGACCAGATTGCTGAGTTGGCTCAGGGGGGAGCCAAGAGTATCCTATTCCTGTCCTTGATCACTCGGTTGTGCTATGATGCTGGGGTGGTAAAATGCCCTACTAATGAGGAGAAGAAACCGGGTAAAGAGATTCATCCCTTGAAGAAGAAGGGTGGATAGGGCAATAGGAACAAGAAGAGAAAGATTGATGTGGCGGACCTGAGTTTGGCCAGTTCACTGAGACATCATTTATATCTGGTGCTTCCACGTCTGTTGGGCCTCTTCAGTATGGATCAACTACTATGAGGCTCCTCTCTTCTCTGATTCATGAGGATAGAGAGATGATGGCTGACATTCCTTCTGGCTCATCTGGAGCCCCCACCTCAGAGGGTGTTCTTTCAACTACCATTACTTCTGTAGCTGCTGCACAGAAGGCGATGTCTAGCCGGCTTGAGCATTTGAGTCGGAGGTAGGGCAAGATCAAGCAGAGGTAGAGCACATTTCGAGAGCATGAGCGATGAAAGAGATAGTTCCTGAGCAAGATGATGGGAAAGCTTAGGAGTTTGTGTAGTAGCAGTGCTTCGGATGAGGAGGATCTCACTTTTCCCAACGACTCGAGTTCAGAGTGATGCAGTTTAGGGATTCCATCATATTCTCTTTTGATATTTAGATTGTGAGGACATAGTCTCACTTTCAGTTGGGGGTACATCCCTTGTAGTCATTTTGTTGATTGTTTTAGCGTATTGTGATTGTGCTCTTATCGGGTTTACTTTTCTTTGTTTGTTATGGATTGGTATTCCCTTGTCGGGCTTTGATATTGTGGATATTTTCTGTTGATATTGTGTTGGATTAGTCGCTTTACTTTTGTTGCTTGTAGTTGTTTATTTTGTAGTTTATAGCTTCTTTGTTTTTGTTTTGATGATTGAGATATGGATTGACGATGCCCGATGATAGATAGAGTGACGACTTTCTTAAGGGTAAATCTTAGATTGTTTGTGAGTGTTTGATTGGTGTTGGATGTGGTGAAGTCTGAGTAGCCAGTCCCGAATAGATGCATGAGTTTGCCCAATGATGGATTGGTTGACAACTTTCTTAAGGGTAAAATCGTCATCTTTTTGGGAGGTGGTGGCTTGGTTGGTACTAAGAATATAGTCTTGCATGTAGAAAGTGGTTGAACATACCCCTCCATTTTTAAAAGTTGATCATGTTATGAATGATTTTGTGACAACTCTTATAACTCTTTTTGTGACTTTTGATTTATTAGCGGTTTAAATGTTTGATGCCACTTGTATTTTGAAAAGGAAATAAGATTTTGAACCATCTTAATTGATTTGCTAGCCATGTGTGGTGAGTTGTTGAATAATCTCTTGTGTTTGCTTATGTTACCTAGAACTTTCCCGGTTGGTCTTGATTGAGTTTGATTGGAGAAATAGTTTTAGGCTTTCTGTGTGATTGTTCTTAAAGTCCACTTGGCCTAACAATCCCACTGTTGTACTAAATATATCCTTAGTTTTTCCCTTTGAGTCTAATCCCTTTTATTGGCAACCTCATTACAAGTCTTATCATTTTTTAAAAAGTAACTCTCTTTTGAACCCTTCCCTCCTTGAACTTGAGAATTATAAAAGTTGAGGCTAAAATCCTAAGTTGGGGGTGTTATGGAAACTCATAGATGGGATGCTATTCACATGAGAGCTTGATAAAAAAAGAGAGAGAATGAAAAATAGAGGAAAAAGTCTCAAAAAGAGAAAAAGTTGTGAAAAAAGAAAGAAAGAAAGTAAATAAATGAGACTTGAATCCTCCAAAGGTTGAAAATGATTGCATGTGGGGCATCTAAAGTGGAAATAAGAAAGGAAAAATAAAAAATAATGTGAAATGTGCATTGGTTTGAAAAATGAAGAAAAGTGGAAAAGATGGTAAATGATGAGTTGTTATGTAGTATTCAATAAGGGTGTAGTCACTTATACCTAAATGATATCCTAAACTTCCCCAAGCCTACATTAAAAGCTTAACAAAGTCCTTTGAGATTTCTAACCAAATGAAGTTGAGTTAATTTTGATTGAAAATATGCGCAGGCCTATGGTGTGGCATTTGCGTTCATGAGATGTTTTATTGTAAGTGTGAGTGTTTGTGCATTTGTACCATGTCTTGTAAATACTTTGTAAGTGTTTTGGGACATTTCTTTCCTTGTGAGGGCATGTAAATTGATAAAGTAGTGATTTTTAAAATTCCTAATTGAATCAAGGGAGCGTGTACAGGAGTTAATGAGTTGAGTTAATTCTTGAGTTTGAGTTGTTGTCGCCTAATGATTCTTGGTTCTTGAAAATGTGCCATGAGAATGAGGAGATTTATTTTGTGAAAATTTTGCATGCGGACTAATTGTTAGTACCAATTGAAGCCATTACCTTTGTGCTTATTTGAAAAAGGTGAAATTGATTTGTGGTGTGAGTTGAAATAAGAGCCTCTTGTGTTTTAGATTTTTTTCACTTGAGGACAAACAAAGTTTTTAAGTTAGGGATGTTGATGAGTGGTTGATTTCCACTCATTTGAAGTTCTTTTCTTATTAGTTTTAGCTTGCTTTAAGTTAGATTTGGTTCTTTTAATGTGGTTTTCTTCATATTTGCAGGAAAATGAAATGGAGAGTTGATTTAGAAGACATTTGAAGAAACCGAGTGAACTTGAGGCAAACAAAGGTCAACAACTGAAAAGGCTATTTCTGACAGAGAAAAGACCCTTCGTGAACACAGTCAGATGACCCACAAATGCGAAGTCTCGGTCAATGGACGACTGCAAAAACGGTGGATGCCAACTGCGAACGCGGCCTGGAGGTCAATAAAGGAGCGCGAATACGCCCACAGGACCACAGATGCGCCAGTCAGGTCAACGCAGTTCCGCGAATGCAAACAACTCTCCATGAACACAGAGAGTCACTTTTCAGGCGCCTGCGCAGATTGGAAATTTTACCAAATTGATCCCAAAACCCCTTTTTACACTCACTAGCAGTCATTATTCAGATAATGCAAAATAGAATTCAGATTTCAATTCCATAGTTCTTAGAATTAGAGTAAAGAGAAAAATTCTTAGATTTCTTAATTTGGGTTGAGATTTTGAAGACAAATTTCCTCACAATTCACATTTGTGTTTGAAGATTGTGTGCTTAATAGTAAAATCTTTTGTTCCCTTCTTCTTCCCTTGTTTTTTATTGCTAGAATTGTGGGTGTAATTGTGTATATGAAATTGGAGTTTAGTGCTAGAAATAGACAACACAATTTGGGTATTTGATTTCTCATTCTATAGCTTTTGTGATTCCTTGATTCCATGCTTGAATTTATGAAATGGGTTTAATCTAGTTTTCATGCTTTAATCTATGATTTGAGAGTGCACGCTAAAATCTAGCTTCCAATTTGTAAAGTGGAGAATTAGGTTAATAATTGTATTTCAATTTTGAGTCCTAAGTTTGAGACTGAAAGGAGAAGATTTGGATCTATTTTGTTGAATGCTAAACTTTCTAGAAATAGGAGTTTAGATTAAAGTATTGGACTTTGTTGTTAAACTCGATTGAGACCTAAGGGATATTTTGTGATATGACACTTTGAGATCGAAAGGAGATTAGTGTTGATTGATGATGATCTAGCCTATCTATGATTGATTTAGCATGTGTTTAAATTGCAATGGATCATTGAATGAGTGTTCAATTCCAAATTTCTCAATTCCCATATATCCCTTGCTTGATAGTGTCTTTGCCCAAATCCTTCGTTTAGTTACCAAAATCTTTCTTAATTTGATAATCTTGTATATTGTGTGTTTAGGTTCAAACTTGTAACTATTTATTCTTTGTCTCTTCAGTTGCCGACAAATTGTTCCCTATGGGATTCGACCCCGACTCTTTTGTTGGATTTTTATTGATAATGACCGCTTACTCTTCGAACTTATTTTGAGATTAATTTGAGCGTTATCAGCGTCCACGCACGGAGGGAAAACAACTTCAAAACTCACTGCGCAGGTGCGCCGCTGGGAGCTCGAGCGCGCGACCAGTGCGCCGAAAGGCAGCAACTTGCAAATTTCGTTTTTATTCTTTTTTTCTTCCTTTAGTATTCTTGTTGACCCTTTTCACTAATTATTTTCAACACTTGAATTAGAAACCCTACGCATATGAAAAATAGACCATTAATTGCAAAATTCACATTCAAAACTTGTCGAAGATCATCCCAATTCATTGCCCATCAGGTTGTCCGCCTTTCAAATAGACACGTTGGGTTGTCACATCCCTTCAAGTGACATATCAAGTTTAAGTTAGGTTGATGCGTTTTAAAGAGACACATTGGGTTGTCACATCCCTTCAAGTGACATATTAAGTTCAACAATGAGTCGTCTGCCTTTCAAAAAACATGTTGGGTTGTCACCTTGTTCAAAGTGGCATGTTATATTCAAGTTAGGTTGTCACCCAATTCAAAGTGATGTATCACATTAAAGTTGGGTCGTCTCCCTTTCAAGAGACATGTTGGAAAAGCCCAAAAGCTCCAACAATCCCACTGCCCAACTTCTCCCTTCACTCTCATCGTCTTTTCCTGCAAACCCACAACACCGGAGAAGCCAACAACTCCGCCAACAAGATCACAAGCTCCGGTGAACCAGAGGTCTTTGCTGCAAACCAGCAGTTTCAACCCTTGTCTCTCCTAGCTCTGGTGAGGAGCTCCAAGGAACTAGAACAAGCCAATAAACAACCAGAAACCCCACTGTATGTCTCTATTTCCGAGCTTTGGCAAGAGAGCTCAAAAGGAAGCTCCAAACCCTGACGAGAACTAAAGCTCATTGTTCTCCTCTCTTTCCCCGATTAAACAGCCCGTGAAACCAGATCTCATACTGAGCCAGCAGTCGAGTTTGCGAGCCCATAACAACCAATGACGCTGCAGCTCTCAATCGCGACAAGTTCATCATTTTTATTTCTTGTTTAATTTTATTTTGGATATTGATTAATACCTATGGTTGTTCTAATTCTTAATCGATTATTGTCATTTTGTGTTTTATTTTTTGAATCTGTTATTGCTCTTATTCTTAACTGTCATCTTTATTTTGTATTTTTTGATCAAGACCTGTTAGATTTTTGTTAAGTTGACTTATTAGTGTTTTGTTTATGAAATTTATCTTTTCTATTATGTTTTATTACGTGTTTGCTTTATTTATTTATTGATTTTGTTCATATTTAGCTATTGTTGATTTATATGAATTAATTTTCATGTCTTCCAAAGATTTCCAGCGAATTCTATTGATGTTTTGTTATCATTGAGCTTTTGTGTTGATATTTATTATTATCATTTAGTTAGCAGACTATTACATATTATTTTAGAGTCCGGAGTCAAAAGGACAAAAAAGTTGAGCCAAAATTTCAAAAGGGCAACAAAAAAATAGTTTGAAACCAAAAGAGCAACATTTAAATGGAAGGAGAAACGGAATTAAAATAGGGTTGAAAGGCGCAAGGCTAAAATAGCCTTGTAAGGCGCAAGGGGGACAAAGACTTACAAGCCTATGCCACCCCTGCACCTTTCTGTTAATATTTAAAAAAATAAAAATCTCTACACCTTTTTTTAGCTTCTGGACGAATTAACGGAAAATAACTATTTTAAATTAATTGCCAAGCAACTCATTGAAATTACAAAACAGAGATTTTTCAAGAATCACCCATATCCCCCCGTTTCGTTATGTAATCAAGAATTTTGGGTTCTTGATAAATACCCCTTTTAAAATGTTCAAAATTTTAATATATACCTTTAGGGGTCGTTTGGGTTGAAAACAAGTTATGCTGGGATTAATTATGTTAGGATTAGTTATGATGGTATAAGTTATGCTGGGATTAGTTATGATGGGAGTAGTTTTTATTACTTGTTTTGTTTGACATATTCAAACTTATATTCATTACCTAATTTTTAAGAATAAGTTGTTTGCTTACAAAAATACCCTCCACCTTATTTAGTTTTTTTCTTTTACATTTTCTTTGCAAGCTTTACTTATTCATTCTTAAAAATAAAATTTTCATATTATTTAGCTTAAATATTTTTGTGTGTGCATTTCCATAATTGTGTCGTGTGTTTTTAAAATTAAAATTTCATCTTATTTAACTTAAAAATTAAACTTTCATCTTATTTAACTTAAAAATAAAACTTCTATCTAATGTAGCTTAAAAATAAAATTTCCTTCTTATTTAGTTTTAAAATAAAACTTCCATCTTATTTAGCTTAAAAATAAAACTTCCATTTTAAATTTATCAAAGTAAAAGAAATTTTATTATTAAAGTTATCTACATTTTAATTGATACATGAAATATAATTTTTAAGTGAGTAATAAACTACTTAATTAAAAATATGTAATTTAGTAGTGGAGTGAATATTTTAAGAGATAAAAAATATAGATAAACATAAGAATTAGGCAAATAAATTCAACTTATAATATATTCATAAATAAAAATTGTATTTATAAAATGTAATTTTTTAATAGAAAAATATATTATCATAAAAACAATGATTAATTAAGGTTGTGAATGTTATTGTAGTTGTTAAAAATTATATTAATATACATGAATGTAAAAGTGGTGTGGGTATAAAAGAGGGTTTAAGGGGTTTTTTTGTTATTACACATACTTTATCCCAGGATAAGTAGGGGATTATTATTCCACCCTCAAGGAGGGATAACTTAGCCCAAGACTAATTGCTAATCCTGGGATAAGTTATCCCAACCTTTGCAACCAAACAACAGATTAAAGGCCACTTAAAAATTATCCCGGGACTAATTTCTTTTATCCATCACACCAAACGACCCCTTATATATACATAGTATTGTTTGTATATGCAAAATACAATTTTTCAACAAACTTTTAAGATAAAACTAAAAAAAATATTAAGACACTTTAATTGAAACGAAGAAATTATTAAAAATGAGAGATCATGTTCACACGAGAAGAATTTTTAATAGTTTCTTCGTTTCAATTAAAGTGTCTTAATTATTTTTTAGTTTTATCTTAAAAGTTTGTTGAAAAATCGTATTTTGCATATACAAACAATACTATGTATATATAAAGGTATGTATTAAAATTTTGAACATTTTAAAAGGGGTATTTATCAAGAACCCAAAATTCTTGATTACATAACGAAACGGGGGATATGGGTGTTTCTTGAAAAATATCTGTTTTGTAATTTAAACAAGTTGCTTGGGAATTAATTTAAAATGGTTCTTTTCCGTTAATTCGTCCAGAAGCTAAAAGAAGGTGTAGAGAATTTTTTTTTTTTTTTAATATTAACATAAAGGCGCAGGGCCCATTGTGCCTTGTAAGGCGCAGGGGTGGCATAGACTTGTAAGTCTTTGTCCCCCTTGCGCCTTACAAGGCTATTTTAGCCTTGCGCCTTTCAATCCTATTTTTAACTCCGTTTCCCCTTCCGCTTAAATGTTGCCCTTTTAGTTTCAAACTATTTTTTTGTTGCCCTTTTGGAATTTTGGCTCAATTTTTTTGCCCTTTTGGCTCCGGACTCAATTATTTTACATTTTTTTTTGGGTTAGTTTTATATGATTTTATGTTTCTCTTTAAAAAAAAAATCATGTTAAAATTGACCAATGAAAAAATCTCTCCGTCGATTTTCGAGGTCTACCCATTGTAAAAGACGAAAAGTTTTAGTTTAAGTTCACATTATACATTATACATTACAAGTTGGAATTGGCTGTTGAAGAAATTTTCGTCGATTTTCAAGGCCTCTCATGTACATAAGACAAATTTTAGTTTTTAAGTTAATATATCTTTCATTTTATTTTGATTCATATTAATTAATTATTAACACTTTTACTAAGTGTATTTACAGGTACCCAAAGTTGCTTCCCGAGAAAGCTATTCGAATGAAATTTGAATAATATTATTATTGACGATAGGCAAACACTAGACTGTTTCTCATATTATTGTTTTACTTTAATATTTGTGTATATTTCATGTTTATTATACTTTTACGTTATTTTTATCTCCTCCTCAATTTGAAAAAATGGATTCAGTCGGGACTCACAATTGTGAATTTTGAAGGATGCTAATATCTTCCCTTCGGAATCACTTGAACCCTTACCTAGAATCTATTGGTTTCGTATACTATTTTTGGTTAATTAATTAGTTGATTTTCTAATTATCCTAAATTTAGGTGGCGACTCCCTACATTGCTTTCTTAAATTCTTTTAAATAAATTGAATTGAATTAATTATTATTGTTGAGTTCCCACTACGTTGCACCTTATTTGTAAAAATAGGGATGTCAACACCAACTTGACAAATATTAATTAAATTATTAGTATTAGTTAAAAATTAAAGATAAAAGTATCACTATAAAAAAATAATATTTTATTTAAAAAATAAAATTTAAAATATTTTTCTTATCCCACTCCACCACCTCCTCTCACCGTACTCCCCACCCCACCCCACCCCCATTTTTTTTTTTTAAAATTTCTTTTATAAATGTTTTTTTTTAAAAAAATCTTACTTCATCTCCCCCCCCCCAAACCCCCCATCCCCTCCTTCCAATTTTTTTAGATATTATTTTTTAAAAAAAAATTATCCTACCCCATCCCACCTAACTCTCCACAATCCGTTTTTTTTCTTCTCATTTTGTGTTAGATATACATATGTTTTTAGGAAAGTATTTTCTACTTGTCGCAAGTTTTTTTTAAATAAAAGTTTTATTTCTGTTATATTTGGTATGCAAGTAGAAAAAATACTTTCCTAAAAACACATGTTATATATTTAATACATAACAAGAAAAAAAAATTAGAGTGGAGGGTTTGATGGGGTAGTAGAATTTTTTTTCTTTTTAAAAAACAAAAATAATATTAAAAATTTTGGGAGGAGTGGGTGGGTTTGGGGGGGGGGGTATTGAAGTAAGATTTTCTAATAAAAAATATTTTCTTAAAAATAAATTAGGGAGTGGGGGATTATCGAGGGTAGGGGGGAGGTGGTGGAGTGGGGTAAGAAAAATATTTTAAATTTTATTTTTAAAAAAACAATTTTTTTTGGATAGTGATACATTAATCATTAATTTTTAACTAATATTATTAGTTTATTATTTATTTTTTTATCAGGGTGGAATGTTTTATCTATGTGACGAGATTTTTTTAAATAAAAGAGAAAGTGTATTACACACATCAGTGAGGTGCGTTTCTCAAACTAATGAGTGATAATTTAGGTATGAAACTCACTGTTTGCAACAAAAATTGACAGAAAATAAATTACAATCACAAATAAAATATGAAGAAACATAACTTTATTGATAAATAGTGCGGGTACAATTATGTTCCTCCCTTGATTCTTCTCCCATAAAATATTTATCCATGATTCGAGGACCTTTTGTAGCATATTTCTCAAACTAGGATGATTTGATCTCTTTATGAATATTCCATGAATTTGTGGAATATCTGAGATTTCTTTGAGAAAGACAATATTTATTTGATGTCTTTCTGATCTCTTTGTGATTATTCCATGAATTTATGACATTTTCTTAGATGCCTCTTCAAGAGAATATAATACCCTTTATATATGCATGAACTAGGGTTTAGGGTTGATTAGTCTCCAAGAACCCTAATTGGAATCAAATACATCTTGTAGAGTCCCAACTAGAATTGAACAAGTTTTGTAGAATCCCACAAAATTTCAATGTCTACAAATGCCCCCTGCTTCAAGACGTGTCGGAGGGTAGACTTGATGAAACTCAAAGACGAGGCTTGAAGTACTCATTCTTCCACTTTTGCGATTTGGTGGTTCCAGATTTACAGATTTGATTTATGAGAGAAGAGATGAATAGCAGATTTGGTCTGTGTGCCAATTTGTTTTTTCAACAAATTTTAAAAATATGGAAAATAAATCAACTACAAGAAAAATCTGAAGAAACAAAAATATTTTATTGATAAATCAATATGAGTGCAATTCTGTTTATCCCTTGATTCATCTCCCATAAAATATTTATCTATGATTCGAGGGCCGTTTGTGACGTATTTCTCGAACTAGGATGATTTGAATTTGATCTCTTTATGAATATTCCATGATTTTGCGGAATATCTAAGATTTCTTTGAGAAAGACAATATTTATTTGATGTCTTTCTGATCTCTTTGTGATTATTCCATGAATTTATGACATTTTCTGAGATGCCTCTTCAAGAGAATATAATACCCTTTATATAGGCATGAACTAGGGTTTAGGGTTGACTAGCCTCCAAGAATACTAATTGGAATCAAATACATCTTGTGGAGTCCCAACTAGAATTGAACAGATTTTGTAGAATCCCACAAAATTTCAATGTCTACACTCACACTCTCAACAGTTTAGGTATGGAACTCAAAAAAAGGTATAATTTAAGTGTGTTTTTGGCATTTCACTCTAAAAATAATGCGAAATTGAGTGTGTATTAAATGCTTGCATTAGTAATGTTTGTATTAATTATGCTTGCATTAGTTATACATACTACATAGGTTATTTGTTATGCATTGTTTGGCTTGGTGTATTAAAAATAGCATGCATTGCATTAAAATAATTATTTACAAAGATATCCTCCACAATAATGGTAGAAAAGATGTAAAAAAAAAAGAATTTTGAGAGGTAATTGGGTCTTTAACCATGCTAATTGCATGCATTAAATCCTCTTGCATTACTAATACCTAGAAATTCATGCTATTAGTAATAGTGTATAATTAATGCAAACATTGGTTATAATACATACCATAAAAAAGTGTATCAAACAAGATAGTACTAATACATAGAGCTAATTCACGTATTATTTTTGATTTTTTACTAATAACCCTACCAAACGACCCATGGAAATATAAAGAGTAGAATCTGTCGTTGGCTTATTCATAATGTTATTGCTTTAGCGCAATGTTGCTTATAAAGTAAAAAATAAAGTATATTTTGGGTACAATGCAACAATCCTGTTGCTGGGAGACCACAGATACAACTAAATTAAATAAGAACGGAAAAGAAAAAAAAAACTTAATTCTCTGTATACGTAACAATCTACACCAATGTATATCTGCTTTAAAGTTGGAAAAAAGAAGCTTTACCAAGTACTTGGTTAAAGTGAGGGGAAAAAAAGGCAGAAAGAATCAACGTGTTGTAGTTGGGAATTATTCAAGAAGGCTGTTTGCAAGAGCTTAGGACGGAGTCCTCTAGAAATTGGGTAAGCTGTGAAGTATACAATTCTGGGTCATTTCTGAAATGATCAACGTGAGGTGTAGAAATGAAGTTGCAAGCTCTAACATTGCGACCAATTCTTCGTTGCTCTTCTACAAAGGACTCAACAGAAACTGCAGGAATGACTCTGTCGGCACTGCTGTATATGTATAATTGAGGGCAACTTGGTTGCCGGGATGTCAATAGATCTAGAACGTCAGAAAGCCTCCTGCAATTTCATCCAACCATCAATGTAAGTACAAATACGAAACTATTTTTGGCACTTGCTATACACACTAATGACTCAAAAATGTAATTACAATCCATTGGTGAATGGACATGATATCGACAAGGTCTACTTTGTAGGTGAGTAGAGTACAAAGACAAAAAGTAGATTTAATATTGGTACTTCTGTTAAAAATACTGCAGGCTGATAAACATTTGCAGAAAAGGTAATTCTGGAAGACACCTCCTTACCTATTTACGGTGGGAAGGTTCAAAACCACCTCAAAGAACTTTTCCAGTACTAATAGCAATGCTGCTTCAGTTACTGCAGGCTTAGTTTCCACAGAAGTTTTGGCTTCCATTGTCACGTCTCTGTCGTTTAAAGTCATGATGCATTTTGTTGCAACACTATTCTTCTTCAAAAAGGCAGCAGAGAATCCAGAAGCCCAGACCTTGATACAAACAAAGAACGGAACTTGACAAAATTAGTTTAATCTTACCAAAGCAAAGATTAACATTTATTATATGCAACTACACAAGTACTAGCTTCCCCTCCCTCCTCCTAATGTCCACAGCTGACCCCCAGGCCATCCACCTTCCTTTGAAGACTAAATCAAGAATGAACAACTTCCACATTATCAAGTATAAGAATATTTTTTGAAAAGCAGGCTGCATGGTTAAGGCCTAAATAGAAGAAAGCAACATGACCAAAATAAGAGAACAGCAGGTCCTGATAAGAGTACAAGCAACTGAGCAATTCCTAAATGGCTAAGCCCCGACTATATATGACACTTGTAATACTTATCCAATAAAAGCATGACACGGTTGGATTTCAATAGAAATGTATGGCTCTTAACAATTGCACTGCATTAACCTTTGGAAATAAGACTACGCACGAAGATACACTATTCTGACACTTGCACATAAAATAGAATGATTTTTGCTCAGTCTAATATCACCTGTAATTCAGATAAAGAGCCAATTTCATAAGGAATTGAGCCACTAAAATTATTCTCAGAGAGCCTTAGCTCATAGAGCTTCTGGTATTTTTGAAGAGTTCGAATGGAGCAAAAAAGATTGTTTCATTGAAGATTCAAGACATTTAAACTTGTGAGATTTCCTGATTCTGGTGGTATGGCACCTAGTAATCTGTTGTAACTGAAAGAAAGTTTTGAGTTATTTTGGAGAGTTTCCAAGTTCTGCTGGAACTGTTCCAGTGAAGTTGTTGAATGAAAGATCGAACTCACCAAGACCTTCCATGCCTCCACAACCCGAAAATTGATTAGATGTAAGAAGAAAACGACTAAGGTTTTTAGGCCAGCAAGGTAAGGTGCTAGATCTCCAGTCAAATTTTTGAACATTAAATCAAGAAACCTGAGATCTTCAAGTTGTCCAAATTCAGAAGGGGGTTTTCCAGTGAAAAAATTGTTAGAAAGGCGACCACGGGTCAGATTTTTGGACACCACTAGCTCAGATGGGATAGGACCAGAGAAGCTGTTGTTTCTCATGTCAAGAACTGTCAGAGAATTTGAACCAGCTAGCGGAGAAATGTTTCCACTGAACTTATTGTGAGAAAAGTTAACTTTGCTGAGATTTTTCAGAAGGGAAAGATATTCAGGAAGTGGACCTTCAAAGCAATTGCTGTAAAGTAGTCAGGTCCAGCTCTGAGAGAAATCTTAAAGTTGGTGGCAATTATCCTGAAAGTTTGTTATCAGCCAAGGCCATTTTTTCAAGCTTCCTGCAGTAGCCTAAGCTTGATGGGACTGGACCAGACAACTCATTCTGAGTTAGCTGAAGAATAACAAGATTCTTAAGCATACCAATGGCATCAGAAATAGAGCCTGAAAATTGATTAGCCAAGAAATCAATGCGTACTAAGCTGGAGCAATTTGTCAATTCTCTTGGGGTAGTTACTGACAACTGGTTTCCATAGAGTAGTTCACACAGCCTCTGAAGCTTTCCTATTTCCACTGGAATTCTTCCGGAGAGCATGTTATGGAATAGGTACAAATCTTCCAAGTTAGTCAAGTTTCCTGTTTCAGGCAGTATATTTCCAATAAAGTTGTTATTGTTGAGAAAGAGGCATGTGAGACTTTCTAGCCTGTCGAGGCCTCATGGGAGCATTCCTCCAAAGTTGTTACTGCAGAGATCCAGAGTCGCAGGGACGTGTGCAGTTTAGTAGCTCAAAGGGGAAATTCCTCGATGGCTTATTCTCAGCCAGAATAAGTAGGCTTAAGCTTGAACCGTGAAACAAAAGTTACTTGGAATGCTTCCTGTTAAAAAGTTGCCAGAGAGAGCTAACCTCTCAAGATTCTTTCACGTTATCAAGCATAAGAATAGTTTTCGAAAAGCAGGCTGCATGGTTAAGGCTCTAAGATAGAAGAAAGCAACAGGATAGAAATATGAGAACAGCAGGTCCTGATTAGAGTCCAAACAACTGTGCAATTCTGAATGGCTAAAACCTGACTATATACGACACTTGTAATACTTGTCCAATAAAAGCATGAAAAGGTTGGATTTCAATAGAAAGGTATAGCTCTAAACAAGTGCTCTGCATTAACTTTCAGAAATAAGACTACTCTTCAAGAAACACTCTTCTGACACTTGCACATAAAAAAGATATCTTATTATCACAATTTTTGAGGCAGCAATACCTGTGGATCCGGAGCTGCCACAGGGGCAGAATCAACAATACAACCCTTAATCCTTCTCATTAATGCATGATCTTGTTTCTGAAACTTTTCCAAAATGACACCATAACTGTAAGGCCAAGAGAATAAAAGAAGTCAATCAATAATTAGTAAGCTAGTATTAAGGAAAATGTGAATACTTATGTTTCTGTTCTCTTCCTAGACTAATGAGTATCATAAAGAACTCACGTTAACCATCCAGTATTACTGAAAGTGTGGAAGACCAAGTTCTTTCCATGCTCTTCTTCCAAACAATCAGCAAGATGATTCACAAGCAGTTCAATATGTTGCTCAGCCTTTCCCCCGACTTGATAGCTTAGAATCTCAGACATTGGGAAAGTAAACGTAATGACATTATATCCTCTTGATGCATACCAGTCTGCATATCTCTTTAGATGCTTTTGCTTTGCACCTAACCATCCCAACAATACTACCAGAGTCCTAGACTTTAGTGGTGAAGAATCAGAATTCCGTAGAGCATTTGGGTCAGGTAAGTGCCATGTATACAACACCTCGGAAGATGAAGAAGGAAGTGTATATGTATATGTGGAGGGATTAGCAGACTTGGGCAATGCTGCTGATTGATAAGAGTTGAGCAACAGAGAAGAAGTAGGAAAAGGAAGGGTTGAAAGAGAAGTAGAAGTTGGATTATTTAGAATAGGCAGGGGAACAGGTATTCTAGTGACGTAGGAGAAATGGGCTAGCCTAGAAACAGATATGTGAGACAGCCATGATGTTTTGTTTTCCGAAGAATTGTTGTGTAATGACTTAGATGGCCAGAATTTTTCATGAAGATCAGTAGATACAGAAGCTATAGCAACTGCAGATGCTGCAACTATAGGTCTTTGGAGGATTCCAGACAAGTAAGCCATGATGATATTAATTTGCAATACCAGAAAATGTAGACACACCTCAGAAATTGGGCTGCCAATATAGATGAACTATTATGACAGCCCCACAAGCAAGTCTATATAGCTGTCAAATTTTGTGCTGTCACAAAAAACGCACGAGATTAATTAATTAGACAAGACCCAATATAATGCGGAAAAGGTCAAAGTTTCCTTCTCAAATAAACCTTGTTTTAGGAAAAGCAACTAGAGGTTATTAGGTCAAAGTAAACGCGTGAACCTTCCGAACTCCGTTTTCTTGCCCTAAAAATGTCGATTTCCATCTAAGATGACTATGGTTTGTTTTTATGGAAAAAAACAGTTTTGACCCATCATCATTCATCAGGGTCGGCTCTCTATAAACATAAATAAAATAAAAAGATGCATTATAGATTGTAAGAGGAACACCATACCTGTACCTGTAGGCTGTACCTGTACCTGTACCTGAGAGAGGAATAAAAAGTTACCATCTTCTTCTTCTGATAAGGAAAAAGAGACCAGTCTTATATTTCTTGTTGAGATTTCCCACCAGATTCTTCGACCAGGGACGCCCTTGCTTTTCCGGAATATAAGATACGACTCTTGTTTTTTCTTTTTTCAATTTCAAAAATGCTCTTTTCCCCATTATTTTATCTCTCCTACAACATACAATATACGACTATGTTGTATGAATGTATAGATCTACATCACCATCTTATTCTTTTTAGGCTTAAGTCATATGCGGGCCTCTTAAAATTGTCTGCATATTTCAGTTAACACCTTAACTTAGACTTGTACCTATTAAACACTTTAATCTAAACAAATTTATACCTATTTAACACAAAATGAAAAATCAGTTGAAAGACAAAAGTGTGTGTCTCAAACATAAATACATAGCCGATGAACCAATGAAATTATGACACGTGGTAATTGGACCAAAAAAAAATTTGAACTCTATTTAAATAATTTAAAAGAATTTTTAAAAAACAAAATTTATTTTGATTCAACCCACCCCCACCCCACCCCCCTTCTTCTTCTTCTTCGTCAAAACCTGCCACCTTTTCACCGGCGGCAGCGCACCGCCACCATGAGTAAACCATTACTCTTACCTCTTTATTCTTCACCATTGAACCTTACAATCCATTGCCTTTATTTTCTTCCCACTAATAATCATTTACTATCATAATTATATAAAAAACAATAACGACTTTTGCCGGAAAAAATAATCAATTCATATTATTTTCATTGAAAAAAAATGAAACTTTACTGAAATATTTGAAATTTAAATCAATATAATAATAATGATTTAAAAAAAACGAAAGGTAAAAATCCAAGAAGAATCAGAAAGGGTGAGACTTGAGATAAAGAGAGAGAAGAGAACATAAGGGTGATAAAGAAAAATGCTGACTCTAAATTTGTTCAATGGTAATTCTTTTGTACAATATCTTTACAATTTTATTGCTTGATTGTGGGTTTTGTAGCGCTAAGAAATAGAAAATTGTAATGCACATTTCAGCATTAACAAATGCACAACATAAGGCTAATTTTCCAAATTTAGAGTTACTGTTGTTTTCAACTTTAAACTGAAATCATTTTTCAATAGATTTATATAATGATTTTATAAAAATAAAAAAAATTAAAAAAAAAGAGAAAGAGAGAGAGGCGCAGAGGATGGTTGCCGTGAGAAATATTGAGATGGGAAGAAGATGGGCTTTTCCTTCTCTTTTTCTTTTTCTTTTTTAAAATTTAAGTGAATAAGTTGGAAAATAGAAAAAGAAAAAATATTATTTTTAATTGCTTTACGCGCTCAAAGAGTGTGGAGCACACTTTCTTTGCCATGTCAGCATTTTATGTCTAATAGGAATGAGTTTTGAACAAATAAGGTGTTCAATAGGTACAAGCCCTAGTTGAGGTGTCTAAGTGAAATATGCGGATAACTTTAAGTGGCAGTGGATGACTTAAGCCTTCTTTTTATATATCTTCATTGTATTTCATTATATGCGACAGAGACTAGAGAAAATTGAATAAAATGTGTCAAATAAGTGTTGGTTGTTATAAAATAAAGTATTAGAAATTAAATAACAAAGAAAGGGAGAGAAAAAGTAGTAATGTTTTCCTTCCAATATTTCAATATCTATGTATGTATTTATTTCTACAAATAAGATGAATATATATAGAAGATAGGTGTGTATTTGTATCTTTCAAAGTCATGAAAGAAATCTTCAAAGTTTTGCCTAAATCTCCAAAGTCTTGCCTAAATCCCAAAAGTTTTATATTGTGGCATAAATCCATATCCAAAATCTTGAAGTGTGGATTTGCTACATGACATCCAACTTCATTATTTACAACACTCCCCCTTGGATGTCCATGTACAAAGAAATTCTAGAAGAAGAAAAGAGAGTGTACATAGTTATTCTTAATACACATTGTTTGCTGCCTCGTTAAAAACCTTACCAAGAAAAACCCAGTGGGAGAAAAACTTTGGTTAAGGAAAAAAGAGTGCAGCATGTATTTACTCCCCCTGATGAGAACATCATTTAATATCTCGAAGACGACACATTCCAATTTTGTATCTCAATTTCTCAAATGTTGAAGTTGGTAATGCCTTAGTAAACATATCTGCTAAATTATCACTTGAGCGAACTTGTTGAACATCTATATCACCCTTCTTTTGAAGATCATGAGTGAAAAAGAATTTTGGTGAATGTGTTTTGTTCTATCTCCTTTAATGTATCCTCCCTTTAGTTGAGCTATACATACAGATTGTCTTCATACAATATTGTTGGAACATCCTTTTTCAAAGAAAGGCCACATGTTTCTTAAATGTGTTGAGGTATTGATCTCAACCAAACACATTCTCGACTTGCTTCATGAATGACTATTATCTCTGCATGATTGGAAGAAGTGGCAACCATAGTTTGCTTTGTTGAACGCCATGATATAGCTGTACCACCACATGTAAATAAGTAGCCTGTCTGCGATCGACCTTTATGGGGATCAGACAAATATCCTGCATCTGCATAACCAATCAATTGTGACTTGGATTCATTTGAGTAAAACAATCCCATATCAATAGTCCCTCGGAGGTATCTGAATATATGCTTAATTCCATTCCAGTGTCTTCGTGTTGGAGAAGAACTAAACCTTGCTAACAAGCTTACCGAAAAAGCTATGTCTGGTCTAGAATTATTGGCGAGATACATTAATGCACCAATTGCACTAAGATATGGTATTTCAGCACCAACAAGTTCTCCTTCATTTTCATAAGGTCGGAATGGATCTTTATTAATATCAAGAGATCTCACAACCATCGGACTACTCAATGGATGTGCTTTATCCATGTAAAATCTCTTCAATATATTCTCAGTATATGTTGATTGATGAGCAAATATCCCATTTTCAAAATGTTCAATTTGTAGTCCAAGACAAAATTTTGTCTTTCCGAGGTCTTTCATTTCAAATTCACTTTTCAGACATTTTACTGCCTTTGAAAGCTCCTCATGAGTTCCAATGATATTCAAATCATCAACATATACAGCTATTATGACAAATTCATATCCAGACCTTTTCATGAAGACACAAGGACAAATTGGGTCATTTTTAAATCCTTCTTTTAGCAAATATTCGCTAAGGCGATTATACCACATTCGCCCTGACTGTTTCAATCCTTATAAGGATTTCTGAAGCTTTATTGAACAAGTTTCTCGAGAATTATTGTATGCTTCAGGCACTTTGAATCCTTCAGGAATTTTCATAAAAATATCGTGGTCCAATGAGCCATATAAATAGGTAGTGACCACGTCCATTAGGTGCATTTCAAGATTTTCATGAACTGCCAAATCATTAGATACCTGAAGGTAATTGTATCCACCACAGGAGAATATGTTTCTACATAGTTAATGCCAGGCCGTTGAGAAAATCCTTAGGCCACAAGTCGTGCTTTATATCTTACTACTTCACCTTTTTCATTTCGTTTTTGCACAAAAACTCATTTGTACCCCACTGGCTTAACACCTTCAGGTGATCGGATTATTGATCCGAAAACTTCACATTTTTCAAGTGAAGTCAACTCTGCTTGAATTGCGTCCTTCCATTTTGGCCAATCATTTCTTTGTCTACATTCATCGACAGATTTTGGTTCAAGATCCTCATCTTATTGCATTATTTCAATAGCAACATTATAAGCAAAAATATTATCAACCACAACATCACTTCGATTCCATATTTTTACTGTCGAGACATAACTTATTGAGATCTCTTCATTCTCATTAGTTTTAGATATCTGAACCTTTTCTGTTGTCTCATCATTTGTTATGTTTCGGGGCTCTACTTGAGCACCCGCTTTCATATTATTATCATTTTCTCCTTTTTTTTCAAGGATTTTTGTCCTTAGAACTAATTGGTCTACCACGTTTCAGACGTGGTCTAGAATAATTTGCATTAACAGTTTGTTCTATCGGAATATCAACTCGAACATGAGCATTTGCAGCCGGAACATGAGATTTAGTAACCCTTGGAAGGTTTGTGAATGCATCTGGCAGTTGATTTGCAATATTTTGCAAATAAATCATCCTTTGAACCTCTTGTTCACATTGATTTGTCCGAGGATTTAAATGAGATAGTGATACTGCATTCCAATCTATCTCATTTTCCAATTGCTTATTTTTCTCCCCTAATGTTGGGTATTCAGATTCATCAAAATGACAATCAGCAAATCTTGCCGTAAATAAATCTCCAGTCATAGGTTCCAAGTATTTTATAATAGAAGGAGATTCATACCCAACATATATTTCCAACCTTCTTTGGGGACCCATCTTTGTGCATTGCGGTGGAGCAATTGGAACATATACTGCACATCCAAAAATTTTAAGATGGGAAATATTTGGTTCCTTCCCAAAAGCCAACTGTAATGGGGAGAAATCATGAAAATTGTTCGGCCTTATGCGCACAAGTGCTGCTGCATGCAAAATAGCATGCCCCCATACCGAAAGAGGAAGTTTTGTCCTCATTAGTAATGGTCTAGCTATCAACTGGAGACGTTTAATCAATGATTCTGCTAGACTATTTTAAGTATGAACATGAGCAACCGAATGTTCAACTGTTATTCCAATGGACATACAATAATCATTAAATGATTGAGATGTAAATTCACCAGCATTATCAAGACGGATTGTCTTTATTGCATAATCTGGAAATTGTGCTCTTAACCTTATAATTTGAGCCAACAATCTCGCAAAAGCCATGTTGCGAGTTGATAATAAGCACATATGTGACCATCTTGTAGATGCATCTATCAAGACCATATAATATTTAAATGGCCCACACGAAGGGTGAATTGGCCCACATATATCAGCATGTATACGTTCCAGAAATGCAGGGGATTCAATCCCAATCTTAGTCGTTGATGGTTTAATAATTAGTTTCCCTTGGTAACAAGAGTAACACAAGAGAATTCTTTAGATTGAAGAATTTTCTGATTCTTCAAAGTATGCCCATGTGAATTCTCAATAATTTTGCGCATCATATTGTAACCGGGATGGCCCAACCGGTCATGCAAAAGGATGAAATCATTATGATCAATAAACCTTTTATTTACCATAACATGTGATTCAACCACATCAATTCTTGTGTGGTACAATCCAGAAGAAAGTGCAGGTAATTTTTCATGCACAAATCTTTTTCCCGCTTTTATTGCAGTAATATAAAGATATTCAACCTTCCCTTCATTAGCAGTCTCAATATGATAGCCATTTTGACGAATAACCTTGAAACTTAACAAGTTTCTTTGAGACTTACTACAATACAAAGAATTATTAATGACCAATATTGTTCCCCCAGGTAGTAATAAGGTTGCTCCCAGAGCCCTCAATTATTTTTGTACTACCAGATATTGTATTAACATTGGCCCCTTTCATAATCAAATGAGAGAAATATTTCTTTTCTCTTAATATAGTGTGAGTTGTAGCACTATCCAGAAGGCATATATCTCCATTATTCATCTTGGATCCAATTGAAGACTGGAACATTTTATTTATCTTATAAGAGACTTCGTGCTGATAACGTGTTATAACATAAAGTATTATAAATTAAATAACAAAGAAAGGGAAAGAAAGAGTAGTAATGTTTTCCTTCCAATATTTCAATATCTATGTGTGTATTTATTTCTACAAATAAGATGAATATATATAGAAGATAGGTGTATATTTGTATATTTCAAAGTCATGAAAGAAATCTCCAAAGTCTTGCCTAAATCCCAAAAGGCTTAAATTGTGTCATAAATCCATATCCAAAATCTTGAAGTGTGGATTTGCTACATGACATCCAACTTCATTATTTATAACATTGGTTTTTTTTTTGTGACACTTTGACCAAGAAAGGATCAAACTCACTTAAAAATGTAATTAAGTTAAGTTGGGACCAAATTAATATTTTCAAAACTTCTTAATCTTTTATAAAATACAAAAAATATCTCATTGTTTAACTATTTTAAATCTAACCTAACCATTTTAAAAAAAAATTAAACTTCTCTCTCCTCTCTCCAACGTTCTCTCCATCTTCTTCTTCTTCCCCTTGGAGAATCCGACGATCAACATCTTAAGCTTCTCATTCTCTTCCTCCTCATCTCCGGTCATCAATCTTTCTAAAGCTTAATGTCATCTTCGACGGTGACTTTTCTTAAAACGGACAAGTCATTTTTTTGAAATTTCTTTAGAAATTGTTGGGTTAATGAACAAGAAATCGTTCTATTGATCTGAAAATTGAATAATGGACTTGTTATTTCTTGTTTATGAATCACAAACGGAGAAACCCAAAAAATTCTAACTTTTAGAAAATGTAATGTGTTGTTGTTGTTTAGTGAAAAGTCATTTTTTGTTGGTTTTGTTCTTCTTTTTGTAAACATTTTGTTGATATTTTGGTAGGAATATAGTTTGTTCAGTTGTCCAACATAAAACTAATTTATTGAAACAAGTGTCATATGTTGCAACATACGAGTGATTTGTTGGTACAAATTGCAACATAGTTGTCATATGTTGCAACAAAACACCTATATGTTACACCAATAGAATGGTCATCTGTAGTAACAAGTTACGCATGTGTTGCAACAAAAGGTTCATCTATGGCAACATAAGTATAAATTAATACCCCTTATTTTATTTATAACCTCTCTCTCAACCTTTTTTGTTTATCTTGCAGATAAAATGTCACAAGAAGGTTCATCTGTGGCAACAACTCAATCTTTTGTTGTTGCTACATCCTCTTCTAACATCAAATGCTCTTCTTGTCGATGTGAAGGATGTGAGCAACATTATCATTTTTATCTTAGTCGTATGAAAGAATTGACTAATACTATTAAGGAGTTGGCATCCAATACTGATCTCCACACATCCAAGAAGATTTCACAGCCTTTGAAGGTTAGGAGGTTGAAAAAATCAATTTCCAAATCACTCTCTATAAAGTAAAAGAAAAAAATCAATGACTATTGCTCCACTATCTTGCTCAACCGCAAAAGGCAAGGAGAAAGTCGTCAGTTGTGGTATGCGGCAACAATATCCATTTGAAGGTTTTAACATTACCGGCGAGGGTCCAACTCAAATAATGTCATCCTTCTCGCAATGGATAAACGAGGGTCTTTACAAGCATCATGCAAAAAAGTAAAGTCGGTCAACTATTATTAATATTTCTTGATGTCCACTAAATAATTATTTTTAATGTTTATACACTTACAGAAAAGACAAGGATGGGCACTACTTAGTTAATTGCTCGAAACTTGGATTCGAACAACTTGATTTTGTAGTTGCATTCTCGAGGATGAAGGACTGGTTCTACGTAATGTCCCAACCCAACAAGTGTTGGACTGATGAGGTATAACCATACAAACACCTACTGATACATATACATACAAATTAATTGATACATAAATTATTGTTGATGCATCTGTGCAGCATGTGGATGTCATTTTTTACTATCTGCGAAAGAAGTCGAAGTAGAGTAATTCAAAATATCGATACACAACTACTAATTATTTTTTCAAAACATACATCGAACATGACAATGAAGATAAAATCGTTAACATTATCAAAGGGTCTATTATACCAGGTAGACTGTCTTGACACCTCACAAATGAGGTTTATATCCCTGCAAATTGTAATGGAGAGTTTCATTAGGTCCTGGCTGTCATTGTATTGAAGGAACGCTGCATAAGTGTGTATGATTTGATGCCCTCATCGAGGAAAAATAGAAAATTATCCTGTGAGATTCAAAAGTTGTCTACACTGTTGCTAAAGTACCTTGAATACAGTGCATTTTTTGAGCAAAAAGAGCGAACCAACTGGTCAGTTGTTGAATCTTACAAGGACAAGAACATATCTCAGTCATTCGAAGTTGAATACATTGCTGATATTGCGCAACAAGCAAGCAATAGTCTGTACTTATTGTTTTACCATTTAAAATGTGATGTTTTTAGTTTATTAATTTTTTCAATAGATGATACACCATGCAGAGACTGTGGACTATTTGTTGCTGTGTACGCTGAGTTTTTTAGTGATGAACTACAAGTACCATCTTCTGGAATGGTTGCTCAATCCCTTCGCATGAGATATGCTTCACTCCTATGAAATTATGGGATTATAAAGGCTCGGAGTGGCTATGTTAGTAATACTGAAGACCCACGGAGGCCCAGACCTAAAATATCAAAAATAGTATCTCCAGATGATGTTATGGTTATCAGCATTGATTAGATTTAGTTTTCATGGTTATGTATATCATTTTGAATTAATTTTTTGTTGATAAATTGTAAAAAACAATTGGTAAAGTGTTCCTTTTGGCTGATATATATAATGGTTATTATTGTATTAGTTTTGTTGGAACAAATGTCAATTATGTTGTGTGGTATCTGTGGCAACATATATAGCCTCTGTTGTAAAAAAATCACACAATTATCTGCATATGCCCCAACAAAAAAGTGATATGTGGTAACATATGTCACTTGTGTTAGCAGAACTGAAATTTGACATATGTTGCAACATTATGTTGTCAAAATTCAAAAAAATTTAAAAAAGATGAAACAACAGTCATTTTTATTTCTCTCCTCTATAAAAGGATGTTTCACATTCTAAATTTAATTTACTTTTAGTTTCATCTTTCTTCTCTCTCTCTCTCTCTCTCTCTCTCTCTTGTTTCTCCATTATTTCTCCACAGATTCACTTAATGTTGTGATATTTTGTACAACATAATTGTAATATGTTGTAGTTTCTCTTTGTCTACAATAGTTTCACCGCGTCATCGTTGCCGCTCATTCCTAATTTATCATCTATATCTTCTCAAGTAAAACTAATTTAGGGTTTTGAAATATTTGCTGGTATTAAATCAAGACCTTTTTAGTGGTTAATCACTTGTTTGTTTGTAGGCTGTTTGGTTTGTTAGTGTTTGGTTGGTTGTTATCTGGTTTCAAAAAGCTCTAATTTGTAGTGGTTAGGGTTTAGGGATGCTTGTGTGGTTGGTTGGTATTGAATCGTATTTGGGGTTTTGTTTTGTGAGGGGTGCTGTGTTGTTATTATTTTTGTTAAGAAATATTTGATTTTGTTGTTGATCTGGTTGATTGTTGACAAAATTTTAAAGCAGTGATAAAGTAAAAAAAATTTCTATCCATTTTTGCAGATACAAATATAATGCCTCATGTCAAAAGAAAATTGTATTAACAAATGAAACAAGTGAAACTCAGACCAAGATCAAGAAGAAACCTAGGAGTAAATCAACTGGTAGGAAGAGGAAGGAAAATTCCAGTACCTATCTTCTAGAAGAGCTTGCATCCGAAGCAGTTCATGCTCAAGTAGAACTAGGAATTTCTTCTTCTCAAGTAGAACCAGGAGTTTCTTCCGAAGTAGAAGTAGGAGTTTCTGAGGAAGAACCTGATATTATCCATGAGGGACAAGAAAAAATTGAGGATAATGAAGAAAGACAAGATAAAATTGAGGATGAGGAAGACAGACAAGATAAAATTGAGGATGAGGAAGACAGACAAAATAAAAATGAAGCTGGGAAAAAGGACAAGAAAAAATTGAGGATGATGAAGTAAGTCAAGGTAAAAATGAACCTGAGGAAGAAAGAGGAGAAAAAGTGAGGATGAGCAACACAAACTAGAAAAAATTGAAGTTGAGAAAGAAGAAGAAGAAGAAAAAAATGAAATTGAGGAAGAAGATGTTGTCAAAATTATCAATGCACACATTTTTCCTGTGCATTTATAGCCTAATGCTAAGGTGATAGCATTATTAGGTCAGCCATGGGAAAATCTTTCGAGTCCTTCAGGATGATACTCCGGGAGAATGATTTGGAAGAATTTTTCACGAATTGTTATTTTGGGCAATTTCTTGATTTGCCCCAGAATAATAATCCACGTTTTTAAATGAGCATTGTCTATGAACTTCTGAAAAGAAGGTTCATGTTTCATAATAATGAAAGGAAAGATGAGGTTTTGATTAATTATTGTGGCATGCCACTTTTCTTTGGCATAAAGGAGTTTGCCATAATTACAGGTCTAAAATATCATTCTCCTTCCCATCTGATGTGAGACCAAAAATATATATTTTTAATCATTATTTGCCTCACATTTATTATTTGTATTTTTCCTTTTTGAGCATGAAATTTATGAATTGTGCTAAATAGTATATTTTATTTATAGGATTAATTTGGTGTGAAGATGAAGAAGTTTGGAGCTAAAACGAATTAAAGATAAAAGGTTGAAGAAGAAAATCAAATAGGCAGCTTAATGGATTAAATTGAATATTATATTATATTCCATCGTTTTCCAAAGAAAACAAAGAAAACATAGTGAAGGTGTGATACGTGGCAGCAAGAAGAAAGACACGCACAAATTGTGGTTGACGGTGTACTATTTCATACATACAACAAGGAATTCTAATTCTGGTTGGTTTTGAGTTCCCAATTTATTTTGGACTCCATTATTTTATTTAGGGTTTCCTACATCTATAAATATTCCATAAGAATAATTATGAAGAGACGGTATGGGGAGATACTTTGTAGGGAATAATTATTATACTTTTTAGGGGTCTTTTCTTCTTTTTGTTCTTTAGACATTAGTAGCTAAAGACCCTTATTCTAGGACTGCCGCTACGAATGATTGTTTAGTATTGAATTTTATGGACTGAAGTTGGTTATCATATAAATTTTTCTTTTGTTCTTGATTTAGTATTTCGTGATTGGCAACCATTGAAATAAACTTATTGTCTAAATTGAACTCGGAAGAAGAATAGGAGGATAGAGCGTGGAACAAAAGGAGCATGATCTTCTCTAGAATTAGGGTTGATTTATATCTAGGATAGGGATATACCTATAGACCTTGCTTGTTAATAGACAGGATGAAAACGTAATGATCGGTAATTGGTTCAGTTCATCCTCGCTCAATGATGTAGTTAGACTGCCAATTAAAGTAGGCGATTAGTGGTCGAAAGACCATGATCATACATATAACCCTGTAAATCAGTGATTTGATAACCAATTGATGTCCATAGGAAAAGATACAATGTATGAATTCTAAGTAGGCTGCAGCCATGGAATTTCCCCAATCATAGTTAGGTAATCTTGATATTTAATTCTAGCATTCTTTTATTTAAAAAGCGCTCTTTTGGTACGCTTGAATAAATAATCAGGATTAGTATAATTTAATAAATAGTTAATTGACAAGTCTTTTGGGTTCGATAATCCGGCCCTTTTAGAGCCACTATATTACTTGCGCAACCACGTACACTTGCGTGTGCAATTGGGAGCAACAAGTTTTTGGCGCCGTTGCTGGGGACTTAGAAATTAATTATTCTTCTAGGTTATACTTTTTCTTTTTATTTACTTAAGTTTTTTTTAGTATTATTATTATTTTAACAAAAAAAATCTTTGAATAAATTGATACTCTTATTGATATGGATGATTGGATAAACGGTGGTTAGATGATGGATATCCTTGTAAATATTGTGATGGACCCCACTTGAATATCAAGTGTCCTATATGTCATATATGTGGTGGTCAATATGGTCATTGGAATGGTTGTCCTAACTCTTATTCCCCTCCCCCGAACCCTTATTATGATTCTTCTGTTATTTGTGATGTTGGCAGGGGTGATGAAGTGGATAATGTTGAACAAGAGGTGCATAATATTTATTTGAAGTAAATTATGGACATGTTGGACAAAAATAATTTAGCACTCATGGAACTGGAATCAATACTCATGGAACTGGAATCAATACTCATGGAACAACAAGAAAAAACTATGGAACTGCAAGCTAAGGGTGACGCTGATCAATTGCAAGTTACAGACCTAGCTAATGCTCAATTAGAGGAAGAGATTGAATCCCAACAAGAAGAAAGTTGTGAAGAAGCAGAGATAGTGAGCCAATCTTCGCTACAAAAACAAACTCAACTTCTAAAGTTTCAAAAGTCTATCAGTGATGGTCTGACATACATGACAACCCAACTAATAGAAGGAAGAGTTGAGCTCACACAAGAAATAGATCAATTTTGCTCAGATATTCATGACTTGGAGGATCACTTGAATAAAAAGATTGAGGCGTCTGATGTCCAATCACCAATTATTGTGGATGATGACCAACTAGTGGAACAAAAAGAAGAATTCCAACCATCCAACTATATCTTATTCCTTAATGTTGATGTTAAGAAAGAGTACAAAAGTGAGAATGTTGTAAATAATGCTGCTTTGGAGTTGAGGCATAGTGAATCTCATTCAAAACATTTTTCTACATTATGCTTGGATGACGACATGAAATTCGAGTCATTTGAACTAATGGTGGAGTATATAGATGAGGAACAAGGACCTTACATCCTAAATTTTTCTAGTCCAGGAAGACAAAATGACATTCCTCACATAAGGGCCAAGAAGTGCAAGATGCGACATCTGTTACTTGGTTCATTTATCTTTATACCACCGCCTCTTGAGCGAAACAGAAAAATTGATGCAAAGTTAGGGGCACAATTCATAAGTTCAAAGTGAAAAAAAAAGTAGTGAACTTAATTAGGTCGTGTCGCGACGTTAAATCAGGCGCTTATTGGGAGGCAACCCAATTTATAGTGTAGTTTCTTATTTTTTTTTTTTAGTATCAATTTTTTTGTTGCTTTTACAGATCATGGAAAGTCTGAGCACCCAATAATTTGAAGCAAAGGAGCACATTTGAGCTTAAATGTGAGGTGAGAATGACCCTTAATGGCAATTAAGAGAACATGCGACTAGCTAGGCCTAAATGCCTCACAGAGTTTTCCTAACCCTTGTTTTAAAATTTTAATTGATGTTTTAGTGACATAGCATCTTTTCAAGTGTGGGGTGAGAATTTTTCCGCATATGTTGCTTAGGGTGAAGTGTGCTTTAGATTTTTTTATGATTGAAAAAAATGATTTTTTTTTTGGATAGTAAAGTCCATATCTAAGCCGCATCGCGGAATCGGGTACAAAAATTTTTTTTGCAAAAAAAATTTAAATTTTTTTTTATTCGTTAGTAGAAGCACACTTAGCCCAACTCTTCTTTGATTTTTTTTCATGTCAAAAAAAAAACAAAACTCTTTCTTTCAGTCTTAGCTTATGTTATTGCACTGAGGACAATGTCATGTTTTAAATGTGGGGTGAGGAATGAATTCCTAGTTTTTACTGTTTTATTGAGTTTTTTTTAGGATGGGTTCCTTGGCTTTTGTTTTAGGTTCTTTTCATGAGGATTGTCCCTTTGAATCGATTATCTTTTATAGGGAGTAGATTTTTATTTATATTTTTTTAGAGAGAAAAGAAAGACCCCTTTGAATTGTGTGATACGTGCTATTTAGGCCTAATTTTGAGTAGTACTTTCTTGTGAATGCTTGATTTCTAATGAAATTGCATACTCTTTGACACCAAGGTTCATGGTTGTTACTTTGTATATAGCTTATTTGATTTTGTAGTTTGTTATGATCCTGTCTCTCTTAGAAGTGGAATTGATCCATCTTGATTGATACTTGTGCCATGTGTGGTGAGAATTTGTTTATTCTATGTTTTGCATTTTAGTCTAGAACTTGTCCTGCATGTTATTAAAGCGAAATAAAAAGTGTTGCCTTGTTTAGGAGATGATAATACACTTTCTTTGATTTGTCTTTTAAATTTTAGGCATTTCAGATATTATATCACTAGTTAGCCCATTTGAGCCTGTAGCCTTTTTTTGGTAGCCATATTTTTACCTCGAGTCTTTTGTTGAATTCCTAGTTTTTGCACCTTGCTTCTTTGAGCACTGTAGAATAGACTTATTATAATTGTTAATTCTGAAAAAAAAGAGAGGATGGTTGAGAGAAAAAGGTAATCAATGATAGCTACAAAGTGTGAAAAAACCCTCTTCTAAAGAAAGTGACATGAAAAAGAAAAAAAAAGAGAGAAAAAGAAAAAAAAATCCTTTGAAAAAAAATTATTATTGTAGAAAAAAATTGATGCAAACATTATTGAGATGATGAGAATTACTTGTGAAATAATTGTTGAGGAGAGGGCTGAAAATAAAGAGAAGAAAATAATGGGTGGTGTCTAAAAGTGCAAAGTGCTTAGGGAAGCGTAAATCACTATTATATAGTTTTCCTACCCGTCCTATGGCCTACATTACAACCCGTTAAATTTCTATTTGATTCTATTCGAGCATGCTTAATTAGTGGAGATGTACATAATGAGCAAGCATATGGTTCTTTGTGCATATATGTGAATTGTATTTGTGAGTGTGAGATTTGTTCTTTGATGTGAAGTCCTTAATTTATATTCAATCTTTTGAATTGAGTGTGTGAACTGTTTCTTCTTGTGAGGGCACTTGTTTCATGATAGATAGGTGATTTTATTAGCTTTCTTTGATGAGAGTAGGTGAGCAAACTTAAATTTGATGAGTTCAAAGTCCGTCCTTGAGGTTAGGAGGTTAGTGGTTTCTTGATTATTTGTCTATCTTGCATAATGATTGAGAAGTGTACTTGATGTTTTGAAATTTGTGTATGGCCTAATTGTTTGTATCAACCAGGGTGATAAGATTCCTAGTATGATTTATTTGAGATGAGCTTTAATGTTTGCTCGATGACGAACAAAAGTTTAAGTGTGGGGTGTAGATGTGAGGCCAAAAATATATATTTTTAATCATTATTTGCCTCACATTTATTATTTTTATTTGTCCTTTTTGAGCATGAAATTTATGGATTGTGCTAAATAGTATATTTTATTTATAGGATTAAATTGTTGTGAAGATGAAGAAATTTGGAGCTAAAACGAATTAAAGATGAAAGGTTGAAGAAGAAAATCAAGCAGGTAGCTTAATGGATTAAATTAAATTAAATATTATATTTATATATATTCCATCGTTTTCCAAAGAAAACAAAGAAAACATAGTGAAGGTGCGACACATGGCAGCAAGAAGAAAGACACGCACAAATTGTGGTTGACGATGTACTGTTTCATACATATAGCAAGGAATTCTAATTCTGGTTGGTTTTGAGTTCCCAATTTATTTTGGACTCAATTATTTTATTTAGGGTTTCCTACATCTATAAATAGTCCATAAGAATAATTTTGAAGAGACGGTATGGGGAGATACTTTGTAGGGAATAGTTATTATAATTTTTAGGGGTCTTTTCTTAGACATTAGTAGCTAAAGACCCTTATTCTGGGGCTGCGTCTACAAATGATTATTTAGTATTGAATTTTATGGATTGAAGTTGGTTATCGTATAAATTTCTCTTTTGTTCTTGATTTAGTATTTCGTGATTAGCCACCATTGAAATAAACTTATTGTCTGAATTGAACTCAGGAGAAGAATAGGAGGATAGAACGTGGAACAAAAGGAGCATGATCTTCTCTAGAATTAGGGTTGATTTGTATCTAGGTTAGGGATATACCTAGAAACTTTGCTTGGTAAATAGACAGGATGACATAATGCTCTGTAATTGGTTCAGTCTATCCCCGCTCAACGATATAGTTAGACTGCCAATTAAAGTAGGCGATTAGAGGTCGAGAGACCATGATCATACATATAACCCCGTAAATCAATGATTTGATAACCAATTGATGTCCATAGGAAAAGATACTATGCATGAATTTTAAGTAGGCTGCAGCCCTGGAATTTACCCAATCATAGTTAGGCAATCTTAATATTTAATTCTTGCATTCTTTTATTTATAAATCACTCTTTTGGTACGCTTGAATAAATAATCATGATTAGTATAATTTAGTAAATAGTTAATTGACAAGTCCTTTGTGTTCGATAATTTGGCTCTTTTAGAGCCACTATAATTACTTGCGCGACCACGAACACTTGTGTGTGTAATTGGGAGCAACATGTTTTTGGTGCCGTTGCCGGAGACTTAGAATGTAATTATTCTTCTAGGTTATACTTTTGTTTTTATTTATTTAAGTTTTGTTTTAAATTTTATTATTATTATTTTAACAAAAAAAATCTCTGAATAAATTGGTACTCTTATTGATATGGATGATTGGGATAAATGGTGGTTGGATGATGGATATCCTTGTAAGTATTATGATGGACCCCACTTGAATATCGATTGTCCTATATGTCATATATGTGGTGGTCAATATGGTCATTTGAATGGTTGTGCTAACTCTTATTCCCCTCTCCAGAACCCCTATTATGATTCTTCTGTTATTTGTGATGTTGACAGGGGTGATGAAGTGGATAATGCTGAACAAGAGGTGCACAATATTTATTTGAAGCAAATTATGGATATGTTGGACAAAAGTAATTTATCACTCATGGAACTGGAATCAATACTCATGGAATAATGAGCAAAAACCATGGAACTGCAAGCAAAATTCATGGAACTGCAAGCTAAGGGTGACGCTGATCAATTACAAGTTACAGACCTCGCTAATGCTCAATTAGAGGAAGAGATTGAATCCCAACAAGAAGAAAGTTGTGAAGAAGCAGAGATAGTGAGTCAATCTTGGCTATAAAAACAAACTCAACTTCTAAAGTTCAAGAGTCTATCCATGATAGTCTGACATACATGACAACCCAACTAATAGAAGGAAGAGTTGAGCTCACACATGAAATAGATCAATTTGGCTCAGATATTCATGACTTGGAGGATCACTTGAACAAAAAAATTGAGGTGTCTGATGTCCAATTACCAATTATCGTGGATGATGACCAACTAGTGGAGCAAAAAAAGAAATTCCAACCATTCAACTATATCTTATTCCTTAATATCGATGTTAAGAAATAGTACAAAAGTGAGAATGTTGTAAATAATGCTGCTTTGGAGTTGAGGCATCGTGAATCTCATTCAAAACATATTTTTACATTATGCTTAGATGACGACATGAAATTCAAGTCATCTGAACTAATGGAGGAGTGTATAGATGAGGAACAAGGACCTTACATCCTAAAGTTTTCTAGTCCGCGAAGACAAAACGACATTCCTCACATAAGGGCCAAGAAGTGCAAGATGCGACATCTGTTACTTGGTTCCTTTATCTTTATACCACTGCCTCTTGAGCGAGACAAAAAAATTGATGCATAGGTAGGGACGCAATTCATAAGTTCAAAGTGGAAAGAAAAGTAGTGAACTTAATTAGGTCGTGCCGCGACGTTAAATCAGACGCTTATTGGGAGGCAGCCTAATTTATAGTGTAGCTTCTTACTTTATTTTTTTAAGTGTCAATTTTTTTGTTGTTTTTGGAGATTAGGGGAAATCTGAGTACCCAAGAATTTGAAGCAAAGGAACACGTTTGAGCTTAAGTGTGGGGTGCGTATGACCCTTGATGGCAATTAAGAGAACATGCGACTAGCTAGGCCTAAAGGCCCCAGGGAGTTTTTCTAACCCTTGTTTTAAAATTATAATTGATGTTTTGGTGACATAGCATCTTTTCAAGTGTGAGGTGGGAATTCTTCCACATATGTTGCTTAGGGTGAAGTGTGCTTTAGATTTTTTTAGGATTGAAAAAAAAGATTTTTTTTTCAGACAGTAAAGTCTGTATCCAGGCCGCATCCGAACCTGGGTACGAAAATTTTTTTCAAATTTTTTTTTATTCGTTAGTAGAAGCACACTAAGCCCAACTCTTCTTTTATTTTTTTTCATGTCAAAACAAAAACAAAACTCTTTATTTCACTCTTAGCTTATGTTATTGCGCTGAGGACAGTGTCATGTTTTAAATGTGGGGTGGGGGATTGAGTTTCTAATTTTTACTGTTTTACTGAGTTTTGTTTTTAGGATGGGTTCCTCGGCTTTTGTTTTCGGTTCTTACTGAGGATAGTCCATTTAAACCGATTATCTTTTATAGGGAGTAAATTTTTATTTTTATTTTTTTGAGAGAAAAGAAAAGACCCTTTTGAGTTGTGATACATGCTATTTAGGCCTAATTTTGAGTAGTACTTTCTTTTGAATGCTTGATTTCTAATGAAATTGCAGACTCTTTGACACCGAGGTTCATAGTTGTGACTTTGTATATTACTTATTTTATTTTGTAATTTGTTATGATCATGTCTCTCTTAGAAGTGAAATTGATCCATCTTGATTGATACTTGTGCCATGTGTGGTGAGAATTTGTTTATTCCATGTTTTGCATCTTAGTCTAGAACTTGCCTTGCATGTTATTGAAGTGAAATAAAAAGTGTTGCGTTCTTTAGCAGATGATAATAGGCTTTCTTTGATTTATCTTGTAAATTTTAGCCTTTTCAGATATTATATCACTAGTTAGCCATTTTGAGCCTGTAGCCTTTGTTGGTAGCCATATTTTTACCTCGACTCTTTTGTTTAATCCCTAGTTTTTGCACCTTGCTTCTTTGAGCATTGTAGCATAGACTTATTATAATTGTTAATTCTGAAAAAAAGAGGATGGTTGAGTGAAAAAGGTAGTCAATGATAGCTACAAAGTGTGAAAAAGCCCTCTTTGAAAGAATGTGACATGACAAAAAAATAGAGAAAAAGAAAAAAAAATCCTTTGAAAAAACAATAAATTATTACTGTAGAAAAAAATGATGGAAGCATTATTGAGATGAGGAGAATTACTTGAGAAATAATTGTTGAGGAGAGGGCTGAAAATAAAGAGAAGAAATAATGGGTGATGTCTAAAAGTACAAAGTGCTTAGGGAAGTGTAAGTCACTATTATATAGTTTTACTACCCGTCCCATAGCCTACATTATAACCCGTTAAAGTCCTATTTGATTCTATTCGAGCATGCTTAATTAGTAGAGATGTACATAATGGGAAAACATATGGTTCTTTGTGCATACATGTGAATTTTATTTGTGAGGGTGAGAGTTGCTCTTTGATGTGAAGTCTTTAATTTTTATTCAATCTTTTGAATTGAGTGTGTGGACTATTTCTTCTTGTGAGGGCACTTATTTCATGATAGATAAATGATTTTATTAGCTTTCTTTGATAAGAGTAGATGATCAAACTTAAATTTGATGAGTTCAAAGTCCGTCCTTGAGGTTAGGAGGTTAGAGGTTTGTTGATTATTTGTATATCTTGCATAATGATTGAGAAGTGTACTTGATGTTTTGAAATTTGTGTATGGCCTAATTGTTTGTATCAACCAAAGTGATAAGATTCCTAGTATGATTTATTTGAGATGAGCTTTAATGTTTGCTCGAGGACGAGCAAAAGTTTATTTGCCTCACATTTATTATTTTTATTTGTCCTTTTTGAGCATGAAATTTATGGATTGTGCTAAATAGTATATTTATTTATATGATTAAATTGGTGTGAAGATGAAGAAATTTGGAGCTAAAATGAATTAAAGATGAAAGGTTGAAGAAGAAAATCAAGCAGACAACTTAATGGATTTAATTGAATATTATATTATATTTATATATATTCCATTGTTTGCCAAAGAAAACAAAGAAAACATAGTGAAGGTGTGACACATGGCAGCAAGAAGAAATACACACACAAATTGTGGTTGGCGATGTACTGTTTCATGCATACAACAAGGAATTCTAATTCCGGTTGGTTTTGAGTTCCCAATTTATTTTAGAATCAATTATTTTATTTAGTATTTCCTACATCTATAAATAGTCCATAAAAAATTATGAAGAGATGGTATGGGGAGATACTTTTTATAGAAAAGTCATTGTACTTTTTAGGGATCTTTTCTTCTTTTTGTTTTCATAAACATTAGTAGCTATAGACCCTTATTCTGGGGCTGCGGCTACGAATAACTATTTAGTATTGAGTTTTATGGATTAAAGTTGGCTATCGTATAAATTTCTCTTTTGTTCTTGATTTAGTATTTCATGATTGACCACCATTGAAATAAACTTATTGTCTGAATTGAACTTGGGAGAAGAATAGAAGGATAGAACGTGGAACAAAAAGAGCATGATCTTTTCTAGAATTAGGGTTGATTTGTATTTAGGATAGGGATATACCTAGAGACCTTGCTTGGTTAATAGACAAGATGAAAATGTAATGCTCGGTAATTGGTCAGTCTATCCCCGCTTAACGATGTAGTTAGACTGCCTATTAATGTAGGCAATTAGAGGTCGAGAGGCTATGGTCATACATATAACCCTGTAAATCAGTGATTTGATAACCAATTGATGTCCATAGGAAAAGATACTATGCATGAATTCTAAGTAGGCTGCAGCCCTAGAATTTCCCCAATCATAGTTAGGTAATCTTAGTATTTAATTCTTGTATTCTTATATTTATAAATCGCTCTTTTGGTACGTTTAAATAAATAATTAAGATTAATATAATTTAGTAAATAGTTAATTAACAAGTCCTTTGGGTTCGATAATCCGGCTCTTTTAGAGCCACTATATTACTTGCGCGACCACGTACACTTGCGTGTGCAATTGAGAGCAACACCAACCCATTCTTGTTTATACATCCAAAAAATAACCTCGATAGATGAAATAAAGGAGAAGATAAGCAAACTAGTAACGAACAGTCAAATGAGGAGCAAGACTTGGTGTCCCTTGTTGGCCCAAACTTCAAAAATCCCAGATTGATAACTTTGTTGAATGATACAGAGGTTTCAAAGAAGCTCAATGAGTCATTGCGCTTACTTTGGTTTGTACATAACGTACTTATGGCCAAAGATGTCAACAACAACATACCCCTTAATTGGGTGAAGTTCTTAGAGGATATTGAGGCTTTTAACAACTATCCTTGGGGTCATGATAGCTACGAATTGACTGTGGAATATTTGTTGGCTCCATTTTCTCCAAAGACTAATAACTTATTTGGCTTTCCATAGGCTTTCACGGTAAACATAAATTTTCTTAATATATTTAATATTTTATTGAATAATTCAACATTTGACATCTTTTTCTTTTTTATAGGCTTGGGAATTTGAAGCTATTCCTCATTTGAGGAAACAAGTAACGGCCAAAGGAGAGGTTTCAACTCCAAGGATCTTGAGATGGTTAACTTCAAAAAATGTCAAGAATCCTCCAGATCTCTTTAACCCTCATGATGATGCTGTAAGTTGATTCTTATGTTTCAACATATGGCCTATCTGTTGCTTTATATTACTCTTCTGTTGCAACATATGTACTATCTTTTGCTATATATGATTCTTATGTTGAAACATATGGCCTATCTGTTGCTATATATGATTCTTATGTTGCAACATATGTTCTATCTGTTGCTATTTATTATTCTTCTGTTGCAACATATGGCCTATCTGATGCTATATATGAATCTTTTGTTGCAACATATGTCCTATCTGTTGCTACAGATGACCCATGTTTTACAACATATGTTCTATATATAGCCTCTGTTGCAACATAAATCCTAGTTGTTGCTTTATATGATTCTTCTGTTGCAATATATTTTCTATCTGTTGCAACATATGGCCTATGTGTTGTTATATATTATTCTTCTATTGCAACATATGTCCTATCTGTTGCTATATATGAATCTTTTGTTGCAACATATGTCCTATCTGTAACTACAGATTTATAATCTATTCCTACAAATGACTCATATTTTTCTATCATAGGTTGTTCATCCATGGTTTGTCCCAACAACAAATGAGTTGCAAATGACATTCTTGATTACTCTAGGGATTGTTGAAACTCAATTTGATCCTGTAATCGATAGAGTTAAAGGGAATTGGATGGAGCAACAACCATCAAAAGGGAAAGAGTTGATGAAGGTGAATTTCATGTTTTAATAAGGATATGGTTGATGCAGCTGTAAGGGCTGGTGTTAATATTGGTGTTGGCATTGGGGTTGGTGATGGTGATGGTGCTTTTCACGACCTAAAGTACCCCCTAGACGTGACATGGCGTACAAGACCCCGAAAGGCCCCATACAAGTCACTTAGCATACATCATACAAGATAATAGTAAGTAAGAAGTTCGAAGACAATTTATATCAAAGTAGCAAAAATATTAAACATTTGTCTCAAGCCATCTAATTCATGAATAGAAAGAAAATGGGACGTAACCCATACAAGTCTTAAATGAAAATGACATGAAAGGTAAAAATGACTATGTCCTCGAACATGTGAGGACTCACCAAGTCTTCAACTCTCGAATGCAACGACTAGCCACGGGTGGATGGAGATAGGCTGGATCCTACACTTATAAGAAAATGTAGGCAACAATATGCGTTAGTACAAGAATGTACCAAGTATGATAACTACACATATAGGTTACAAAATCATGCAAAAAGGGCTATACATAAGATATAAGGGCCAAGTTAAATCATACGATGACATGATAGAAAATATGAAGTAAAGAGCCATAGTCAATGCAAGGAAATCATCTTAAAACAACATATGCTTAAAAGCCTTTAGGAAGTAACCTTAGTTCATTATTGTGGAAAGTGAGCCTTAACCAACATAGACCATGTGAGCTATAACATGGAATCCGGTGTCTACCCCACACCGAAAAGAGGTGTCCTTACTTGCCAAGGTAAGAACCATAGTTTCTAGCTTAGGTGGATCCACTAGCTAATGTCTATCTAAGACAAACCTATGCTGGCACATAGTTATGGGATAAAGAGATTGCTACTAGAAACCTGACCTCTACTAACGGGAGAGCTTCCATCTCAATATCCACTCGGTACTAAGCATAATTTCCACGGATTAATCATAATTTATAGCTTATCTTATCATTATTAGGGAACACGGATAATCACCTCTTGTCCCTTCATTAGAATAGCTCCTTAATCTTTGATTCAAAGTTTAGTTGAGAAAACCTTTCAACCCTTATGTATCCTTCATGTGAGAAAAGTCCTTTCACAAATCATATTTTGAGTAGTATGTGAGAAATTCTTTCACAACCCAATAACAACAGCATTTATGCTTCAATCTCAAAGCAAATCTTAAATCATCATAATTTCATAAATTGAACGTGCACATCTTTATAAAAGTCATCTTTTGATCATTCATAATCTTCATCATAGAATCATAGCTTGAAAACCATAAATCATGCATGGGCTCATATAATTTCATCTTAAAATCATTGAATTAACTCAATTCATGCATAAATAAACATAATTTAATCAATTGGATCATAATTTGAAAGAACCCATAAGATAGAAGAAAACACTAATTTAAATTGGAGAATTCTAGCTTTGCAAATTGGAGAATTTAGGAACCCTATGGAGGAAAGGACTCCACAGGTGAAAGCTATCATACCTTGGTGCAAAAATCTTGAAATGAATGGTGAACTTAGGAGATTTGAATGGAAACCCTAGAATCTTCTTCTTCTTCAATCTTCTAGAGAGAGAAATATTTGGGGAAAGACTTTGGGAGTGATTAGGAAAGAGTAGAATTAGGCTTAGAAGCCTTATATAGGGCCTACAATTACAGCTTAACTGACCTAGATTAGGAATAGGTTAATTAGGGAAAATGCCAAAAAGTCCTAAAAATAACTACCGAATCTCGACCTACGGTTCGTAGGTCCAACTATGGACCGTCCTGTTCAACAGTAGAAAATTCAGAAACTAATGTTTTGGAACTTCAAATGATGGGACCCCATGCACGGTCAATAGGAACATTGACGGACCGTACATACCAACCGTTAGTCCAACCTTGAACCTTTAAATTTCACCAAGTCTGGAGGGACCTACGACTTGTTTATGGAGTGACGGGCCATCCTGGCAAACCGTCAATGAGATCCCAAAACTTGACATTTTCAAAATATTTGCCCTGCCATCTACGGTTCCCACCTACGGCCCGTAAGTCAACCTACGGTCCGTAGACGGCTTTCGTTGGTACTGGCACCAGACCTAAAAATAAGAAATTTCTTCTTCTCGAATACGAGGTGTTAAAATATCTCCCTCTTGGGAACATTTGTCCTCGAATGAGAATCAAGATATCATAAGGAGGATAGGAACTAAAACTAACAACCCAACATGAATATAATCACATAAATGCACATATCCGAGGAGGAAACATCAACTCCAAGCTAAAGCGCATTCAAAACATCATATCATAAGGTCCATATGCAACATACATTCAAATGCACATAAATATGAAGAAATCAATCAAGTTATCTCATTTTCTAAAAAAATAAGCTTTTTCATGAACATGCATAAATGAGGAATTATGGGAATATCTAAGACACATGAGACCAAAAGAGTGAACCATGAGGACTTAAATACCTCAAGCTAGAGTAAGAGTGGGGGGGAAAAGGTGAGGATAACGGGACATCATATAGGCCTCGGCCTCCCAAGTAGCACCCTCAACTAATTGAATCCTCCAAAGAACCTTAACGGAAGCAACTTCTTTATTTCTCAACTTCCAAACTTGCTGGTCTAAAATCTCAACCGGAACCTCTTCGTAAGAAAGACTCTCCACTGGCACTATAGATGCCGGATCACCAACACACTTCTTCAATAAGGAGACATGGAAAATCGGATGAATCGATGTCAAATCATTAGGCAAGTCGAGTTCATAAGAAACCTTGCCAATTCACCTCAAAATCTGATATGGGCCCACATAATGGGGACTAAGCTTTCTTTTCTTCCCAATCCTTATTACACCCTTCATGGGTGAAATTTTCAAGTAAACCCAATCATTAACATCAAATTCTAAATCTCTCCTTCTAAAATCGGCATATGACTTTTGTCGACTTTGAGCCGTTTTCAACCTTTCTCTAATAAGCTGAACTTTCTTCATAGCCTCATGTACCAATTCGGGACTTATCAAAGCAACTTCGCCCACTTCAACCCAACCTATAGGAGATCTACACCTCCTACCATAAAGAGCCTCAAATGGAGCCATACAAATACTGGAATGATAGCTATTATTGTATGCAAGCTCAATCAAAGGCAAATGATCATCCCAATTACTCTTGCAGTCAATAGCACAAGCTCTCAACATATCCTCCAAAGTTTGGATAGTACATTCCGCTTGCCCATCAGTTTGAGGGTGGAAGGCCGTGCTAAGCTTAACACGGGTACCAAGGCCCTTTTGGAAAGATTTCCAAAATTGAGGAGTGAATTGAGTATCACGATCTGATAAAATGGACAGGGGCACTCCATGCAACCTAAGATTTCCCTAGGTACAACTTAGCATAGTCTTCAGCAGAATAAGAAACCTTGATGGGAATGAAATGAGTCGATTTCGTCATACGATCCACAATAACCCAAATCGAGTCATGTTATTGCCGGGTGTGTGGTAAACCAACAATGAAGTCCATGTTCAAATCTTCCCACATCCAAGTAGGAATACTAATGTCTTGGGGCATACCTCCCAGCTTTTGATGCTCTACCTTCACTTTTTGACAATTAGGATACTTAGCCACGAATTCCGCAATGTTATTCTTCATCCCATTCTACCAATAGACCTCCCGTAAGTCATGGTACATCTTGGTGGCTCCCGGGTGAATGGAATATTGGGAACTATGGGCTTCCGATAAGATCTGCTCCCTCAAGTTATCAACATTTGGAACACATAAGCGACCTTGATATTGGAGTACACCATCTCCCCCTTGGGAGAAAGCCTCAACAGACTTTTTAAGCACCGCTTCCTTCAACTCCATCAGAATTGGATCAAGACCTTGCTTTGCTTTCACATCCGACACAAAGGACGATTTTGAACCATTATGAACAACTACACCACCTTCACTCGAATCAATCAACCGAACACCCAATCGGGCCAATCTATGAACATCTCAAACCAATTCCTTCTTACTATCCTCAACATGAGTAACACTACCCATGGATGACCAACTAAGGGCATCCGTCACCACATTCGGCTTGCCGGGGTGATAGAGGACACTCATGTCACAATCCTTTAGCAATTCAAGCCACCTCCTTTGGCGAAGATTCAGATCCTTTTTCTTGAACACATATTTCAAACTCTTGTGGTTGGTGAATACATCCACATGGACACCATACAAGTAATGCCTCCAAATCTTTAAGGCAAACACAACCGTTGCTAGTTCTAAGTCATGGGTAGGATAGTTCATTTCATGAATCTTAAGTTGCCTTGAAGCATAAGCAATAAATTTCCCATTCTTCATAAGGACACTTTCTAACCCAATTCTTGAGGCATCACAATAAACCACAAACCCATCAGACCCTTCCGGTAGAGTTAACACCGGAGCGGACGTGAGTCTATCTTTCAATTCTTGAAAGCTCTTCTCACATGCTTCATACCATGCAAACTTAACTTTTGTTTAGGTCAATGCCGTCAATGGAGAAGCAATCAAAGAGAACCCTTCAACAAACCTTCTATAGTAACCAGCCAAATCCAAGAAACTTCAAATATCTAAAGTGAATAGAGGTCTAGGTCAACTCTTAACCACATTCGTCTTCTTAGGATCTACCTCAATACCCTTACCGAAAACAATGTGACCAAGAAAAGGCATGGACCTCAACCAAAACTCACATTTACTAAACTTCGCAAAGAGTTGTTGGTCCTTGAGGACTTTCAACACAATTCTCAAATGATCGGCATGCTCACCCTCACTCCTGGAGTAAATCAAAATGTCATCGATGAACACAATCACAAACATATCTAGGTATTGTCTAAACACCCTATTCATCAAATCCATAAATGTAGCCGGAGCATTTGTTAAGCCAAACGACATTACGAGGAATTCATAATGGCCATATTTAGTCCGAAAAGCTATCTTTGGGATGTCATCTTCCTTCACCCTCAATTGGTGATAGCCCAACTAGAGGTCAATCTTGGAAAAGTAACTTGCTCCTTGAAGTTGGTTAAACAAATCATCTATCCTTGGGAAAGAATACTTATTCTTAATAGTAACCTTATTCAATTGGCGATAATCAATACACATGCGAAGTGAACCATCTTTCTTTCGGACAAACAAAACTGGGGCACCCCATGGAGAGATACTCGGTCGGATGAAGCCCTTATCCAGTAAGTCCTTTAATTGCTCCTTCAATTCCTTAAGTTCTACCGGAGCCATTTGGTAAGGAGGAATCTAGGTTGCATATCTGGGAGAAGGTCAATACCAAGGTCTATTTCCCTTTCGGGAGGAACACCGGGTAGATCATTGGGAAATACTTCTGGGAACTCATTAATAATGGAGACCGACTCAAAGGTAGGGGTTTCAGAATCTATATCCTAACCCGAACAAGATGGTATATGCAACCCTTAGAGATCATCTTCCTAGCTTTAAGACAAGAAAAAAATTGACTCTTAATCATAAATTTCCCCCTTTTCACTCTAGAATAGGTTTGTTCGGAAACTTGAACTTGACCACTCGGGTTCTACAATCAATGGAAGCATAACATGAATGCAACCAATCCATCCTGAGAATAACATCAAAATCTATAGGATAAGGAGACGGGACAATTCCTATAGACTCTCTTAGCCACGATAGATTCACCAATAGGAGTAGAGATGGAGAAAGGATCAATCAACACATCCGGAAGAACATCAAATCTCATAGCCACATATGGCGTCACAAAAGATAAGGTATCACCGGGATCAAGCAAAGCATAAACATCAAGATTAAAGACTTTTAACATACCGGTAACCACATCGGGAGAACTCTCTTGATCATGTCGAGTTTGGAGTGCATAGAACCTATTTTTCTTGGGGACATTCGAACCCGAACCACTAGGTGGAGCTTGTCTACCTTCTCTTCCCTTAGTCATAAGTGATGGACAATCACTTATCTTATGACCACTCTTACCACAACCGAAGCAACCATCCGTACCGGCTAAGCATCTTCCCTCATGCTTCTTTCCACATTTAGCACAAGTAGTTGATAAAGATCCACCACCATTTCCTCCTTGAGGCTTAGGGTAAGACACCCTATCTTTGTTTAATCTAGGGGAGCATTGGAGGAACCTTGACCAGAAAACCTTTGTCGAAACTTAGGGCGACCATATCCATCGGACCTTGAGCGTGAAAAGTCACCATCACTGGTCTTAGCCCTCTTTGCTTCCCTAGACTTTTCCTTAAGTTTCTCCTCTTCTATTTGTTGAGCATGCACCATTAGACGAGAAATGTCCATATCATTGATGAGCATGGCGGTACGACATTCTTTGACTACCATTTCGGACGCTCCCGACATAAACTTACTCATCCTTGCCCTTGGATCGGCAACCATAGCAGGAGCATACCTAGACAATTGTGTAAACTTCAAGGCATACTATTTCACACTCATGCTTCCTTGGCGAAGGTTAATGAAGTCAAGCACCCTTTCCTTCCTCATCTCAAGGGGAAAGAACCTTTCAAGGAAAGCAACCTTAAACTTCTCCCAATCTTGAGGACCCGTATCAACTACCCTCTCACTCTTCCATTGCTCAAACTACACTTGAGCCACACCCTTGAGTTGATAAGCGGCCAATTCGGCCTTTTCCACTGGAGTTACACCCATGATCATCAACACCTTATACACCACATCGATGAATGCTTGAGGATCTTCCTCGACCTTGGAACCATGAAACTCTGGAGGATCCTAGTGAAATCCCTCACCCTAGATGATGTCGTACCCATATTTGGGCTCACGGGGGCCAAAACCTCCCTATTGGCTTGAGCCATCATGGCTTGGGCCATCACACGAAAAACAGCCCTAAACTCCACATTAGTCACTTGCTCGGCCAAAGGGTCGACTGGAACTTGAGGAGCTTTTTGTTCTACATTTCCTCTCGCATTCCTCCTAGCATATGCCCTTCGAGTGACCACATCCTGAAAAGCATCGGATAGGGATTATGAGAGAGACATATAGAGTTGGACTCTATCACACGACTTTAGAGTAATGAAAGAAGTGGAGTTCTCTAAATATCTTCTAGCCTCTCATTCATAAGTGTGGCGCATTTCACACCCATGAACTAGACTCTACTCGACGTGGCTTATGAGACATCCTAGGACCTTTCTAAAACCTTGTGCTCTGAATACCAAGTTTTTCATGACCTAAAGTACCCCTAGACGTGACATGGTGTACAAGACCCCGAAAGATCCCATACAAGCCACTTAGCATTCATCATACAAGATAATAGTAAGTAAGAAGTTCGAAGACAATTTATATCAAAGTAGCGAAAATATTAAACATTTGTCTCAAGCCATCTAATTCATGAATAGAAAGAAAATGGGACGTAACCCATACAAGTCTTAAATGCAAATGACATGAAAGGTAAAAATGACTATGTCCTCGAACATATGAGGACTCACCAAGTCTTCAACTCTCGAATGCAACAACTAGCCACGGGTGGATGGAGATAGGCCGGATCCTACACTTATAAGAAAATGTAGGCAACAATATGCGTTAGTAAAAGAATGTACCAAGTATGATAACTATGCATATAAGTTACAAAATCATGCAAAAAGGGCTATACATAAGATATAAGGACCAAGTTAAATCATACGATGACATGATAGAAAATATGAAGTAAAGAGCCATAGTCAATGCAAGGAAATCATCTTAAAACAACATATGCTTAAAAGCCTTTAGGAAGTAACCTTAGTTCATTATTGTGGAAAGTGAGCCTTAACCGACATAGACCATGTGAGCTATAACATGGAATCCGATGTCTACCCCACACTGAAAAGAGGTGTCCTTACTTGCCAAGGTAAGAACCATAGTTTCTAGCTTAGGTGGATCCACTAGCTAATGTCTATCTAAGAAAAACCTATGGTGGCAAATAGTTATGGGATAAGGAGATTGCTACTAGGAACCCGGCCTCTACTAACGGGAGAGCTTCCATCTCAATATCCACTCGGTGCTAAGCATAATCTCCACGGATTAATCATAATTTATAGCTTATCTTATCATTATTAGGGAACATGAGTAATCGCCTCTTGTCCCTTCATTGGAATAGCTTCTTAATCTTTGATTCAAAGTTTAGTTGAGAAAACCTTTCAATCCTTATGAATCCTTCATGTGAGAAAAGTCCTTTCACAAATCATATTTTGAGTAGTATGTGAGAAATCCTTTCACAACCCAATAATAACAACATTTATGCTTCAATCTCAAAGCAATTCTTAAATCATCATAATTTCATAAATTAAGCATGCATATCTTTATAAATTTCATCTTTTGATCATTCTTAAACTTCATCATAGAATCATTGCTTTAAAACCATAAATCATGCATGGGCTCATATAATTTCATTTTAAAATCATTGAATTAACTCAATTCATGCATAAATAAACATAATTCAATCAATTAGATCATAATTTGTAAGAATCCATAAGATAAAAGAAAACTCTAATTTCAATTGGAGAATTCTAGCTTTGCAAATTGGAGAATTTAGGTGAAAGCTATCATACCTTGGTGCCAAAAGCTTGAAATCAATGGTGAACTTAGGAGACTTGAATGGAAACCCTAGAACCTTCTTCTTCTTCAATCTTCTAGAGAGAGAAATATTTGGGGAAAGACTTTGGAGGAAATTTGGGAGTATTAGGAAAGAGTAGAATTAGGCTTAGAAGCCTTATATAGGGCCTAGGATTAGAGCTTAACCGACCTAGATTAGGAATATGTTAATTAGGAAAAAGACCAAAAAGCCCTAAAAATAACTGTCGGATCTCGACCTACGGTTACAACCTACCGTTCGTTGGTCCAACTACGGACCATGTCCTATCCAACTGTAGAAAGATTCAGAAACTAATGTTTTTGACCTTCAAATGATAGGACCCCATGTACGGTCCGTAGGTCCATTGACGGACCGTACATACCAACCATCAGTCCAACCTTGAACCATTAAAATTTAACCAAGTCTGAAGGGACCTACGAGACCTACCTACAACTCGTTTATATAGTGACGGGCCATCCTGGCAAACCATCAATGGGATCCTAAAATTTGACATTTTCAAAATATTTGCCCTGTCATCTACGGTTACCACCTATGGCCCGTAAGTCAACCTATGGTCCGTAGATAGCTTCTGTTGGTATTGGCACCAAATCTTAAAATCAGAAATTTCTTCTTCTCGAATCTGAGGTGTTATAGTGCTGGTGCTGGTGTTGGTGTTGGTGTTGGAGTTAGTGTTGGTGTTGGTGTTGGTGTTGGTGTTTGTTTGGTGCTGGTGGGGGAAAAAGTGTTGTTGGGGCTACCTCTTGTAGTAGATGTTCTGGCTTTTTATGTGAGAAGTGCAAGAAAGAAGATCACGACATTGTCAAGTATCTTCAAACATTGAATGACGCTGTGAATGAATTGAAATAAAAGAGGGGTCTCATTCTACTACTTAAGGTTCGGGATCCATATCCTCCACAGGCCAAGAGGAGAAGAAAATCATTTTTCAAGGCGATATCCAATTGGAAGAAAAAAGTTATTTGAGAATTGCCACATGCTGTAGGAGAGAAAATGGAGCTCAAGTCAGTGAATATTTACAAGTTGGTGCTTGCAGCCAAAAAGGAAATTTTGTTGGCACTGATGGAAACAAAGGATCATCGCAAACTATACACCATGCATTATCTTAATGGAAATGATTTCAAGAACTTGACAAGTGTGAAAGTTTGGTGGGATGACTGGGTAATTTTTCTCCACTACACTAACCTTCAATTTATAATGTTTGTTTGTTTTATCTTTTCAATCATTACTCTCTTTAAAATTAATTGTTATTTTAGTATGTTGATGAAATTCTTAGCCTCATGGGGGAGAGGAAGTTGAGATTCCATGAGCACTATGATTTCACGGATAGAATCATGAATCTCAACTTCTATAGTTACTTCAAAAATAAGTTCAAGGATATTAGCGAGAAAGCTACAACAGCTGGTGGCAAAAGCCTAAAGCAGTTACTTGATGAGTTAGTATGGGAAGAGGATGTCATTAACTATGTTAGGGCAATAGACCATATCCTGGAGGCATTGATTCGATTGGTGCAAAAAGGGTTATTGCAGTCATGAACATAGACAAAAAAAATTTTGTGACTCTTGAGATCTTATTGCACGAGGCTCGCATGAATGTTTATGACTGCAACATGATGGTTTTTGAACATAGCTTATTTTTGACATTCATACAGCCTGTGTTTGAGTTGTTACCCATATTTTTGAGGCAAAGTGGAATCATGAACCATTTGCCAGCAAAGTTCCTCAATGAACCATGAGAATTTAAAGGTCGAGAGGATCCCATGGTCAAAAATGAAACTGGTGCCGCATACGCGTCATACTCGCTTGCATTTATCGAGCATTTGATAATCGGCACTATTATGAAACCTCCCGAGACCAAGTTGTGTGACAATATAGTTGAAAGGATGCAATGGGTTTGGGCTTCTAGGATAGTTTGTAGGAGCTTGGAGCCTTGAGACAATGTTATGTTTGTAATTAATGACAAGTCATGTTTTATGTTTTATGTTTATTTGTTGCAACATATGTTTACATCATGTAAAGAAAAAGTACACGAAAGTGCATAACTATGTTTACTTAGACAACTATGACAATTTGAATGGTTGCACACAACTACATGAGATTCTTTCATCCTTCGCAGCATTCTTGGTAATGCTTAAAAATAGAAAAAAGACATGGTGGTCAAAGAATGTCGTACCGCTATGTTTATCAATGATATGGACATTTCTCATCTAATGGTTCATGCTCAACAAATAGAAGTGGAGAAACATAAGGAAAGGTCTAGGGAGGCAAAGAGGGCTAAGACCGGTGATGGTGACTTTTCACGCTCAAGGTCTGATGGGTATGGTCATTCTAAGTTTCGACAAAGGTTTTCCGGTCAAGGTTCCTCCAATGCTCCGGCTCCTAAGTTCAACAAGGAAAGGGTGTCTAACCCTAAGCCTAAAGGAGGGAATGGTGGTGGATTTGTACTGTCTACTTGTGCTAAGTGTCGAAAGAAGCATGAGGGTAAATGCCTGGCCGGTTCCAATGCATGTTTTGGTTGCGGCAAGACAGATCACAAGATAAGGGATTGCCCCTTTTTGGCTAAGAATGAAGGAGACAACCGTCGATGGGCTCAACCTCATCCTCTGTCAGGTTATAGTGGGAGTCAAAAGCAAAATTGATTTTATGCACTTCAAACTCGCAATGAGCAAGAGGGTTCTCCCGATGTGGTTATCAGTATGTTGAAAGTCTTTAATCTCGATGTTTATGCTTTGCTTGATCCAGGTGCTACCTTGTCTTTTGTGACACCATATGTGGCTATGAGGTTTGATATTCTTCCGGATGTGTTGTTAGATTCTTTTTCTATCTCTACTACTATTGGAGAATCTATTGTGGCGAAGAGAGTCTATAGAGATTGTCCCGTCTCCTTTTCCAATAGAGTCACTCATGTTGATCTTGTAGAGCTTGATATGTTATATTTTGATGTTATTCTCGGTATGGATTATATTGGCTGCATTCATGTTATGCTTCTATTGATTATAGAACCCGAGTGGTCAAGTTCCAATTTTCAAATGAACCCATTCTAGAGTGGAAAGGGGGAAATTCCATGCTTAAGAGTTGGTTTGTTTCTTGTCTTAAAGTTAGAAAGATGATTTCGAAGGGTTTCATATACCATCTTATTCGGGTTAGGAATATGGATTCCGAAACCCCTATCTTTGACTCGGTCCTCGTTGTAAATGAGTTTCTGAAAGTGTTTTTCGATGATCTACCTGGTGTTCCTCTCGAAAGGAAATATACTTCGGTATTGACCTTCTCCCAGATATGCAACCTATCTCTATTCCTCCTTACCGAATGGCTCCGACAGAACTTAAGGAATTCTAGGAGCAATTGAAAGATTTGTTGGATAAGGGCTTCATCCGACTGAGTATCTCTCCATGGGGTTCTCCAGTTTTGTTTGTTTGGAAGAAAGATGGTTCACTTTGTATGTGCATTGACTACCGCCAATTAAATAAGGTTACTATTAAGAATAAGTATCCTCTTCCAATGATAGATGATTTGTTTGATCAACTTCAAGGAGCGAGTTACTTCTCCAAGATTGACCTTCGGTCGGGTTATCACCAATTGAGGGTGAAGGAAGATGACATTATGAAGATGGCCTTTCTGACTAGATATGGTCATTTCAAATTATTAGTAATGTCATTTGGTTTGACAAATACTCTGACCGTATTTATGGACTTGATGAATAGGGTGTTTAGACAATACCTAGATATGTTTGTAATTGTATTCATCGATGATATTTTGATTTACTGAAGGAGTGAGGATGAGCATACCAATCATTTGAGGATTGTGCTACAGGTCCTCAAGGACCAACAACTCTTTTCAAAGTTTAGTAAATGTGAGTTTTGGCTGAGGTCCGTGGCTTTTCTTCATCACTGTAAAGGTGTTGAAGTAGATCCTAAGAAGACAGATTTTGTTAAGGGTTGGCCCAGACCTCTATCCCCTTCAGATATTCAAAGTTTCTTGGGTTTGGCTGGTTACTATAGAAAGTTCGTTGAAGGGTTTTCTTTGATTTCTTCTCCATTGACGGCTTTGACCCAAAAGAAAGTTAAGTTTGTATGGTCTGAAGAGTGTGAGAAGAGTTTTAAAGAATTGAAAGATAGGCTTACCTCCGCTCCGATATTGACTTTACCGGAAGGGTTCGATGAATTTGTTGTTTATTGTGATGCCTCAAGAATTGGGTTGGGATGTGTCCTTATGCAAAATGGGAAGGTCATTGCATATGCTTCAAGACAACTTAAGATTCATGAAAATAACTATCCCACCCATGACTTAGAATTAGCGGCGGTTGTGTTTTCTCTAAAGATTTGGAGGCATTACTTGTATGGTGTTCATGTTGACGTCTTCACCGACCACAAGAGTTTGCAATATGTGTTCAAGCAAAAGACTCTGAATCTTCGCCAAAGAAGGTGGCTTGAGTCGCTAAAAGACTATGACATGAGTGTCCTCTATCACCCCCACAAGGTGAATGTGGTGGCGGATGCCCTTAGTTAGTTATCCATGGGTAGTGTTGCTCATATTGAGGATAATAAGAAGGAATTGGTTCGAGATGTTCATAGATTGGCCAGATTGGGTGTTCGGTTGATTGATTCTAATGATAGAGGCGTTGTTGTTCATAATGGTTCAGAATCGTCTTTTGTATCGGATGAGATAGCAAAGCAAGGTCTGGATCCAATCTTGATGGAATTGAAGGAAGCGGTGCTTAAAAGTCCGTTGAGGCTTTCTCCCAAGGGGGAGATGGTGTACTTCAATATCAAGGTCATTTGTGTGTTCCGAATGTTGACAACTTGAGGGAGCATATTTTATCAGAAGCCCATAGTTTCCGATATTCCATTCACCCAGGAGCCACCAAGATTTACCGTGACTTGCGGGAGGTCTATTGGTGGAATGGGATGAAGAAGGAAATTGCAAATTTTTTGGCTAAGTGTCCTAATGGTCAACAAGTGAAAGTCAAGCATCAAAAACCACGAGGTTTGTCCCAAGACATTTGCATTCCTACTTGGAAGTGGGAAGATTTGAATATGGACTTTACTATTGGTTTACCACGCACCCGGCGACAACACAACTCGATTTGATTTATTGTGGATGGTATGGCGAAATCAACTTATTTCATTCCCGTCAAGGTTTCTTATTCAGTGGAAGACTATGCTAAGTAGTACCTAAGGGAGATGGTTAGGTTACATGGAGTGCCCTTATCCATTATATCCGATCGTGGTACTCAATTCACTTCTCAGTTTTAGAAATCTTTCCAAAAGGGCCTTGGTACTCGTATTAAGCTTAGTACAACTTTTCATCCTTAAACCAATGGACAAGCGAAGCGTACTATCCAAACTTTGGAAGATATGTTGAGAGCTTGTGTGATTGATTTCAAGGGTAATTGGGATGATCATTAGCCTTTGATTGAGTTTGCTTATAATAATAGCTACCATTCGAGAATTGGTATGGCCCCATTTGAGGCTCTTTATGGTAGGAGGTGTAGACCTCCTATAGGTTGGTTTGAAGTTGGTGAAGTCACTTTTCTATGTCTCGAATTGGTTCATGAGTCTATGGAAAAAGTTCAGCTTATTAGAGAGAGGTTGAAAATAGCTCAAAGTCAACAAAAGTCCTATGCCGATGTTAGAAGGAGAGACCTAGAATTTGATGTTAATGATTGGATTTACTTGAAAATTTCACCGATGAAGGGTGTAATGAGGTTTGGCAAGAAAGGGAAGCTCAGTCCTCGTTATGTGGGCCCATATCAAATTTTGAGGTGAATTGGTAAGGTTTCTTACGAACTTGACTTTCCTAATGATTTAGCGTCGATTCATCTGGTTTTCCATGTCTCCTTATTGAAGAAATGTGTTGGTGATCTCGTATCTATAGTGTCCTTGGAAAGTCTTGGTGTAAGTGAGTCTTTCTTATGCAGAGGTTCCGGTTGAGATTTTGGACCGGCAAGTTTGAAAGTTGAGAAATAAAGAAGTTGCTTCCGTAAAGGTTCTTTGGAGGAATCAATTAGTTGAGGGTGCTACTTGGGAGGCGAGGCCGATATGATATCCCGTTATCCTCATCTCTTTCCCTCTGTCCCTGCTCTAGCTTGAGGTATTTAGTTCCTCATGGTTCACTCTTTTGGTCTCATGTGTCTTAGATATTCCCATGATTCCTCATTTATGCATGTTCATGAAAAGCTTAATTTTTGAGAAAATGAATTAACTTGATTGATCTCTTCATGTTTTTGTGCATTTGAGTATGAGTTGCATATAGACTTTATGAGATGATGTTTTGAACATGCTTTAGCTTGGAGTTGATGTTTCCTCCTCAGATACGTGCATTTATGTGATTGCATTCACGTTGGGCTATTAGATTTTGTTCCTATACTTCTTATGATGTCTTGATTCTCATTCGAGGACAAATGTTCCCAAGGGGGAGATATTGTAATACCTCGGGTTTGAAAAGAGGGAAAATTCCAAGTTTTTAGAGCTGGTGCCAGTACTGATGGAGGCCACCTACAGACCGTAGGTTGACTTAGGGGCCCCTAGGTGGGAACCGTAGATGGCAAGATGAAAATTTTGAAATATCAAGTTTTAGGATCCTTTCTATGACTCAACAGGACAACTCGTCATTGCTTCTACGAACCGTAGATAGGTCTCCTAGGTCTCTCCAGACTTAATGAAATTTTGAAGGTCAAGACTGGGATCTACGGTTGGTATGTACTGTCCGTAAGTGGACCAAAGAACTGTACACGACAACCATCGTTGGAAGCCCAAATTTTATAGTTTTTGAATCCCACCTACGGTTGACCAGGACGGTCCGTAGTTAGACCTATGGACCGTAGGTCTGAACTGTAGGTCGAGATCCGAAAGTTATTTTTTAGAGCTTTTTGCTCTTTTCCCTAATTGATGTGTTCCTAATCTAAGTCGGTTAAGCCCTAATCTTAGACCTTATATAAGGCTTGTAAGCCTAATTCTACCCTTTTGTCACTTCCCAACTCCCTCCAAAATCTTTCCCCAGATATTTCTCTCTCTAAGAAGCTTGTAGATCAAAAAGAAGAAGATCTAGGGTTTCAAGGTCAAGTTTCCTAAGTTCACAATTGATTTCAAGCTTTTGGCATCAAGGTATGATAACTTTCACCTATGGAGTCCTTTCCTCCATAGAGTTCCTAAATTCTCCAATTTTGTAAATGATAGAATATTTAAATTGGAATTAAGGTTTTCTTCTATCTAATGGGTTCTTTCAAATTATGATCTATTTGATTGAATTACGTCTTTTTATGCATGAATTGAGTTAATTGTATGTTTCTAAATTGGAGAATTACGTCTTTTTATACAAAATTGGAGAATTTACGAACCCTATGGAGGAAAGGACTCCATAGGTGAAAGCTATCATACCTTGATGCCAAGAGCTTGAAATCAATGATGAACTTAGGAGACTTGAATGGAAACCCTATTACCTTGAAAGCCCTTAAAATTAACTACCGGATCTCGACCTACTGTTGCGACCTACGATTTGTAGGTCCAACCACGGATCGTCCTGCTGAGTTGTAGAAAGGATCCTGAGACTTGACATTTTCAAAATGTTCACCTTGCCACCTACAGTTCCTACCTACGAACCATAAGTCAACCTATGGTCTGTAGGTGGCTTCCGTCAGTACTGGCACCAGGCCTAAAAAACCAGAAAATCCTTCTTTTCGAATTTGAGGTGTTACAATATCAACGTTCGTCCTCAAATGAGAATCACGACATCATAAGAAGGATAGGAACTACATCTAATAGCCCAACATGAATGTAATCACATAAATGCACATATCCGAGGAGGAAACATCAACTCAAAGCTAAAGCATGTTCAAAACATCATTTGATAAGGTCTATATGCAGCATATTCAATTGCACATAAACACGAAGTTAACTCATTTTCTCAAAAATTAAGCTTTTTCATGAACATGCATAAATGAGGAATCATGGGAATATCTAAGACACATGAGACCAAAGAGTGAACCATGAGGAGCTAAATACCTTAAGCTAGAGTAGGAACGGAGGGAAAAAAGATGAGGATAACAGGACATCATATCTGCATTGGCCTCCCATGTAACACCCTCAACTAACTGATTCCTCCAAAGGACCTTAACGGAATAAACTTCTTTATTCCTCAACTTCCGAACTTGCTGGTCTAAAATCTCAACCGGAACCTCTTCATAAGAAAGACTCTCCTTCACACCAAGACTCTCCAATGGCACTATAGATGCCGGATCACCAACACTCTTCTTCAATAAGGAGACATGGAAAACAGGGTGAATCGATGCCAAGTCATTAGGCAAGTCAAGTTCATAAGCAACCTTGCCAATTCACCTCAAAACCTAATATGGGTCCACATAACGAGGACTAAGCTTCCCTTTCTTTCCAAACCTCATTACACCCTTCATGGGTGAGATTTTCAAGTAGACCCAATCAGCAACATCAAATTCTAGATCTCTCCTTCTAACATCGGCATAGGACTTTTGCTGACTGTGAGCCATTTTCAACCTCTCTCTAATAAGCTGAACTTTCTCTGTAGCCTCATGTACCAATTCAGGACCTATCAGAGTGACTTCACCAACTTCAAACCAACGTATAGGAGATCTACACCTCCTACCATAAAGAGCCTCAAATGGAGCCATACCAATACTAGAATGATAGCTGTTGTTGTAAGCAAACTCAATCAAAGGCAAATGGAAATCCCAATTACCCTTGAAATCAATCACACAAGCTCTCAACGTATCTTCCAATGTTTGGATCGTACACTCCGCTAGCCCATCAGTTTAAGGATGGAAGGCCGTGCTAAGCTTAACATGGGTACCAAGGCCCTTTTGGAAAGATTTCCAAAATTGAGAAGTAAATTGAGGTACCACAATCGGATATAATGGATAGGGGCACTCCATGCAAGCTAACCATTTCCCTTAGGTACAACTTAGCATAGTCTTCCGACGAATAAGAAACTTTGACGGGGATGAAATGAGCCGATTTTGTCATACGATCCACAATAACCCAAATCAAGTCATGTTGTCACCGGGTGCGTGATAAACCAACAATGAAGTCCATATTCAAATCTTCCCACTTCCAAGTAGGAATACTAATATCTTGGGACAAACCTCCTGGCCTTTGGTGCTCAACTTTCACTTGTTGACAATTAGGGCACTTAGCCACAAATTTTGCAATATCCTTCTTGATCCCATTCCACCAATAGACCTCCCACAAGTCACAGTATATCTTGGTGGCTCCCGGGTGAATGGAATATCGAGAACTATGGGCTTCGGATAAAATCTGCTCCCTCAAGTTATCAACATTCAGAACACACAACCAACCTTGATATCAAAGTACACTATCTCCCCCTTGGGAGAAAGCCTCAACGGACATTTTAAGCACCGCTTCCTTCAATTCCATTAAGATCGGGTCAATACCTTGCTTTGATTTCACATTCGACACAAAGGACGATTCTACACCATTATCAACAACAATGCCACCTTCATTAGAATCAGTCAACCGAACACCCAATCGGGCCAATCTATGAACATCTCGAGCTAATTTCTTTTTATCATCCTCAACATGAGCAACACTACCCATGGATAACTGACTAAGGAAATCCACCACCACATTCGCTTTGCTGGGGTGATAGAGGGCACTCATGTCATAGTCCTTTAACAACTCAAGCCACCTCCTTTAGGGAAGATTCAGATCCTCTTGCTTGAACACATATTGTAAACTCTTATAGTCAGTGAAGACATCGACATGGACACCATATAAGTAATGCCTCCAGATCTTTAGGGCAAACACAACCGCCGCTAGTTCTAAGTCATGGGTAGGTTAGTTTTTTTCATGAACCTTAAGTTGCCTTGAAGCATAAGCAATCACTTTTCCATTTTGTATAAGGACACATCCCAACCCAATTCTTGAAGCATCGCAATAAACCACAAATCCATTGGATCCTTCTTGTAAAGTCAATATCGGAGCGGAGATAAGTCTATCTTTCAATTCTTGGAAGCTCTTCTCACATGCTTCAGACCATACAAACTAAACTTTCTTTTGGATCAATGCCGTTAATGGAGAGGCAATCGAAGAGAACCCCTCAAAAAACCTTCTATAGTAACCAACCAAACCCAAAAAGCTTCAAATAACTGAAGGGGATAGAGGTTTAGGCCAACTCTTAATCACATCTGTCTTCTTAGGATTTACCTCAATACCTTTATCGGAAACAATGTGACCAAGAAAAGCCACAGACCTTAACCAAAACTCACATTTACTAAACTTTGCAAGGAGTTGTTTGTCCTTGAGGACTTGCAACACAATCCTCAAATGGTTGGTATGCTCATCCTCACTCCTTGAGTAAATCAAATGTCGTTGATGAACACAATCACAAACATATCTAGGTATTGTCTAAACACCATATTCATCAAATCCATAAATGCGGCCGAAGCATTTGTAATGGCCATATCTAGTCTGAAAGGCTGTCTTCGGAATGTCATCTTTCTTCACCCTTGATTAGTGGTAGCTCAACCAATCTTTGAAAAGTAACTCGCTCCTTGGAGTTGGTCAAACAAATCATCGATTCATGGGAGTGGATACTTATTCTTAATAGTAACCTTATTCAATTGCCGATAATCAATACACATGTGAAGCGAACCATCCTTTTTTCGAACAAACAGAATTGGAGCATCCCATGGAGAGATACTCGGTCGGATGACGCCCTTATCCAGTAAGTCCTTCAATTGCTCCTTCAATTCCTTAAGTTTTTCCAGAGCCATTCAATAAGAAGGAATAGATATAGGTTGCGTATCTGGGAGAAGGTCAATACCAAAGTCTATTTCCCTTTCAGGTGGAACACCAGGTAGATCATCGAGAAACACTTCTGGGAACTCATTCACAATGGGGACTGACTTAAAGGTAGGGGTTTCGGGATCCATATCCCTAACCCGAACAAGATGTTATATGCAACCCTTAGAGATCATCTTCCTAGCTTTAAGACAAGAAATAAATCGACTCTTAAGCATAGAATTTCCTCATTTCCACCCTAGGATAGGCTCAATTGGAAACCAAAACTTGATCACTCGGGCCCTACAATCAATAGAGGCATAACATGAATGCAACCAATCCATCCCGAGAATAACATCAAAATCTAACATATCAAGCTCTACAAGATCGACATGAGTGACTCTTGGGGTAAGGAGATGGGACAATTTCTATAGACTCTCTTAGCCACAATAGATTCACCAAAAGGAGTAGAGACGGAGAAAGGATCTAACAACACATCCGGAAAAACATCAAATCTCATAGCCACATATGGCGTTACAAAAGACAAGGTAGCACCAAGATCAAGCAAAACATAAACATCAAGATTAAAGACTTTCAACATATCGGTAACCACATCGGGAGAACCCTCTTGATCATGTTGAGTTTGGAGTGCATATAATCTGTTTTACTTCTGATTACCACTCGACCCTAATGGAGGATAATGTTGAGCCCATCGACGGTCATCTCCTCCTTTGTTAGAAACGGAGGGACAGTCCCTAATCTTATGATCCATCTTGTCACAACCAAAGCATGCATTGGAACTGGCTAAGCATTTACCCTCATGCTTCTTTCCACATTTGGCACAAGTGGATAATAGAGGTCCACCACCATTCCCTCCTTGAGGTTTAGGGTTAGACACCCTTTTCTTGTTGAACTTAGGGGGAGTATTGGAGGAACCTTGACCAGAGAACCTTTGTCAAAACTTAGGACGACCATATCCATCGGACCTTGAGTGTAAGAAGTCACCATCACCGGTCTTAGCCCTCTTTGCCTCCCTAGACTTTTCCTTAAGTTTCTCCTCTTCGGTTTGTTGAGCATGTACCATTAGGCGAGAAATGACCATATCATTGATGAGCATGGCAGTATGACATTCCTTAACCACCATTTCAGACACTCCCAAAATGAACTTACTCATCCTTGCCCTAGGATCGGCAACCATAGTAGGAGCATACCTAGTCAATTGTGTAAACTTCAAGGCATACTCCTTCACACTCATGTTTCCTTGATGAAGATTGATGAACTCAAGCACCCTTGCCTCCCTCATCTCAAGGGCAAAGAACCTATCAAGGAAAGCAACCTTAAACTTCTCCCATCAATTGCCTTCTCACTCTTCCATTGCTCAAACCACACTTGAGCCACACCCTTGAGTTAATAAGCGGCCAATTCCGCCTTTTCCACCGGTGTCCCACTCATGTCATCAACACCTTATACACCTCATCAATGAACTCTTGAGGATGTTCCTCAACCTTGGAACCATGAAACTCCAGAGGGTTCATCCTAGTGAAGTCCCTCACACTAGATGCCTCCATACCCATATTTGGGTTCATGGGGACCACAACCTCCTTATTGGCTTGAGCCATCATGGCTTGGCCCAATACTTGAAAAGCAGCCCTAAACTCCATATTAGTCACTTGCAAGGCCAAAGGGTCGATCGGAACTTGAGGAGCTTCTTGTTCCACATTCTCTCTCGCATTCCTCCTAGCATATGCCTTTCGAGTGGCCATATCCTGCAAAGCATCGGATAGGGATTAGGAGAGAGACATATAGAGTTAAACTCTATCGCACGACTTTAGAGTGATGAAAGAAGTGGAGTTTCCTAAACATCTTATAGCCTCTCATTCATAAGTGTGGCGTGCTTCACACCCATGAACAATACTCTACTCAATGTGGCTTATGAGACATCCTAAGACCTTTCTAAAACCTTGCGCTCTGAATATCAAGTTTTTCACGACCTAAAGTACCCCCTAGACGTGACATGGCGTACAAGACCCCGAAAGGCCCCATACAAGCCACTTAGCAAGCATTATACAAGATAATAGTAAGTAAGAGGTTCAAAAGACAATTTATATCAAAGAGTAGCGGAAGTCTAAACATAGTCTCAAAGCCATCTAATACATCATTGAAATGAAAGTGGGACGTAACCCACACAAGTCTTAAAAGAAAATGACATAAAAGGTAAATGTGGCTATGTCCTCGAACATATGAGGACTCACCAAGTCTTCAAAATCTCTATCACAACGAACTAGCCACGTGAGGATGGAGATAAGCCTGATCCTACACTTATAAAAAAATGTAGGTAAGAGTATGCGTTAGTACAAGAATGTACCAAGTATGATAACTATGCATAAGGTTACCAAATCATGCTAAAAAGGGCTATACATAAGATAAAATTACCAAGTTTAAATCATAGGATGACATAATAGAAAACATGAAGTAGAGAGCCATGATCAATGCAAGGAAATCATCTTAAAATAACATATGCTTAATAAGCCTTTAGAAGTAACCTTAGTTCATTATGTGGGAAATTAGCCTTAACCGACATAGACCTGTGAGCTATAATATGTAATCCGGTGTCTACCCCACACCGAAAAGAGGTGTCCTTACTTGACAAGATAAGAACCATATTTTCTAGCTTAAGTGTATCCACTAGCTAATGTCTATCAAGACAACCTATGGTGGCACATAGTTTGTGGGACATGGGTAATCGCCACTTGTCCACTCGGTGCAAAGCATAAATTCCACGGAATAGTCATAATTCATAGCTTATCTTATCATTAATAGACACGGGTAATCGCCTCTTGTCTCATCATTAGGGAACATGGGTAATAGCCTCTTGTCCCTTAGTATGGAAGGCACATCAAATAGCCAATCCAAATTAGATTTCATTAGAATAGCTCCTTAATCATTGATTCAAGTTTAGTTGAGAAAACCTTTCAACCCTTATGAATCCTTTATGTGAGAAAATCCTTTCACAATTCAACATCATCAACATTTATGCTTCACTCTCGTAGTAAATCTTAAATCATCATAATTTCATAGTTTTGAACATGCATAACTTTATAAAATTCATCTTTTGATTATTCATAAACTTCATCATTAACTCATAGCTTAAAAATCATAGATCATGCATGGGCTCATATAATTTCACCTTAAAATCATATAATTAACTCAATTCATGCATAAAAAGACTCAATTCAATCCATTAGATCCCAATTTGAAAGAATCCATAAGATAGGAGAAAAACCCTAATTTCAATTGAAGAATCTAACTTTACAAAATTGGAGAATTTAGGAACCCTATGGAGGAAAGGATTCCATGGGTGAAAGCTATCATACCTTGATGCCAAGAGCTTGAAATCAATGGTGAACTTAGGAGACTTGAATGGAAACCCTAGAACCCTATTCTTTTTCAATCTTCTAGAGAGAGAAATATTTGGGGAAAACTTGGAGGGATTTGGGGAACTTTTGAAAGTGATTAGAAAGGGGTAAAATTAGACTTATATGAATTATAAAGGGGCTAGGATTAGGGCTTAACCGGCTTAGATTAGGAATAGGTCAATTAGGGAAAAGACCAAAAAGCCCTTAAAATTAACTGTCAGATCTCGACATACGGTCCATAAGTCCAACCACGGACCGTCCTGCTGAGGACTTGACATTTTCAAAAACTTCACCTTGCCACCTACGGTTCCCACCTACGGCTCGTAAGTCAACCTACTATCCGTAGGTGGCTTCTGTCAGTACTGGCACTAGGCCTAAAAAACCAAAAATTCCTTCTTTTCGAATATGAGGTATTACAGTTACTTCTTTCAATATGACTTTCATCAAATTCTAACGCCTTAATTCTCTTCGCCAATCTCAGAATAACGAACTTGGATCGTATATCAACATCTTCACGATCCCTCAATCTAAAGAAGTTGTATGCATTCTCCTAAAATACACCACAAAGAAATTAAACAAAAACCAAAATAAAGACAAACAACAAATCTACAGAAAAATTTATGTTACAGAACATACACGACAGTGTGGACAAGACCAAAATCTTTGACCTGAATTGTCCTTCGACCACGACGTTTGCATTGAAAGTACGTCTCCATGATTGCAACATATTTTTAGACCCAGCATTAGATCATTCTCATCATTACAAATACGATTCAAGATTGCATTTGACATTATAAATATATTTTTCCTGAGAAAAGAATAGCTTCATATGAGAGAGATTTCGAGTACTGGTATTGTCACAACAAAGACTCCTCTTTAAAAGAAATTCCGACCCAACGGCTATATAAAAAATTTAATGATTTCATTGATTAGAGTGTACATGACAGGCGTAACATTTTTTAATTGGTTTAGTTAACCAAACCAAATCAAATTGATACATTCACGCGCCTTAGCTGCGTATATGACCTATGCAACACCTATTTTTTTATGTTCTTCCACCGCATGAGTAGACGTCGTTTACTGAGAAGAGAAAGAGAAAAGCGGCTAAGCGGCGAGAAGAGGAGAAGAACAGAGAGAGAGAAAGAAGAAAAGAAAAAGAAAGAAGAGAAGAAGAATTATTAAAACCCTAACAACTTTTTTATTTATTTATATCCCTTATGCATAATGAAATAATGGGCCGGTAATGGGTTATGGGTTGGGCTTGCCCATGACCTTTTATTAAATTTTCCCATGAATGAAAATGTGAACATATGTCAATTTCTTATCTTAACTTTACTATTGTTCTTCCATAGCATGCCCCACTTCTCACCCAACATGTTGCAACATATGCCAATTTTTAATCTGTTGGAACATATGTCTATTCTGTGTGGTAATTTTCAATACAACATCTATCACCAATTGAGATATGCAAACAAAATAAGATATATATATATATATATATATATATAAAACATTAAACATAGACGATGTACATATCTTGCGACATGACATGCAAGTAGTATGCCTCCATACTTGAGAGAAGGCTAGGCTAGCATCATATTTACAAAGGCTAATATAAACGCCAACAAAACAACATCTGAAACAGTCTAGCCTATACTACTTCAGCCAGCAAAAAAGGACTCGGCAAAATGGGAGGATCTTGAGTCAACATTGAGAAATTAAACCTGGAGGGGCATCATCATTCTTGAAGAGTGGTGGATTAGAGCTACCCATGCACTCCGTCCCAAGACCACCTACAGAAAAACAAACAACGATAGTTAGTAGGAGGAAAAAAAGCATAAACAACGAGACAGAGAGGATGTTTTAAAGCAAGAAGACTTACCAAATGATGAAGCTACCCTCCATTAGAAAAGATCCGACAAAACAAACAACGAGCATCAATATGAAGATGAAAATAAAAAGAATACGAGAAAAGAGGAACAATATAAGATAACTTTCTTTCTTTCAAGTGTTCAAGTGTTTCTCAAATCTTCAAGTGTTTACAATATGAACCCTTATGCCTCTATTTATAGTGTAACATAGAGGCATACACAAGGTTAGTCATAAACATGACATTAATCATGAATATAATGGAGGAGGTTATGGAGGTGTAATGTTACAAGAATACTAGTCATAAAGGTGGAGGTTATCTTCATAATGGAGACAAATGGGGAGAATACCTTCTTGGTTTAGTGGACATCCACACTCCAACACTTTATAACAGAGTAATGGTATGTTAATAATCAATAATCATAGGGTAAAATTTAGATTTTTTTGATAACTATTATTTTCGATATTATTAAGTCATTAGTGCAAGCCAAATATTTTTTGAGGTGTTTTTATATTTATTAATATATATTTTTCTTGATTTTTATATTTTTCGGACAATTGCGAAAAAAATAAATTTGATTTTTTTAAAACTATTATTTTCGATGTTTTAAAGCTATTGGTACAAGCCGAATATTTTTTTGAGATGTTTTTTTTTATTTTTTCTTGATTTGTATATTTTCAGACATTTGCGAAAAAAATAAAAATTTTGAATTTTTTTGGACATATATAAAAATTTTATTTTATTTTGAAAATTATTATTTTCGATATTTAAAAAGTAATTGGTGCAAGTTGAATATTCTTTTGAGGTGTTTTTATATTTTTCTTGATTTTTATATTTTTCAGACATTTGCGAAAAAAAAAAAGAATTTTTTGGACATATAAAAAATTTTAATTTTTTTAAAACTATTATTTTTAATATTTCAAAGTCATCGGTGCAAGCCGAATATTTTCTTGAGATGTTTTTATATTTCTTTGGACATTTGCGGAAAAAAGGTAGTTTTTGGACATATATAAATTTTGATGTTTTTTTTAAATAATTATTTTTGATATTTTTAAATCACTGATGCAAGCCAAATATATTTTTGAGGCATTCTTATATTTTCTTAATTTTTATATTTTTCAGACATTTGCGGAAAAAAGTAAAAAAAAATTTGAAAATTTTCGGACATACATTAAATTTGAATTATTTTTCTATAAACTACTATTTTTGATATTTTAAACTCATTGGTGCAAGCCGAATATTTTTTTGAGGTTTATTTTATATTTTTAAACTTTTTTCTTGACTTTTATTGTTTTTAGTTATTGACGAAAAATATAAAATTTTGATTATTTTTTTAAAACTATTATTTTCGATACTTTAAAGTCATTAATGCAAGCTGAATATTTTTTTGTGGTATTTTTATATTTTTCACACATTCGCAAAAAAAAATCAAAATTTTTCAGACATATATAAAATTTTAATTTTTTTAAAACTATTATTTTCAATATTATTAAGTCATTGGTGCTAGATAAATATGTTTTGAGGTATTTATATATTTTTTCTTGATTTTTTTAATTTTCGGGCAATTGCAAAAAAAATTGAATTTTTTTAAAATCTAGTAATTTTGATATTCAAGCTGAATATTTTTTTGAGGTATTTTTATATTTTTCTTGATTTTTATATTTTTCAGACATTTGCGAAAAAAAATTAAATTAGAATATTTTGAACATATATATAAAATTTTATTTTTTTTGAAAACTATTATTTTAAATATTTTAAAGTAATTGGTGCAAGCCGAATATTTTTTTGAGATGCTTTATATTTTTTCTTGATTTTTATATTTTTCGGACATTTGTGAAATATTAAAAAAAAAATGCCAAAATTTTTGAACATATATAAAAAATTTTAAAACTATTATTTTGATATTTTAAAGTCATTGGTGCAAACTGAATATTTTTTCTTGATTTTTATATTTTTCGACATTTGCGAGAAAAAAAAGGAGTTTTTTGGACATATATATCAAATTTTGATTTTTTTTAAAACTACTATTTTTAATATTTTAAAGTTATTGGTACAAGCTGATAATTTTTTTTTGAGGTGTTTTTATATTTTTTAAAGGGAAAAGGGACAAATATAACCTCGAACTATCGAAAATGGTATATGTATACCCTTTGTTATACTATTGAGACACTCGAGCCCTTGCCGTCCAAAAAGTGGAACATTTATATCATTCACACTAACGGACGGACATGTGTCCTAATCTTGTGCATCTACCCCATATTCTACTTAAATTTAACCCAAAATAAAAGACCCACCCGGATTAATAAAAAATCCGCACAAATATTATAACCCATCTACTTACTAACACCCCAATAATATATCCTAACCAAAACACCCCCAAATTCCACTTCTTCTTCAATTCATTTTTACTTTCGGTTCAACAACTTCAATTCATCTTTATTTTCAGTCCTTCTCCAAGTTTTACCAAAATAAAAACACAATAACATGTGCTTTCGGTGAAAAATAAGAGACCCATTTCAATTCTTTGTTCAAATTGATTTTTTTGTTTTTGAAAAGGGTTGAAAATACGACCACCATTTATGGAAAAATCTTCAAGCTTAAAAGTGGGTCTACAATTGAATCAAAAAATTCAAACTCAAATTGATTCGTTGGTAAAAGGGTTTGAAAATACTCTCACCATTGATAAATAAAGCTTCAAGCTTTAAAGTGGGTTTACAACCGATCGCAAATTTTGAATTCAAATTGATTTATTGTTATTGAAAGGGGTTGGAAATTCTACCACCATTGACGGATAAAACTCCTAGCTTCAAAATGGGTTTGCAATGAAATCAAAAATTTGTGTTGAAAGGGTTTGAAAATATTCTTCCAATAGATTTTGAAGCATAGCCCAGTGCACCATCGATTTTTTGTTGTTGGAAAGCTTTTGATTTTGATTTAGTAGCTTTGTCTAGGGTTGAAAATATTCTTGAAATAAATTTTACAGTCCAAGATTTAAAATATTCTTCAAATTAATATGTGTTATTGAAATGGGTTGATGCATTGTTGTATGAAACTTTTGGGAAGATGAACTTACCTTCTTTCTTGAAGATGGAAGTTTTTTTTTAAATTTTATTTTTATCAGCAAGGAATCAATTATATTAATAATAAAAAAGATGAATGACCTATTTTATTTTGATTGTGGGTTGGGTGGGTTCAAAATAGTAAAGGGGGTGTTTTTTTTTAGTTTTAAGGATACAAGTGCTCCACTTTTTGGACAGCAAAGGCTCTGGTGTCTCAATAGTATAACGAAGGGTATATGTATATCATTTTCGATAGTTCGGGGGTATATTTGTCTTTTTTCCCTTTTAAAAATATTTTTCTTGAATTTTATATTTTTCGTACATAGGCAAAAAAATAAAATTTTGATTTTTTTTAAAAAATATTATTTTTGATTTTTTAAAGTCATTGGTGCAAGCCAAATATTTTTTGAGGTGTTTTTATATTTTTTTTAAAATATTTTTCTTGATTTTTATATTTTTCGTACATTGGCGAAAAAATAAAATTTTGATTTTTAAAAAAAAATATTATTTTCGATTTTTTAAAGTCATTGGTGCAAACCGAATATTTTTTGAGGTGTTTTTATATTTTTCGGACATTTGCGAAAAAAAATTAAATTTTTATTTTTATTTTAAAAACTATTATTTTTTACATTTAAAAGTCATTTGTGCAAGTCAAAACGTGTTTGTACCTTAAGACGTGCAAATTTGAGTTGTACTTGTTCATTATGATTTTTTGGAAAAATCATGTCTACTCTTGCCACTTGCGTTATTTTTAAGCACATATAGGGGGGATAGAGGGGTTATTGGCACTCTGAGGCGATAACAACTAGCCGAAGTGGGCTCGCAGTGGGCACGTCGTCGTGCAACATGGGCACTTGGTGGCATGCATGGCTAGTCCGTGTGATGTCGTCGGGCACCTAAAAACACGTCGACGACGGTTCATCGGACGGTCGTGGTATGCCAGTGAGGACATTTGTAGCGAAGGTCACTAGGAGATTGATGTAGAACTGTGATGCTTTCGGGCATGTGGTGAGTTCTAGATACTCCTGTCATGGAAAGCTCTAGGCGCTGCACGCATGGGGCAGAGCCATGCACAATAAATCTCTATCGGTGGACCGACGTGGGCGGTGCCCATGCAAGGACCTTGGTGTGCATTCAGCACGTCTTGTGGCATTAACTTCCTCCCTAGTGGGACTTGCTAAGCAGGGCTTGCTTTGGCCGTGCAACGTCGGCATCAGCATCGGCATGTGGCAACTAATGTCAGGCATTGGGGCGGGTGTTGGGCATGCATCGATGAAGCATCCGGACGCACGACGCATGAGTGGCATTTGGCTTGTGTGGTTAGGTTGAATCCTTGCTTGAGTAGCGATGTCCTGACCCGCATGCTATCTCGATCGCAAGGCAAACACAATCTAGGCTTGTTCGAAGTCTGGTCTCCTTTGTTGCATACCTAATGCCCAGGCATTATTCACATGCAACTGGTCGCCTTTCGCCCCTCGGATTCTTTGTGCTGGGTGAACCCAAAAGTTGCTCTCGCATCCCACACCTTCCTTGCTTTGTTCTGCGAGAGCGTGGTCTGCAAGCGGCAGCTCAAACTCTTAGATTCGATAGACGCAGTGGGAATGGAGTCTATTGGCTCTTTTTGGCCTAAAACGAATGCTTTTTGCAAATGACGGCTGCGCTCAAACGAGCACAAAGGGCTCATGAGGCGCATGACTGATGTGCCAGTATTTGACGGCACATTCGATGTTTTTAATAAGGATATTTGCGCGATCTTAAGTAATAGACAGTGTCATTTTGATAGTTTAACACTATGTTAGTCAGGAAGTGTGCCAAGATAGAAACAAGAGTGAAATGGAGCTAAGTGCCAGAAGAGCGCCCCTGACGGCAGCATTGACGGGTCGTCGACCTTTGATTGATCGTCAGTTGCCTCGTCAAACATGCAGGAGTTTCTGTCATAGGTCTTCTTGCATTTTTTGTTGATCCTAATGAGTTTTTGCTGGATGTTCTTTGGTACCTGAAACACTAGCAAAAATATTATTCTTAACAGGCTGAGAATTAATTGGTAGAGTAGTTACCTGAGTGTCATTTCCATGTGTTGTTTTGGTTTTGTTCTTGTTTGCTGCTTCCACCTCCTTTCTTCTTCTATATTAATCATCTCTCCTCTTGAAATTACATGTATGAACCTTATGGCCTTGCTTATTGTTGGCATCCTTGCTTTGATTGTCCTTATAAACTTTAGGGGCAACACTAGGGTTAGGGACCGCAACACTACCATGGGGTTGAGGGGAGCATTGAGTCAATACCTTTTTGTTGTTCCTGGTTGGTCTGATTCTGATGTGGTACTGGTTTATAAACCGTATTTTGTTGGTTGTTTTGGTGATTCCTCTGATTGTTTTGAGGATAACATCTAAAGTTCTTTTTCTTTTGTGTCTGTCATTGGTCTTCTTGCATTTTTTGTTGATCCTAATGAGTTCTTACTGGCTGTTCTTTGGTACCTGAAACACTAGCAAAAATATTATTCTTAATAGGCTGAGAATTAATTGGTAGAGTAGTTACCTGAGATTCATTTCCTTGTGTTGTTTTGGTTTTGTTCTTGTTTGCTGCTTCCACCTCCTTTCTTCTTCTATATTCATCATCTCTCCTCTTGACATTACATCTACGAACCTCATGGCCCTAGCGTTTGTAGTAATCATTATCTTTACTTGTTGGAACCTGTGAAAAAATAGATGTGCATGCAAATATGGAGGAAAGAAATCTAATACGACTACAGTGATATACTTGGTGCTTAAAGACATTAACAACCTCCTACTCATCAACTTTCCTTACATCAAATGGCCATCCAAGTGGCCTGAGTTGATACAGTTTGCAGGAAATTGCTTCCATGATATCAAAATTACAAAGGTAAGTTGGCTTAATCCACCTACAAATGTGGTTAAAATCAGCTTTGATGGTAGTGCATTAGACAACCCAGGAAATATAGGGGCTGGTGGTATTCTTAGAGATAACCAAGGTGATTTTATCTATGCTTATGCTACTCCACTAGGCCATGGTACCAACAACCAAGAAGAGATTGAAGCTGCTTAATGGGGTCTATCTTGGTTTCTAAATAATGGTTTTAACTAGGTGATTTTGGAAGTAGACTCTGAGTAAGTGGTTCACTGGATAAAACAGCAAGCTGCTCCACCTTGGAATCTTCAACATGTTGTAGCTAACCTTAAGAGAACATGTAATCAATTCTAATCCTTTTCCTGTAATCACCATGTAATCACACCTTTAGAGAGGCTAACTTTGAGGATGATGTTTTATCTAAAACTAGCCATAACAGTGAAGTCCCTCAACATTACTTCCATGTCCACCAGCTACCAAAAGAAGCAAGAGGATACAACATGTTGGGCAAGAGTGAGATGCAAAATTTTAGAAGAAGAAATATGAAGAAGATCAGAGAACCATCTTGATCCGACAGCTTTCCATATGGTTCATGTGAAAATGCCCTTTTGTTTTTTGCTTTTGTTTTTTCTTCTTACTTTGTAAGGGGAGAGTCTCCCTCATTTATCGCTTTCCTAGATTACTTGTATTGAGAGGGGTCCTCTATTCTAGGTGCATAGTCGATCTAGGTTTCTTTTCTAGTATTGGGGATGAGTTGGCCGTCCTTAGTAGGATAGCTGACTTATAAACCACCATAGGATCGGAGGTAAGGTTTATGTACCCCTCCTTGTATTTCCTTTGTTTTTGTTTTATTAATGATAAGGTCTAGAGGTGTTGCTCAGCCCCTGACCTACCTCAAGGGTCATTAAAAAAAACCTTAAGTCATAAACCCTAAACCTTCAGGCCTAACCTTAAACCCTAATCTCTAAACCTTAACCCTTAGGACCTAAACCGTAAACCCTAAATCTTAGGGCATAAACCCTAAAGATTTAGACTCATAATCTAGAGAATCTTCAGCATCAGGGTCTATATCCTCAATAAAAATTGGACTCAGATTCTGAGCGTCATTCTGATTAGTCATGTTGATCTTGTTGTTGATGTTACCTTGTATCATAGGAGCTTGATGAGTTGTGGTAGCAGGAACTCTAAGGTCAATCCTGGGGTTATCCATATTAGAACTACAACCCCTTTTTGGTACCCCTTCCTGTAAATTAGTGATTTTCTCATGCATACCCCCTTTCACACCTCCAGACTTCTCATATCAAGACAAAACAACGCAATTATTAATGGGGTGGGGTTGATGGAGCATTGAGTCAATACGTTGCTTATTGTTGGCATCCTTGCTTTGCTTGTTATGAAATACTTTAGGGGCAAAACAGGGAATGGGGACAGCAACACTACCATGGGGTTGAGGGGTGGGGAGCATTGAGTGGGGAGCATTGAGTCAATACCTTGCTTATTGTTGGCATCCTTGCTTTGATTGTCCTGATAAACTTTAGGGGCAACACTGGGGGTGGGGACCGCAACACTACCATGGGGTTGAGGGGTGGAGAGCATTGAGTCAATACCTTTTTGTTGTTCCTGGCTAGTCTGATTATGATGTGGTACTGGTTTATAAACCTGATTTTGTTTGTTGTTTTGGTGATTCCTCATATTGTTTTGAGGATAGCCTCTAAAGTTCTTTTTCTTTTGTGTCTGTCATTGGTCTTCTTGCATTCTTTGTTGATCCCGATGAGTTCTTGCTGGCTGTTCTTTGGTACCTGAAACACTAGCAGAAATATTATTCTTAACAGGCTGAGAATTAATTGGTAGAGTAGTTACCTGAGTGTCATTTCCTTGTGTTGTTTTGGTTTTGTTCTTGTTTGCTGCTTCTACCTCCTTTCTTCTTCTATATTCATCATCTCTCCTCTTGACATTACATGGATGAACCTTATGGCCTTGGTGTTTTCAGCAATCACTATCTTTACTTGTTGGAACTTGTGGAAAAATAGATGTGCATGCAAATATGGAGGAAAGAAATCTAATACGACTACAGTGATATACTTGGTGCTTAAAGACATCAACTACCTCCTACTCATCAACTTTCCTTACATCAAATGGCCATCCAAGTGGCCTGAGTTGATATAGCTTGTAGGAAACTGCTTCCATGATATCAAAACTACAAAGGTAAGTTGGTTTAAGCCACCTACAAATGTGGTTAAAATCAGCTCTAATGGTAGTGCATTAGAAAACCCAGGAAATATAGGGGCTGGTGGTATTCTTAGAGATAACCAAGGTGATTTTATCTATGCTTATGCTACTCCACTAGGCCATGGTACCAACAACCAAGCAGAGATTGAAGCTGCTTAATGGGGTCTATCTTGGTTTCTAAATAATGGTTTTAACTAGGTGATTTTGGAAGTAGACTCTGAGTTAGTGGTTCACTGGATAAAACAGCAAGCTGCTCCACCTTGGAATTTGCAGCATGCTGTAGCTAACCTTACGAGAACATGTGATCAATTCCAATCCTTTTCATGTAATCACACCTTTAGAGAGGCTAACTTTGAGGCTGATGTTTTATCTAAAACTAGCCATAATAGTGAAGTCCCTCAACATTACCTCCATGTCCACCAACTACCAAAAGAAGCTAGAGAATACTACATGCTAGACAAGAGTGAGATTGTTATTATAAATAGAAATAGCAAGATGAATTGAAATCAGAAGTACTTAGTTTATTGAACTTCAAGCTAATTAAATAAGTAGAGGATCAGAACAACTGAAACAGAACATGGATGTCTAAAAGACTGCTAACATGCCTATAAAATAGGAACAACTATATCTAGTTATTAGGATAATGACTAAAATAAAACTAATCTCCTAACAATCAGCTGTAGTCTCTGACCCATTCAAAGCAAATCCTGAGACACGTAACAACATTTCTCCTCCTGAATCAGGAGCTGCAATTTCCCAACTTTTCTCTAAGAAATTCGAATCTGCTAACATGGAATGACTTTGTAAAAATGCCTGTCACTTGATTCTCTGATTTGCAATAGAGTAAAACCACTTCACCATTTTTTTGCACTTCCCTAAAGAAAATAAACTTGATGTTAAGTGCTTGGTCCTTCCATGAAACACGGGATCTGTGGATATGGCTATGGCAGCTTGATTATCCACAAGGATCTCAGTGCTTTCTTCTGCTTCAGCTGTTGGTTGTGCTACTATTTCCTATTTCTTTGAGCACCATGAGAAACACCCTGATCCAAAAGTGAAACAATAACCAGACGTGTTTTTCATATCACCAGTTGACCCACCCCTATCACTATCAGAATATCCACATAGTTTAAAATTCTGACTTTTGCTAAATTTGATGCCGTAGGTTAGAGTTCCTTTAAGATACCGAACCACTCTTTTGGCAGTCACCATGTGCGACTCACTTGCACAATTTAAAAACCTGGATAAAACACTCACTGAAAACAAGATGTCAGGCCTTGTTATTGTGAGATACATCAAGCATCCAATTAAGCTTCGATATACTCCTTCATCAACTAGTTTTGCTCCATCATCCTTTTTCAGCTTTTCTTTTTGATTAATTGGAGTATTTACACTCTTGCATTCTTCCATTTAAAATCTTTTTAGAATCTCCTTCATATATTTCTTTTGACAAACAAAGACTTTATTATGAGTTTGCCTGATCTCCATTCCCATAAAATTAGTCACCAAGATCAGTCATCTCAAAGTCTTTCATCATTTCCTCCTTGAATTCTTCAATCAGCCCTGTACTATTTCCTGTCACAAGTAAATTGTCGACATACAGAGAAATAATAATAATGTTAGAGCCAACTATCTTGACATAAAGAGTGGATTCACTTAAGCTTTTTTCAAAGCCTAAGTGTAGCAAATGATTATCCATTCGGCTATATCAAGCTCTAGGAGGTTGCTTTAGTTCGTATAGAGCTTTCTTTAACAGATAAATCATATCTTCATGTCCTGGTATGCAGAACCCTTCTGGCTGCTCAACATATATTTCTTCCTGTAGTAGACCATTCAAGAAAGCAGACTTGACGTCCATTTGAAAAATCTTCCAACTTTTTTGTGCCGCTATAGACAAAAGCATTCGAATTGTATCCAATCTAGCTACTAGGGTAAAATATCAGAAAAATCTACTCCCTAAACTTGTGCATAGCCTTTCACCCCCAATCTATCTTTGTGCTTGTTTACCGAACCATCTAGATTTAACTTTGTTCGAAAAATCCATGTAACTCCAATTACTTTTCTGTCTTCGAGTTTTTCCACTAGCTTCCAAGTTTGGTTCTTTTCTATCATGGCCAACTCCTCCGTCATTGCATTTGTCCATTTTCATCCATTTTTGCTCCCTCATATCTTGCAGGTTAAAAAATAGCGACATTGCATCTCTGATAAATGTCAGAAAGTGACCTTGTTCCCCTAATAGGCTGATCATCCACTAATTCATCATAATCGAGATGTGAATCATTTTTCTTAACTTGAAACTCCTCATTCCAGTTCCATTGCTCATCTTTAAGAAAATGAACATCTGTACTTACCAGAATCTTGTCTGATTGAGGTTGAAAAATCCTATAAGCTTTGGAGAATAAACTATAGCCAATGAAGATTCCCAAATCTTCCTTCTTATCTAACTTGTCTCTCTTAACCTGTGGAACATAAGAAAAACATAGACATCCAAATATCTTACGATTTTTTAAAACAGGTTTGACACCATACCACTATGAACGGAGTCTTTCCTTCAACTGCCCGCGTAGGTAGTCTATTCAGCAAGAAATAGCAGTGTTTGCTGCTTCAGCCCAAAACTTCTTTGGTAGATTCTTCTCATGCAACAAGCATCTCGACATCTCCATGATTGTTCTATTTTTTCTCTCTCACTCCATTTTGCTGTGGAGAGAATAAGGGACAGTAAGCTGGTGCTCAATTCCAGCCTCTTCACAAAAAGAATTGAACATATCCAAGGTATATTCAGTTCCATTATCTGACCTAATGACCTGAATCTTGCAGCCACTCTGATTTTCTATCCAAGCTTTGAACTTCATAAAAATTCCAGCAACTTCGGACTTAAACTTCATAAAATAAATCCAACACATTCTTGTTAGATCATCAATGAAGATAATATAATACCTGCTGCCATTGAGTGATGGAGTTCTTTGTGGACCACAAAGATCAGTGTGAATGAGTTGTAACTTCTCTGTAGCTCTCCAAATGGAACTTTTAAATGGAAGTCTAGTCTGCTTGCCAAGCAAGCAAGCCTTACAACTTGAGGGGTTCTTCTCCAAGTTTGGTAAACCATTTAACTAACCATTTAACTTTTTGCTCCTTTGCATAAACAACAAAGCTTTGTGATGAAAATTCCCCAAACTTTTGTGCCATGTTTCCGCTACAGCAAGCTGACTTGGAAAAGCTATGTGTTCCTCGTCCAATGGATTCAAGGAAAAACTTTTCCCTGTATTTTAATTCTTAATATTTCCTGACCACTAGGATCACTGATCAGGCACACTTTATCTTCAAATAATAATTTGAATCCACTTTCTAGTAGTTGTCCAACACTTAATAAATTCTGATCAATTTCAAGAACAAATAAAACTTCATAAATAAGTTTTGTACCTTTGTAACTTTCAATTGCTACGGTCCCTTTTCCTTTCGCTGGGAGGTATTCTCCATTTCTGATCCTGACTCTTGATTTAACTGATCTATCAAGTTCTCTGAAAAGCTTTTCATCACTGGTCATGTGGTTCGTACAACCACATCAACAAGCCAACTTTCACTTGAGTTTTTGCTTGCGAAATAGGTGGCCACAAACAATTGTTGTTCTTCTTGTTGGTTTGCAATTTGTGCATCATTTGGTTGTTGTAATCCCTTCTCTTTGCAGATAATCTCAGCATGACCAAGCTTGTGATACTTTTTGCATTTCATATCAGGTTTTCTCCAACACTTGAAGTGTGGATGATTTCTTCTCCCACAATGTTGGCAGGGAGGATGTTTGCCTTCTCTGTTGTTACTGGTTGAATCAACACTATTTCTTGTTGTCGTCGCTTCGTAGTTTCCATAATTCCCTTTCTTTCCTTTTCCTTTATTTCCCCTGGCACTTAAACCGAACTGCAACTTGGCTTGCAAGGCTCCCTCAATGGATCCTTGTTGCCTCATCATTCTTTGTTGTTCTTGTGCCTGCAATGCACTCAATAACTCTGCCAAGCTAAGCTTTGATAGATCTTTAGTATTTTCCAATGAAGCAATAGTTGCCTCATATCTTTCAAGTAAAGTTACAAGTATTTTGAACTATTCTATTTTCAGTAAGTTCATTTCCAAGTATCCTTACCTTATTGGCAATCCCAAGGAACCTGTCAGAATAATCGTTAATGGTTTCATATTTCTTCATACCCTGCATCTCAAATTCTCTAACCAAGTTCAGTACTTTCATTCCTCTTATTCTTTCATCTCCCTCGTACTCTTTCTTGAGGAAATCCCAAATTGCTTTGGCTGAGTTACATGTCATTATTCTACTAAAAAGGGTGGCAGAAACTGCAGCAAATAGATAAGATTTAGCTTTGGATTTTCCTGTTTTCTTTTCCTTGTAGGTTTTAATCTGAGCCATAGTTGGATTCCCCGGCAGAGGAAGCACTTCATAGTCTTCCTCGACAGCCTCCCACAAATCACAAGCCTCCAAATAAGCTTGCATGTTCACTACCCAGGCCTGATAGTTTTCTCCATTGAAAACTGGTGGAGCCATAGCAGAAAAAGAGCCTGCATTCTCCATTGTTTTAATGGTGTTTTGCAGAGAATATTTTTTTTGGATAAACACTTAGAAAAGAACCTCGCAAGTCTCTCACAAGTCCCTTAAGAAGTAGGGCTCTGATACCAATGGTATTATAAACAGAAACAACACGATGAATTGAAATCAAAAGTACTTAATTTATTGAACTTCAATGTCACGTCTCGATTTCTCGAGTCATGATGGTGCCTACCAACCCATCACTAGTCAAGCCAAGACCCTATCCCGGAACTTAGCAGTAATGGGACCGAGGGTGGAAACTAACCTCAACTAAGCGTAAGCATAAATAAAGGAACATATAAAGGAAAGGCGGAAGCGAAATGTCTATATACAATAACAATAACTCTCAGAACCTAGAAGTTACATGTACAGAACTACTAAACGAGTACAAGCCCCAAAAGTGGACCACAGAAACAAGCTGTCTCAAAGCAAAAACCAAGACAAGATATATAATAGAAGGATATAGATAATCCAGAACGCCATGTGCTCACCCTCATCTCCGGAACATACTGCTGCAGGCTCGAACTCAATGCTGATAGCTGGTGCTCGGATCTGCATCACGAAAACAGATGCAGAGTGTAGCATGAGTACCAATACAACAGGTACCAATAGGCATTATAGGCCAACTGAGCAAGAATGGTAAAAACAGACTGAAAGGATAGAATCTACAATAACAGAGGGCAAGCGAAAGCGGAACAAAGCACACTAGCGCACCGAAATAAAACTAAGTACATCTAATCTAAACCTAACTGGATCCCATAAGCCCAGAAGGTACGCTCGTGCACAAGTTTAAATAAAACCCGAACAGACCCCCATAAGCCCTACAGGTACACAGAAGAGCTATTCTACGAAAATGAAGGAAGATCCAAGCCACGAATCGAATCCCCCGACCAACTCAATCGAACCAACCAGCCAACTCCAAGCCTTTTTACTCCACTGCCCAATCAGCCAACACTCCCGGGGGCCCTACCTAAGCCAGTAGAGTGCGCCGGTACTCCCGGGGGCCATACCCAAGCTAGTAGAGTACGCTGGACAACCCAAGTACCTCATATCCAATAACCTTGAAACAGAACAACCAGCCAATCCCAAGCATTAATACTCCGCTCTCCAATCAGCTAACACTCCTGGGGGCCCTACCCAAGCCACTAGAGTGTGCCAGTACTCCGAGGGGCCCTACCCAGCCAGTAGAGTACACTGGACAACCCAAGCATCTCATATCCAATTGCCCACTTTGCCAATACTCCCGGGGGCCCTACCCAGCCAGTAGAGTACGCGGGGCCATCCAAATAACTTCAACATCAAGCCAAGGTGGATCACCATCCACTACCAACCACATCACAACAAGCGTATAACCTCCAAGCCATTGTGGATCGCCGTCCACTACCAACCATAGTACCACCGAGCTGATCTCGAAACATCCTAAAGCCGAGGAGAGACAACACGCCTCTGATGATCCATCGGCACCACAAAAAGGAAAGAGAAGACAGAAGGATCAGAAACAATACGAAACTACAACCAGGCTCAACTATCAGACCCAAGTCTGCTATTCCAGTCTACAAGGACCTAGTCCATCCGAATCGACGTCGAATACATACCAAAGTCAATAGGCACATGGGTCTAAGTCAACTCTAACCTAACCTAATCTAAGGCCAAAGATATAACTCAACATAAATAAACAGCCAACCAAAACTACGCATGCAACCACAAATAAACAGCCCAACAGATAATTCACAAATATCCACAGATAAATAACCCCTCCGGTAGCATGGTTCTAACCCCGAAACAGCCTGAAAATCAACCCTAAAGCAAGAAGTCAGAGAAGAAGAGCAGAAATACTAGCTACCCCGCCCAGATTCACACAAATCAGGATGCATTTACACATTCAAGCTCAATCTAAAGGAAGGGAAGTCGTAACCTACCAGAAGACCGACCGTGCGCGCTCTAAATCACTCTGCTAGAGCTTCTCCCTTTCGAATGGCCTCGAATTGCTGCCACGCTATCAAAAATAGATTCACAGCATCAGCACGGTCGTTTAGACACTAAAATCATCAAAATCGGAGACAGACCAATTTTAGAGTCAAAATCAGGAAATATGGGACTCGCTCTAGAATTTTCAGAATTGACTCTGTGAAAAGGTCCTAAACCCTCCCCCGAGCTTGTATTCCAAAACTGGACACCTCTCGGGGCTCGGAACAGCTCCATGCAACAACAAACAAATATGCAAAACTTATCACAAAAAGAGACTTGGGGCAGCCACTTACAATGTAGATACACCACAATCAGAGACTTTCCAACATGCTCCGGACAGTCACCCACACAGCCAACAAAATTCCGAGCACCTGGGACTTCGAATCACCCAAAATGGAGCTCTAGAACTCGGGATATCAAAGTTTTAAAATGAGGGTAGAATTTGATTTTTCGCTATTTAAATAGCAGCAGTTCTGGTCGCTAAAAGCTATTTCTGGTCTCTAAAAAGCTAAATTCTGGTCGCTAAAGGTCTGCACCAACAACACCAGATTTTGCTATTTTTCAAAGTCTCCGAACGGATCCTTGAAATTTGTTCGAGACCCGATGAAAATAAACCAGATATGCTACCCCACTAAATTCGATATTTCGTGCTTAATGGCGCAATCAAAATTTCCATACAAGGTCGTTTTGATAAAAAGTGGGTCCCACACCCAAAGCTCCAATTTAGCCAACTTCTACCGAGGAACTCAGAATTAGATCAGAAGCCTCGGGAAGAGCACAAGAGTCATTCTAGATAAAACTCGGTATTTCAGAACTAACCACGCTGACGGAATTCTCATCCGAGCGTGTTTACCAAGAATGTTGACCAAAGTCAACTTCAAGCCAAATGGCCCCAAAGTGACACCGAAAGCCTCAGGACTCGGGCCAATCATGCTCCTAGCCTAATTTGGCCGCTCCGAAGTTGATGGAAATGTCAGAATTCCCTTATGAGGTTGTTTACCTGAGGTTATGACCGAAATCAACTATTCAGGCTTCAAAAGCTCCAAAATAGGAAAACATGCACAAAATCCAAACGAACGACCAGGCAACCGAACCTACAGTGCCAGCAAGTCAGAAATGACTTGGGGTAGCTACAGGAAAGCTCTAAATGACAAAAAAGAGGCACAAACGAACAAATGACATGAAGGGTCATTACAATGTCCACTACTAAAAGAACTTTCGTCCGCGAAAGTAAGAGTCAAGAAGTACATAAGGGCTCAAATAAGTTGGGGAACGGCTCCCGCATCTCCCGCTCGGTCTCCCAGGTAGCATCCTCAACTGGACGGTGCCTCCAATGGACCTTAACTACATAAATGGCTCTCGACCTCAGCTGCCTTACATCTCTGGCAAAAATAGAAACTAGCTCCTCAACATAGGTCAGATGATCATCCAACTCAACAGCATCATACTGGAGCACATGAGACTCATCTGGAACATACCGACCCAGCATCAAAATATGGAAGACTGGATGAATAGCTGAGAATGCCGGGGGTAAAGCTAACTCATAAACCACATCACCCACTGCCCTCAAGATCTCAAAAGACCCAATATACCTGGGGCTGAGCTTACCCCGCCTCCCAAATCTCATCACGCCCTTCATGGGCGATACTCGGAGGAATACTCTATCACCAATGGCAAATCTCAGCGGCCGTCGCCTGTGATCCGCGTAACTCTACTGTCTACTCTGGGCAGTCCTGGGCCAATCCTGAATCATCCTCACATGTGCTAAGGTCTCCCGAAACTGATCTGTACCCCGCGGCCTAGGCTTCGTAGACTCAAACCATCCAACTAGAGTGCGACAATGTCTACCATATAAGGCCTCAAACAGGGCCATCTGAATGCTAGATTGGTAGTTGTTGTTGTACGCAAACTCCGCCAAAGGCAAGAACTGGTCCCACTAGCCTCTAAAGTCTATAACACAGGCCTGCAACATATCCTCAAGAACCTGGATAGTGTGCTCTGACTGTCCATCAGTCTGCGGGTGGAATGCTGTGGTAAGATCTACACGGGTGCCCAACTCCTCCTGAAATACTCACCAAAAGTTGGAGGTGAACTGTGAACCCCCGTCTGAAATGATAGAAACAGGCACCCCATGAAGACAGACCACCTCTTGAATGTAGATACGAGCTAACCTCTCAACACTGAAGGATGTATGAACTGGAATGAAGTGTGCTGCCTTGGTCAATCGATCATGATGATCTAGATGATGTCGACACCTCTAGGAGTCCGAGGCAAGCCCATAATGAAATCCATGGTGATGCGCTCCCATTTCCACTCAGGAATGGGTAATCTCTGCAACTCGCCACCAGGCCTCAAATGCTCGGCCTTCACCTGCTGACAACACAAGCAGTGGGACACATAATCAGAGATGTCCTTCCTCATGCCGCTCCACCAGTAGTGCTGCCTCAGACACGATACATCTTAGCGGTGCCCGGTTGGATAGAATATCTGAAATTATAAGCCTCACTAAGGATCAGCTGGATCAAGTCCCCAACTCTCAGAACATAAATCCGACCAGCAAATCTCAAAACCCCATCTGAATCTAAGGTAGCCTGCCTGGCATCACCCGCCAAAACTCTATCACTGAGTGCCACCAAAGACTCATCCTCGAACTGGCGACTGCGGATCTGATCTAGCAAAGATGACTGAACCCCTACATAGGCTAACACTCGACTGGAATCTGAAATATCTAGCCTGATCATCTGATTGGCTAAGAACTGGATGTCCAAAGCCAAAGGTCGCTTTGAAACTGAAAGGAAGGCTAGTCTACCCATACTCACTGCCTTCCGGCTCAAGGCGTTCGCTACTACATTCGCCTTGCCCGGATGGTAGAGAATAAAGAGATCATAGTCCTTCAGGAGCTCAATCTGGCAGTGCTGACTCGAATTAAGATCCCTCTGAGTCATAATATACTGAAGGATCCTGCGATCAGTGTAGATCTCACAATGAACTCCATATAGGTAATGCCTCCAGATCTTAAGCGCGAAAACTACCGCTGCCAACTCCAAATCATAAATGGGGTAGTTGCGCTCATGCAGCTTAAGCTGCCTCGATGCATAAGCAATAACGCTTCCTCGCCCTCAACTGGAAGAGTCAATATAGGAGCGGTGGTAAGCAACGCCTTAAGCCTCAGAAAGCTCCTCTCACACTCCTCCGACCACACAAAGGGAACATCCTGGCGAGCCAATCGAGTCAGAGGTACTGCTATGGTAGAGAAACCCTCAACAAAATGTCTGTAGTACCCTGCCAATCTGACGAAGCTCCGAACCTCAGTCATAGAAGTGGGCCTAGCCCAATCATGAATAACCTCAATCTTCATCGGATCCACCATAATGTCATCCTTGGACACCACGTGCCCCAAGAATGCTACAGACTTAAGCAAAAACTCGTACTTTGAGAACTTGGCATAAAGTAGATGATCTCTCAAAGTCTGGAGTACTATCCTCAGATGCTGCTCATACTCACCATGGCTTCGCGAGTATACAAGATATCATCAACGAAAACTATGACGAAGGAGTCCAGATACGGCCTTAATACACGAGTCATCAAATCAATGAAAGCGACAGGGGCATTAGTCAACCCAAAAGACATCACTAGGAACTCATAATGGCTGTAACAAGTCCTAAATGCTGTTTTAGGGATGTCCGCTGCTCTAACCTTCAACTGATGATAGCTAGATCTCAAATCAATCTTAAAAAACACTGCGGCACCCTGAAGCTGGTCGAACAAATCATAAATACGAGGCATGGGGTAACGGTTCCTCACAGTCACCTTATTAAGCTGTGTGTAATCAATACACATCTGCATGGTACCATCCTTCTTCTTCATAAACAGAACTGGGGAACCCCAAGGCGATACACTAGGCCGAATGAACCCCTTACCTAAGAGGTCCTGAAGCTAAACACTGAGCTCCTTGAGCTCTGTAGGGACCATACAGTACAGTGGGATGGAAATAGGATGAGTATCCGGCTCAAAATCAATGGCAAAATCAATATCTCGCTTTGGGAGTAGGCCAGAAAGGTCAGCAGGAAACACATCAACAAACTCTCGGACTATAGGCACTGACTCCACCGTAGGGCTTTCCCTACTAACATCTCTAACAAAAGCCAAATAAGCCAAACATCCGCTATCCACAAGCCTCTAGGCCTAAATACAAGAAATCACCCCAATTGGTGTGCGACTGCGAGCACCCTGCCACACCACCTGCGGAATACCAGGCCTGACTAAAGTAACGGTCTTGGCATAGCAATCCAAGACCGCTTGGTGAGGGGATAACCAATCCATGCCTAACATCAGATCAAAATCCAGCATACTCAACACAATAAGATCAGCCTGAGTGTCCTGCCCTCGGATAGTCACCACATGATCTACACACCTGATCCAATACTAAAGAATCCCCAACCAAGGTTGAAACACGCAAGGGTACCGCTAAAGGCTCTGGACTCACCCTCAATCGAGGAACACAATAAATAGATACATATGAATATGTAGAACCAGGATCAAATAAGGTTGAAGTGAACTGATGGATAGGAGAACCGTACCTGTGATCACATCATCAGACGCCTCGGCCTCTGCTCTTGCTGGAGTTGCATAGAAATGGCCCTGGGTGCCTCTACCATGAGAATGCACCCTGCCACCTGTCTTGCCTCCCCGGGGACCTCCCCGTGCCCCCTGATGCTGACCTTCTCCTCTAGCTGGAGGTGCTACTGCTGAAATCGATCTCGCCACCTAAGGAGCTGGTAAAGCTGATCTGCAGGTAGGGCACTCCCTAGCCCAATGACCAAGCTCTCCAAAAGTGAAGCAACCCTGAGAAGACCTACTCAGAACTGGAGGCCGGCTACCCCGACCTGAGGAACCTGTCTGGAAACTACCTCGGCCCTGGCTTAAACTGGTACTGTAACCACCCTGGTGGTGTTAGTCACCCTCTGAAGTCTGCAGTGCTGCCTGAAATGGGCGACTAGACTGGCCTGACTGGAACCTCTGCTAGACCCGATCTTGAGTATCCCTAGGCCTGGGACGATACCTACTAGAGTCGTCATCCTGCCTAGCCCTCTTGCCACTACCCCCTTGGGCCTCACAACGGAGCTGCTCAATCATGCAGGCATGGTCCACAACATCTAGAAAAGAACGGCCCACTGATAAGATAGACTGCGACTCAATACGTAGCGGCAATCTCAAACCCCAAAAAAAGCATCTAACTCTCTCCTCCTTAGTGGGAAGGATCATAGTAGCATGACGGGACAACTCATGAAATCTGGCCTCATACTCGGACACCATCATGGAGCCCTGCTCCAACCTCAAGAACTCATCACGGAGGCAATCCCTGACGCTCCATGGGATGAATCTAGCAAGAAAGGCCTCTGAAATCTCTGCCCAGGATACTGGCGGGGACCCAGCTGGCCTAGTCTCAATGAAGGAACGCCACCACTATCTGGCCGGTCCGTCTAGTTGATAAGCAGTGAAGTCAGCTCCTCTCGACTCCACCAACCCCAAAGCATGTAATCTCTCCTGGCAGGAGGTAATGAACTCATGGGCATCCTCCCCAACAGCCACAAAAAACCTCGGTGGTGTTAGTCTAAGGAACACCCTGAGCATCTTCTGCTCCCGAAGTGGCATAACTCCATTTACTGAGTCCGGCTGAATAAGATAAAACTAACCAAAACTGACTGTAATGTTGAAGTACTTGGTAGCCTCAACAACATGCTTAAATCACGCCAAAGAACCTGTCAGAAAACTCAGCATCGATCCTGCACCCATAGCGTGCAAATTGATCAACATTTAAACAATAAGTTTTAAGAGAGAGCTTCATGGTGGCAGGATACCGACAACCATAGAGCCTTAGTTGAAATTTCCAAAAAATCACTTGTTTGAATACCTGAGCGAAGTGCAGAGACCTACCTGGATGGACAGGAAGACCTGCATAATTGACCTTCTTCACTCATGGATGGGAAGATAAATATTCAACAATTTTTTATGCATTCTCCCCTGCAAGATATTGAAATTATTTAGTTAGAACACTGTAATGTGCCAGAATTTTACGAACCACCCTAACTTCTCTGCACAATATAAAGATGAAGATGCAAAAGCATGCATGCCATAATCATGAAAATCTATAGGGTCAAGAATAATAGATTAACAAAGGCGCAAGAAGGCATATATGTTTCTAGAACGAGTGGTGGCACAACTAATTTCACCGCAAAAAAAAAGAAAATAAAATGAAACCTGTTGTTTTTCAACGTGAAGAGGCATTGTTTTGATTCCTCTCAAAAAAAGCCCAACAATCAAATAGCGCTAATCCTGCACCTTCAGCATTTTGTAGGAAGTACACCTCGTTCGCCAAGCTAGTTAAGTAGGAAAAACTTATAAGCAAATTGTCAGAAGGACACTTGAGATGTTCAAAGAGAAACAAGGCATTAGACATCATTTACGTTCAATACGCTATACATAAGTAACTAAAGATTTTTAGATATAAACTTGTCAATGACCTGATTTCTTAAACTTTACTTAACTTTATCAACAACAACAAAAAGAATTCTTAAACTTCATGGTCAATTATAATGGCAGCCAGTGCATTCAGGAAAAGAATTTCAGTGTCACGAAGAACTGCACAAATTTGTGCATTGCACGATCTATAGGGTGCTGCATAGAGAGGACTTCTTGTACACACCTTAAGCCATATGGAAGGGATACATTTCTCACTTGCTCACACAAAATCACTTAGCTAGGGTTTTTCCAGTTTTTCAGAATCTGAAATTTAAACTCATACAGTTCTTTTCTCTGCTAATCAAAGAGATTTACTGAAGAAATTCATTGAAATCAAACAAAAATCTTTAGGCACAAGAATCTGGCATCTCCATCTTTATTCCCTTTGTAAATAACAGATAAACTAGTTAGAATCTGGCTAACAAAAATGCTACAACTTTCTTGAACCAGAGACATCTCCTCTGCTATAGACTCAAGAACACGTAAAAGTGTTATCTGAAAATCATCTCTACCATGCAATCGAAAGTAAGAATCATGTAAGTGCTTCGTAAACCAACAAAAACCCAATCTTCTGCACACATCTTCAGTTTATCGTGGATCAAAATTTTGAGAAAACTAAGCTAAATCTCTATAGAGTAAGGAATCATGTGGTAGGGTGAAAAAGAATAGTACTGAACAGGTTATATTAGTAATGCTGGGATTATTTTTTATCTGTAATCAGGTAGGTGTATTCAAGGTAGTTCTATCTTTAACCATGTATTAATAACCCTGGTATTACTAATACCATGGGTTGCTATATATTAGTTATACACCCCATAATACTTAATAGAATTAACATGTATTAGCTATACATACGTTGAAAACACTACTGTAATACCCCAAGCTTTCAAAGAATTTTAATTGCAAAACTCACCTGAAGACAGTGACCTACAGAGGCCACCTACAGGCCGTAGATGGATTGACGGGCCGTAGGTGGGGACCGTCTATGGCACAGTGAACTTTCAGGATTTCCAACTTTCTGAACCTTGACCTACGGAATAGCAGGACAGTTCGTAGTTCAATTGACGGGCCGTAGATGGGTTTCGTAGATGCCTTCCTGACTTAGCCAAATTTTCAGCCCAAAATGAACTTTCTGAATCAATTGACGGAAGAGCAGGACGGTCCGTCAATTGATGTACGGACCGTAGATCCTCTCCGTCGATTGGCCTCGACAGTTTTTAATTAATGGCCTTTTCCCTAATTGTTTACCTATTAAGCTAAGTCGGTTATACCCTTAATCTAAGACCTATAAATACTTTCCAAGCCTAATTCCTTTCATTCTAATTCATTCCTAAACTCTTCTCTCTCAAATATTTCTCTCTCTAAAAGAAATTCTCTCAACTCTCAAGGAAGAAGAAGAAAGCTTGAATCCTCCATTGAAGACCTTCAATCTTCTCAAATTTCTTGTGGATTGCTTTGAGGTATAATAGTGTTCACCATTAGGAGTCCTTTCCTCCAATGGACACTTCCTCTTCTTCATGATTTTCAAATGTTTACTCTAACCCAATTGAATTAGGGTTTTGATCAATCATTGTGGTTTCTTCAATTATGATTTCAATTATTGATTTTATGATTTGTAGTGCACGATCTAGCGTGATAAAGTAACTTAGTGCACGAAGTAGCATGAATCACATGATTAGATGTAAAGATTACATGAAACCCCATGATCCGAAGTTAATTCTCCCCAATTTGATAATCTATGCTTTGATTGTTGGGTTGAGCTATGATATGATGAAGTTTAAGAATTCTCTATGAAATCAAGCATGAATTATGAATGAATTGAGGATAATCTTATGAATTTAGCATGATCAAGTCAAAAGCATGATTTTCCTCTATTATGTGAGTTACTTCAAGTATGGGTAAGTTTTCTTAATTATGGCTTTCTAAGCATGAGCTTGCATTAATTTTCATGATATGAGTTGAACTTGCATGAACCCATATGAACTCTATGATCTATGAACTATGAGCATGATGACCTAAGCAAAGATAAAGCTAATGAACTTGTGGATGTATCATATAAAGTAAATGATGAATTAAGGGTGCTTTCAGAGTAAAGTACCAAAGTTAAGGTATGATGATGCTATGGTTGAGTAGTGAAAGGTTTTCTTACGTAATTATCCCATTATGATAAAAGAAGAATAAAGAGGCGATTACCCATGTTCTTAAGGAGCTATTCTAATGACGTAAGCTTGGACAAAGTCCATGGAAGATGAAACATCTATACGCATGATTTTAGCTTGAATTGGTAACCCTAATTGTACCTTTTCATGTTTAATGATATGAATATGTTAATGACTAATCCGTGGGAATTATGCTTAGCACCGAGTGTATATTGAGATGGAAGCCCTCTCGTTAGTAGAGGCTGGGTCTTCTAGTGAAAGCTCTCCCATTAGTAGAGGCCGAGTTTTCTAGATGGAGCTCTCCCGTTAGTTGAGGCCGAGTCTCCTAAAGCAATCTCTATCCCATAAACTATGTTGTCACCATAGGATGTTGTCTTTAAGTAGACATTATCTAGTGGATCCACATAAGCTAAGAAGTTTGTGGTCTTACCTTGGCAAGTAGGACACCTCTTTTCGGTGTGGGGTAGACACCAGATTCCATGTTGATAGCTCACATGGTCTTACATGTCGGTTAAGGCTTTTCCCCACAAGTTAATGAACAAGTGTTCTCATGATAAAGAAAAGATGATTTAGCTTGCTTTTGCCTTGATATATGCTTAATGTTTCATGTTTCTCATGCTTATCACATTTTAAGTTTGGCCATTGCATGTCATGATTATATGTCTCTCTAGCATGATTTATGTGCATTTGCTATCGTACTTAGTACTTAATTGTGCTAACGCATACTTTGGCCTACATTAACTTCTTTGGTGTAGGACGTGGTGATTCACCTTCCACTCGTGGCTAGAGCTTGATTAGAGATTTGATAGAAGACTTGGTGAGTCCTCATCCATCCGAGGACATAGCCTAGTTCTTATTTCCTTTCATGTATTTTCATTTCAGTTTCAGATCTGTATTGGGCTACGTCCCATACCTTGTTCTTTATATTAGATTGGCTTTGACACATGAGATGTAGACTTCCGCTATTTCTTTTAAAAGCTTTGATTTGAAAATCTCTTTTGAACTTTTATTCTCTATTATCTTGTATGTAATGTATGCTAAGTGGCTTGTATTAGGCCTCTCGGGGTCTTGTACGCCATGTCACATCTAGGGGGTACCTTGGGTCGTGACAAACTTGGTATTCAGAGCACAAGGTTTTAGAAAGATCCTAGGATGTCTCATAAGCTGCGTCAAGTAGAGTCTTGTTCATGAGTGTGAAGCGCGCCACATTTATCAATAAGAGGCTATAAGACGTTTAAGAAACTCCACTTCTTTCTTTATTCTTAAGTCGTGCCATAGAGTTTAACTCTATAAGTCTCTCTCCTAATCACTATCATATGCGTTTTCGGATATGGCGACCCGAAGAGCTTATGCTAGAAGAAACATGGAGAGAATGTTGAACAAGAAGCTCCTCAAGTTTCGGCCGACCCTTTGGCAAAACAAGTGACTAATGCAGAGTTTAGGGCTGCTTTCCAAGTGTTGACTCAAGTCGAGACGGCCCAAGCCAATAGAGAGGTGGTGGCTCCCGTGAACCCAAATGTGGGTACGGCTGCGTCAAGAGTTCATCAATGAAGTGTACAAGGTGTTGATGATCATGGGTGTGATGCCAGAAGAAAAGGTGGAGTTGGCCGCTTATCAACTCAAGGGTGTTGCCCAAATTTGGTTCAATCAATGGAAGAGTGAGAGGGCGGTTAATGAGGGTCCTCTTGATTGAGAGAAATTCAAGGTTGCTTTCCTTGATAGGTTCTTTCCCCTTGAAATGAGGGAGGAAAAGGTTCTTGAGTTTATCAACCTTCGACAAGGAAATATGAGTGTGAAAGAGTATGCTTTGAAGTTCACACAATTGTCCCGATATGCTCCTTCCATCGTTGCCGATCCAAGGGCAAGAATGAGTAAGTTTGTTTTGGGGGTGTCTGAAATGTTGGTTAAAGAATGACGCACCGCTATGCTTATTAATGATATGGACATTTCTCATCTTATGGTGTATGCTCAACAAATTGAGGAAGAAAAGCTTAAGGAAAGGTCTAGAGAGACCAAGAGGGCTAGGACCGGAGATGGTAAATTTTTGCATGCAAGGTCCGATGGGCATGGTCGTCCTAGATTACGATAAAGGTTCTCCGGCCAAGGCTCATCCAATGCTCCCCCGAAGTTCAACAATGATAGGGTGTCTAACCCCAAGTCTCAAGGAGGGAATAATGGTGGTTCTTTATTGGCTCCTTGTGCCAAGTGTGGGAAAAAGCATGAGGGTAGATGTCTAGCCGGTATGAATGGTTGTTATAATTATGGAAAGAGTGGTCACAAGATGAGGGATTGTTCATCTCTCACGGCCAAGGGAAGGGAGAATAAGCAAGCTCCACCTATAGGATCGGGTTCGAATGCTCAAAAGAAAAATCGATTTTATGCACTTCAGGCTCGTCATGAGCAAGAGAGCTCTCCCGACGTGGTTACCGATATGTTAAGAGTTTTCCATTTTGATGTGAATGCCTTGCTTGATCCTGGTGCTACCTTATCTTTTGTGACGCCCTATGTGGCCATGCGGTTTGATGTTGTTCCAGATATATTGCTAGATAATTTTCATGTTTCTACTCCGATTGGAGAATCTATTTAGCTAAGAGGGTCTATAGAAATTGCCCCGTTTCCCTATCCCATAGAGTCACTCTTGTGGATCACGTAGAGCTAGATATGCTAGATTTTGATGTTATCATTGGAATGGATTGGTTGCATGCTTGTTATGCCTCTATTGATTGAAGGACCCGAATGGTCAAATTTCAATTCCCAAATGAGCCTATCCTAGAGTGGAAGGGGGGAAATTCTATGTTTAGAGGTCAATTTGTTTCTTATCTAAAAGCTAGAAAGATGATCTCTAAGGTTGCATTTATCATCTTGTTAGGGTGAGGGATATAGATTTTGAAACCCCTACTCTTGAGTCGGTCCCCATTGTTAATGAGTTTTCAGAAGCATTTCCCGATGGTTTATCCAGTATTCCTCCCGAAAGAGAAACAAACTTCGGTATTGACCTTCTCCCAGATACGCAACCTATTTCTATTCCTCCTTATAGAATGGCTTCGGCTGAACTTAAGGAACTAAAAAAGCAATTAAAAGACTTGTTGGATAAGGGTTTCATCCGGCCAAGTATTTCTCCATGGAGTGCTCCGGTTTTGTTTGTAAGGAAGAAAGATGGTTCACTCCGTATGTGTATCGACTATCGCCAATTGAACAAGGTTACCATTAAGAATAAGTATCCTCTACCAAGGATAGATGACTTGTTTGACCAACTTCAAGGGGCTAGTTATTTCTCTAAGATCGACCTTCATTCGGGCTATCACCAATTAAGGGTGAAGGAAGATGATATTCCAAAAATGGCTTTCCGGACTAGGTATGGTCACTATGAGTTCTTGGTGATGTCGTTTGGATTGACAAATGCTCCGGCCACATTTATGGACTTGATGAATAGAGTGTTTAAGCAATACCTTGACATGTTTGTGATTGTGTTTATTGACGACATTTTGATCTACTCATAGAATGAGGGTGAACATGTTAACCATTTGAGGATTGTGTTACAAGTCCTCAAGGACCAAAAATTCTTTGCGAAGTTTAGTAAATGTGAGTTTTGGTTAAGGTCCGTGGCTTTTCTTGGTCACATTGTTTCCTGTAAGGGCATTGAGGTAGATCCTAAGAAGACAGATGCGGTTAAGAATTGGCCTAGACCTCTATCACCTTCGGATATCCATAGTTTCTTGGGCTTAGCTGGTTATTATAGGAGGTTTGTTGAAGGGCTTTCTTCGATTGCTTCTCCATTGACAGCTTTGACTCAAAAGAAGGTTAAATTTGTGTGTTTCGAGGCATGTGAGAAGAGTTTTCAAGAGTTGAAGGATTGACTTACTTCGGCTCCGATATTGACTCTACCGGAAGGATCCGATGGTTTTATGGTTTATTGTGATACCTCAAGAATTGGGCTAGGATCTGTTCTTATGTAAAATGGAAAAGTCATTGCTTATGCTTCAAGGCAACTTAAGGTGCACGAAAAGAACTATCCTACTCATGACTTGGAATTAGCGGCGGTTGTGTTTGCTTTGAAAATATGGTGATATTATTTGTATGGGGTACATGTAGATGTCTTCACCGACCATAAGAGTTTGCAATATGTGTTTAAACATAAAGATTTGAATCTTCACCAAAGAAGGTGGCTTGAGTTGTTAAAAGACTATGATATGAGTGTTCACTATCACCCCGGTAAAGCTAACGTGGTGGCGGATGCTCTTAGTCGATTATCTATGGGTAGTGTTGCTCATGTTGAAGATGGTAAGAAAGAGTTGGTTCGCGATGTCCATAGATTGGCTCGATTGGGTGTTAGATTGGTTGATTCTACTAAAGGTGGTGTTATGGTTCAAATGGTTCTGAATCCTCTTTTGTGCATGATGTGAAGGCTAAACAAGATCTTGATCCTAACTTGGTTCAATTAAAGGAAGCGGTTCTAAAGAAGTCCGTTGAAGCTTTCTCCCAAGGGGGAGATGGTGTGCTTCGATATCAAGGTCGTTTGTGTGTTCCCAATGTAGAAGGCTTAAGAGAGCAAATTTTATCGGAAGCCCATAGTTCTCGATTTTCCATCCACCCATGAGCTACCAAAATGTACCGTGATTTGTGGGAAGTTTAATGGTGGAACGGAATGAAGAAAGATATTACAGAGTTTGTGGGTAAGTGCCCTAATTGTCAACAAGTGAAAGTTGAACATCAAAGGCCGGGAGGTTTGCCAAGATATTAGCCTTCCTACTTGGAAGTGGGAAGATGTGAATATGGATTTTATTGTGGGTTTGCCTCTCATGAGGCGACAATATGATTCGATTTGGGTTGTTGTTGATAGAATGACAAAGTCAGCCCATTTCATTCCCGTCAAGACTTCTTATTCGGTGGAGGATTATGCTAAGTTGTATTTGAGGGAGATGGTTAGGCTGCATGGAGTGCCTTTATCTATTATCTCTGATCGTGGTGCACAATTTACTTCTCAATTTTGGAAGTCATTCCAAAAAGGCTTTGTTACTCGTGTTAAGCTTAGTACGGCCTTTCATCCCCAAACTGATGGGCAAGCGGAGCGTACTATTCAAACTTTGGAAGATATGTTGAGAGCTTGTGTAATTGATTTCAATGGTACTTGGAATGATCATTTGACTTTGATTGAGTTTGCTTATAATAATGACTACCATTCTAGCATTGGTAAGGCTCCATTTGAGGCTCACTATGGTAGGAGGTGTAGATCTCCATAAGTTGGTTTGAAGTTGGTGAAGTTGCTTTGATAGGCCCAGAGTTGGTGCATGAGGCTATGGAGAAAGTTCAACTTATTAGGGAAAGGTTGAAAATGGCTCAAAGTCGACAAAAGTCCTATGCCGATGTTAGAAGAAGAGAATTAGAATTCGATGTTGATGATTGGGTTTACTTGAAAATCTCACCCATGAAGGGTGTAATGAGATTTGGAAAGAAAGGGAAGCTTAGTCCCTGTTATGCAGGCCCATATCAGATTTTGAGATGTGTTGGTAAGGTTGCTTATGAGCTTGACTTGCCTAATGATTTGGCATTAGTGCATCTGATTTTCCATGTCTCATTGTTGAAGAAGTGTGTTGGTGATCCGACCTCTATAGTGCCATTAGAGAATCTTGGCATAAAGGATAGTCTTTCCTATGAAGAAGTTCCGGTTGAGATTTTAGACCAGCAAGTCCGGAAGTTAAGAAATAAAGAAGTTGCTTCCGTGAAAGTTATATGGAGGAATCAATTGGTTGAGGGTCCTACTTGGGAGGCCGAGGCTGCTATGATGTCCCGATATCCTCATCTCTTTCCTTTCGATCTTACTTTAGCTTGAGGTATCTAGATCCTCATGGTTCATTCTTTTGGTCTCATGTGGCATAGTTGATTTCCATGATTCCTTGATTATGCATGTTCATGAAGAGTCTTATATGATTATGTGCATTTGAGTATGAGTTGCATAAAGTCTTCATGATATGATGTGTTGATCATGCTTTAGCTTGGAGTTGATGGTTCCTCCTCGGATATGTGAACTTATGTGATTGCATCCTAGGTTGGGTTGTTAGTCCGTGTCTATTACCCTTCTCATGCTGTCTTGATTCTCATTCGAGGACGTATGTTCCCAAGGGGGAGATATTGTAATACCCCAAGCTTTCAAAGAATTTTAATTGCAGAACTCACATGAAGACAGTGACCTGTGAATTTTAATTGTAGATGGATTGACGGTCCGTAGGTGGGGACCGTCAATGGCACTGTGAACTTTCAGGATTTCCAAGTTTTTGAACCTTGACCAACGGAATAGCAGGACGGTTCATAGTTCAGTTGACCGGTTCATAGTTCAGTTGACGGGCCGTAGATGGGTTCCGTAGATGCCTTCAAGACTTAGCAAAATTTTCAGCCCAAAATGAACTTTCTGAATCAATTGACGGAAGAACAGGACGGTCCGTCAATTGATGTACGGACCGTAGATTTTGTCCGTCGATTGGCCCCGACAGTTTTTAAGTAAGGGCTTTTTTGTCATTTCCCTAATTGTTTACCTATTAAGCTAAGCCGGTTATACCCTTAATCTAAGACCTATAAATACTTTCTAAGCCTAATTCCTTTCATTCTAATTCATTCCTAAACTCTTCTCTCTCAAATATTTCTCTCTCTCAAAGAAACTCTCTCAACTCTCAAGGAAGAAGAAGAAAGCTTGAATCCTCCATTGAAGACTTTCAATCTTCTCCAATTTCTTGTGGATTGCTTTGAGGTATGATAGTATTCACCATTAGGAGTCCTTTCCTCCAATAGGCCCTTCCTCTTCTTCATGATTTTCAAAGGTTTACTCTAACCCAATTGAATTAGGATTTTGATCAATCATTGTGGTTTCTTTAATTATGATTTCAATTATTGATTTTATGATTTGTAGTGCACGATCTAGCGTGATAAAGTAACTTAGTGCATGAAGTAGCGTGAGTTACATGATTTGATGTAAAGATTACATGAACCCCTATGATTCGAAGTTAATTCTCCCCAATTTGATAATCTATGCTTTGATTGTCGGGTTGAGCTATGATATGATGAAGTTTATGAATTCTCTATGAAATCAAGCATGAATTATGAATGAATTGAGGATAATCTTATGAATTTAGCATGATCAAGTCAAAAGCATGATTTTCCTCTATTAAGTGAGTTCCTTCAAGTTTGGGTAAATTATCTTAATTATGGCTTTCTAAGCATGAGCTTGCATTAATTTGCATGATATGAGCTTAACTTGCATGAACCCATATGAACTCTATGATCTATGAACTATGAGCATGATGACCTAAGCAAAGATAAAGCTAATGAACTTGTGCATGTCTCATATAAAGTAAATGATGAATTAAGGGTGCTTTGAGAGTAAAGTACCAAAGTTATGATATGATGATGCTATGGTTGAGTAGTGAAAGGTTTTCTCACGTAATTCTCCCATTATGATAAAAGAAGAACAAAGAGGCAATTACCCATGTTCTTAAGGATCTATTCTAATGACGTAAGCTTGGACAAAGTCCATGGAAGATGAAACGTCTATAAGCATGATTTTAGCTTGAATTGGTAACCCTAGTTTTACCTTTTCATGTTTAATGATATGAATATGTTAATGACTAATCTGTGGGAATTATGCTTAGCACTGAGTGCATATTGAGATGGAAGCCCTCCCGTTAGTAGAGGCTGAGTCTTCTAGTGAAAGCTCTCCCGTTAGTAGAGGCCGGGTTTTCTAGATGGAGCTCTCCCGTTAGTTGAGGCCGAGTTTCCTAAAGCAATCTCTATCCCATAAACTATGTTGCCACCATAGGATGTTGTCTTTAAGTAGACATTAGCTAGTGGATCCACATAAGCTAAGATGTTCGTGGTCTTACCTTGGCATGTAGTACACCTCTTTTCGGTGTGGGTAGACACCGGATTCCATGTTGATAGCTCACATTGTCTTACATGTCAGTTAAGGCTTTTCCCCACAAGTTTTCTCATGATAAATAAAAGATTTAGCTTGCTTTGGCCTTGATATATGCTTTATGTTTCATGTTTCTCATGCTTATCACACTTTAAGTTTTACCATTGCATGTCATGATTATATGTCTCTCTAGCATGATTTATGTGCATTTGCCATCGTATTTTGTACTTAATTGTGCTAACGCATACTTTGGCCTACATTAACTTCTTTGGTGTAGGACGTGGTGATTCACCTTCCACTTGTGGCTAGAGCTTGATTAGAGATTTGATAGAAGACTTGGTGAGTCCTCATCTATCCGAGGACATAGCCTAGTTCTTATTTCCTTTCATGTATTTTCATATCAGTTTCAGATCTGTATTGGGTTACGTCCCATACCTTGTTCTTTATATTAGATTGACTTTGAGACATGAGATGTAGACTTTCGTTGTTTCTTTTAAAAGCTTTGATATGAAATCTCTTTTGAACTTTTATTCTCTATTATCTTGTATGTAATGTATGCTAAGTGGCTTGTATGAGGCCTCTCGGGGTCTTGTATGCCATGTCACATCTAGGGGGTACCTTAGGTCGTGACAACTACTAAACAAGGTATTGAATAATACCAAGGCTAATACATTCTACCAAACGACCCTTAAGTGTTTTAAATACACAGTCCACATTGACAGATCATCAACCTAATCTTCAAGGAAAATTAAACAAATGCACCCCTACTCCCACCCTTGTTTACCAGAGTTTGGAGCTTATATTAGCTTGGTAGCTAACATTTGGCTCAGGTGACGATTATTAGGAGGTCTTGCAAATGAACCATATTAAATTGAAAGTTCCAAATCTAGGACAAGGGTTATATGTCTTCTATGTGGGCTTTTGGAACATTTGGCTTTTGCTTTTCTTCTTAATAAGATAGGTGGAATGTTTCAATTAGAAAATGTAATAAGGATATCATCAGATTACCTGGAAAGGAAACTCCACCAGTTTAAGCAGATTTTCCAACTGTTACAGAATCTGATGACTAGCAACCTTCTTTTCAGTGAAGTGCACCCAAGAAGATGGAGAACAACGGAAAATAAATGCATACTATTCTTAGAAGAATTTTGACTTGTGATGCTAATTATCTGCCCACAGCGTTTACCACCCTTCATTTGCTGAATGTCCCAAGATATACACTCAAGCAAACTTGGTACAGTTTATGCAACAACCATCCCAAGTTCAACTAAACACTGCTTCACCAAGTCATCCTTCTCCTTAACCAACCTATCAAAGGTCGAGAGCAATTTAGCATTGCAAGAAAATAGTGGCAGCCACCTCTTCTCATTCATACAAAGTAGAGCCACAAATATGAGTGCCCTTCCCTTCAAAACTTCACTTCCCTGCTCAATTAGAGTCAACAGATTCAGAACAAGATTCTTGTCTTCGACCAAGACAAGAAGGTACCTTCCAACACTTGGAAGTGTATGACTTTCAAGAAGGGTCATGTTCAGAATGTTTGAGCAGATTTGTTGCTCTCGTGGATTACACTTGACCAGGCTTGAAACCATATCCTTGAATGAAATTTTTTCCATGACTCGTTGAATACTAGAAGGGTTAAAACGAACAAAACAAGCCAAGCAAGACCCTGCAGTCAGCCTATTGCTCCCCTGCTTTCCAGGAGCCCTAAATATGTAGCAGAGGTTAGTAATGACATCTTGGCTAGTGAAACGCGCTGACCAGTACCCTCCTTGACTGGAGATATTTTCAATTGTCCTCAGAGCATAAAGTTGAGTAATATCATCCTCTCCGTTTCATAAAAGTGATGAAACCAATGAAATTATTGGACTTGTAACCTACAATATTAACATTTTCATAAAGGAATGCTAAGACAAAATGTGAGGCTTTTCAATATGTAAAGATAGTACAGATGCTTGTATGATTTTCTCATATATTTTCCACAACCCCAAGAGAAATATCTTAACACACTTATTCATTTTGCTACTATATAGTGTTGCATTACAAGGGAATCACAAGCTTATTAGTTCATCCAGTAAAATATAGAGAAAAATTTGTAGAATCTTGTATGTATAGATTCTACAATATTTCGTGATGTGGGACAGATAGCTAATAAGGAAAATTGAAGTCTATGCCAAGTTGTCATTTTCATCCATCTTATTCTTCATGTTGGAAATTTGTCCCGTGCAGATTTATAGGACATGATTTACTACAAGACAAAAATTAAAATGGAGGGAGTAATAAACTTAACAAGCTGCACCAATAAGAAGTTACAGCAACAAAGATACCTACCAATAGGATGAGGGTCGGCTGTCCTTAGATGGAGATTCCATTGGTTTATTATCCCGAGCATGCAAATTTTGAGTAGATATATAAAATAGTAATTCGCCTAAAGCAGCCATGGAAAACCTTCTCACTATCTCTTGCCTGTCTCTCAGACCACAGTTAGTGCACCTAATATTCAAGAATTTGTCAGCTCATCCCCAATAAAAGTAGAGTGACGAATCAACAAGCCAATAAATGAAGCAAGTTGAGCACACAACAGAGAAACCTTGGAGTGACGAAGCATTTTGACTAGAACCAACATAATAGACCCATTGGTCAAGATGTTGGCTGCATCAGCATTGCTGCTCAAAAGCTCAAGTTATTTGATCACATTTTGCTTCTCCCCTGAGGGAGTATTCCCACTAGCAATACTGATGATTCTACTATTTAAAGAGTCTAATGGCTCCTTTGACATTTTGACAAAATCAGACAGTTGAGGTGCATCAAATGAAAGTGAAGGAATTGCAACTGAACCTTTATCTGATTTTCACCTAGGCATTACAGGTATGATTGAGAGATCAGATGGATGCCAAAGAATATCTGAAAGGTTCATAGATGGTTTTGAGATATCGAAGACATTCACAAAATTATCTTTAATCAAAGGAGTCTTTAGCTGAGGGCAATCATTTGGTAGCATAGCGGCCACTACATATTTAGAAAACTGTTCATGGTCAGATGTCCTTCAATAATCTGAGCAAGGTGTATTAACCACCATTGGTGTATCTGGATGTCTACTGTCAATATCCATCTCTTCAACATTACCCTCTATCAGATTTGGAGTTGAAGTAATCGACACAGGACTCTGAGTGCTGCCAGTTTCTTTAGGTTCATCTTGTGTATCATCCTCATTATTCTCATTAAAGTCAAGTTCCATGTCAGTATTTTCAACCTTAAAAGTTCAGCATCATTTTCAAAGTTATTAGGCAATGGCCTGCGGTAGTTCTCCTTCTAAGTAGCACAAAAGTTCAGAGCTTTTACACTAGATCTCAAATCTTCCTTCTCACCATGCTTTAAAAATGCATCTTTCATCAGAAGGACAACAGATTTAAAATTCTAGAAAAGCAAAAGAAAACAACTTTTAGTTACCAGTTCAAAAAAACTTACTTCAAATTGGCAATCCCCTATATAGTTCATGATCATAATAAGTTCCACAAACGCACCTGAAGGAAGCCTTGGCAACATCTGTGGGGAGCATTTAATGAAATTCTCTATCTTAAATGCTACACTTCTCCATACTGCACTAATGCCTATTCCTGGAACAATGATACGTTGATAAGTGATATGGCCTCTCCCTTCAGTGATAAGACACACATACACCTCCCATGAGAGTTGTGTTTCCAAGTACCAAAATATTCAGTGACCTGGTGTTTATGTCTCCATCTTCTCACCAGATTTTTTTGATCAGATGACGCCTCTTTGAGAATAAAGCATATCCAATCCAAGCTCTTCTCATTGAGCGCGACCCCGTCATCATATATCTGCTTCTCTCTATCCAGTCATACCATGAAACATTACCTGAGATCCATCAGGTGATTTGGCATATAACCAATAAACAGCCGGGACTGAGTGTTTATCCTCAAGTGGGCTAGAATCAGCGTACAATGATATGCATCTTTCAGGGAAAAATACCAAACAAGGATATGCTTGTTATAAGCATGACATTTGCCAATCCTAGCTCCTTGAATCATAACTACAACAAACTCAAACACACCCCATGAACATGAGTAATATACACCGACAATATTTCAACAGCAAGCCTTGGAGCAATGGTAAAGTTGTGTCCGTGTGACTGACATATAGGACATGGGTTCAAGTAGTGGAACCAGTCACTGATGCTTGGGTCAGGGTAGGTTGCTTACATACATCCCCCCTCTCTGTGAGTGTGTCTATTCCCCTGACCCAGCGTGAATGGGGATGCTTCATGCACCGGGCTCCCCTTTTTTATACAATTCTGCAATCTCATCAAAAAGTTCACTGCAAATTGGAAGGCTGACCTGCCAAGTGACAAAAACAAAGCAGGAATCATATCAGTTAACAAGTAGCGACGCTCACCCTTTTTAGTGCCTCTAGGAACAAGCATGCAACATCTGCACTGTTATTCCTTAACACGGTTAGAAAATGCTTAATAACCTCAGATACACTTGTCCCATGCATTGAAAGATGAGATAGTATCTCTGGAGCAAGATATTCCTGAAGATATGGGTTACATTGATGAAATATGTTAGCAGCTAATAAAGAAAATTAACGGTAAGATGGAGAGACATCATTAATGAAGCTGGTTATTGGGTGGATATTAAAGTCGTTAAAAGTAAGGGCAAAGACGGACCAAGCGATTGACGTTGGGGGTATTTGGGATCCGATTGGAACATGGAGGGTAGTGTTGTACCAATTTGTGTAGGTGAGGGGTAGTTTTTGCCCTTTTCCATTGAAACAATTAAACTTAGCCGTAGGGCTTTAATGGCCATCTAACAAGCAAGTATAGATCAGGTTTACAGGGTTTCCCAATTCTAAATCTAGTTTCTTTAATAATTAAAAGTGCTATAATATGAAGCATGATACTAAAAGTAATTGTTGTAGATGCAGGCTTTTTACAGTTTAAAGATAAATAATAATGTTAAAGCCATACCATATTCCTCCATACAACAGTCTGATGTGAGCTAGAGCTACGACGAATTAAGAGAAAACAATGAATGGGGGAGCAAACACCACTGGGAATATGTAGTTGGCCTTCAGCAAGTTTCCAGAACTTTTCATCTGGAGAGTACCCCAAAGCTTCTAGCTCTGTGGATGTAAAGGTTGCTTTCTTGAAAAGCCACCACTTTTCTGAAAAAATAACACAAGCCTAGACCAAGAAAAATAGCAAACTCAATTAACCAAAAGAGAAAATAGAAGGCACTAACAGGAGATAGGTGAACATAGATGTTTGGAATAATGCTTATCCTACATGCAAGTAGAGTTGCACGAATACCTTCTGGAGATTTAGTAGTCAGGAAGGACATAAGTATTTCAAACAAGGCACTGCGCCTGGAGATTAAGGAAGATATAGACTTTTCCAGGACTGTGCCAGAGTTTATGATAGAGTGTAAGCACCAGCAAACATGCGGATGCATGTTAAAAAGAAGAAATCCAATAACCTGAACAGTAAGCCAAAGAAGTTGTGTATTGGCAAGACTACAAAAAAGAATTATTCAAATTACATTATACCCACCTCGTCATCAATACTTCTAAAGTTTTTGAGAGTCTCTGCAAAATCTTTATGCAAGCTTTCAATGGAAATTTGCCTTGAAAATTGAAGTTCATACAACCTTTTCAAGTTAACAAGCAGTGAATATTCATCGTCACCATCCTGTGACAACAAAAATTGCACATTTGACCAAAATGCATCAATAAAACACATATTCCCCTTCAATTTATTAAGGGCACATAAAACAACTTCTTTTATTGCAGATTTACATTTGATAATGATCTCATCTTCAATACCCTTCAATATTTTAAGGGCAAAGTCCTGTAACTTCCCACGACTCTCAGTAGCACGAAAGTTCAGAACTTTTACACAGGATCTCAGAGCTTCCTTCTCACCATGCTTAAAAATGCTTCTTTCCTCAGAAGGACAGCAGATTTAAAATTCTGGAAAAGCAAAAGAAAACAACTCTTAGTTACTGATAACGCCCAAACTACACCTCCCTAAGAAAGTATAAGCGGTCGCTGTCAAATATAGAACCTAACAGAGGTTAGGGTCGATCCCATGAGGAATATGGTTCAGATTTAGGCTAATTAACGGTTAGTTGCGCGTTTAGTCAGATTATTTCTAAAAGAAGTAAAAGAGGGGGGATTTGCAATAATTAAAAGAAATAATAATTGATGATTCGATTAGTAACAAGTAACCAAAACACAAAACTTGCAGTTTAAGATATCAATCTGAGAGTGAAACTAGGGTTTATGTGTTCCCCATAAGCTCTTAACGCAGTAAACCTAACAATGGTAATTCTTTTCAATGTCTAGCATGCATGATTGATAAGTTATGTATCCCTAAGTGATTGGTCCTCTAAATAGGGAATTTCACTCCGCAACTTGGTCCGTCTACGTGTGTTGCTTTACCAACCCTTACCTTTGACCCAAATTAACCCACAGTTATTCCTAGGTTGGGTTATTAGATAGCAGATTATCGACGACTAAATCTCTGTTGTATAATCTCTTAGATGTTCATTACTACCTATACCGGATTAGCATGAATTAGGAGGTTTCTAACGTTGTACACCATTAGAAAACGTTCTAAATAAAGACATTTACAAAAGCATGCATAAACACATCCAAGAATTACAACATTATTAGTTTTACTTTTGTTATTTACTCATGGTTCTCACAACCCTAGTTGTGGATTTAGCTACTCATGCTTGTTTGTTCACAATTCATAATAGGATTTGAATAAATCATGAACTTACAGTGAATAGAGATGAATTCCACAATTTTTAATTGAAAATCGAAAGCAAAATTGCATAAATAAGCTTCAAGAATTAGTCTTCCCAAAAGATGAAAAGCAATTCCCAAAGTAGTAAAATAATATTCAAAAACTGGTCAACAACCCTAAAATGAAGTTTACATAGGGTATATATAAAAAATAAATCCTAATTAAACTAGGAAAAGGAAATCTGGGGAAATTTGGCTTGGGCAGTGTCATCTACGGTTGTCAACCTACGACTCATAGACAGACCTACGGCTCGTAGGTTCCAACCGTCAACAGCCGTTAGAAAAAATTTTGAGGGCTTCTTTCTACGGTTCTGATCTATGATTCGTTATTCCATGTACAACTCGTCCTGTTCTTCTGTCATTCAAGCTCTGCAAGTGACCCTCTCTGAAGTTTTCTACGGTTGGGCATCTACGGTTCGTAGCAGGATCTACGACCCGTCATCTTGGTCCGTCATTCCATACTTAGCCAATTTCTTCAGGCTCCAGAGCCTACGATCCCAACTGACGACTCGTCAATCAGTTGACGGTCCGTAGATTGTCTCGTACATCTCCAAAAATCCACTGCTGCTGCATCTTTTCTTCCCAACTACTCCAAAGGCCTATTCCCTCAATTTTAACACAAATAACATCAAATCTAATGAAAACCACTTAAGAAACATGCAAAATTCTAAGTTTAATGCATCAAAAATACCGTAAACTCGCGGTACATCAACACCCTCAACTTAAAATCTTTGCATTTCCTCAAGCAATAAAAAAGACTCTAAATGACACAAGTATACAAGCAACCCAGACTTCAAGCAATCACGCAACATTTACCTCAATCTTCCACCTCTTTAGTCATTCTCAACTAAGTGCGCATTCATTGCAAACCCGACAAGCTAACTCATGTGGATCAAATACATGACATCGACATACCAATAGACACACATACATACACATACAACAATTCACCAAGACATCAACTTTCCAATAATCACAACTTGTGCCCTCACTACAAAGAAATCCCTTTTGCACACATAATTTGACTTATCAATCTCGGGACTTAGTATACACTCACGCTCAGAACGAATTCAATACAATCTGTGCACAATACCATAGGCTTGCCCTTATCTTCTTTACTTTGGCTTTCCAAACTTCTCACTAGAATCACTATAGGACTTTATTGTCTTGTAACGTAGGCTCGGGGTTAGGTGTGGTATATATATGGATATTAAGTGACTTTACCCTACCCTCCTTGACATCTAATTTGGCTCGTTACCTTTCTTTTTCTGCCACTTTTCATTCTCTTGTTTGCTTATACTCTTTTCCCTATGACTTTTATTAGCTTGAGTGTGATTTCTTTTTTATTACACTTCTTTTGATTCTTGTCACTTCTTTTTGTTGCTTCACACTCTAATTTATTTTTTTTATTTTTTTCGTTCTTGTACGCTTAGCTTCCTTTGCTCTACACACAACTCTATTCATACTTTTTTTTTCTTGCTTTCCTTCATAATAGCCACCCTCAACTTACACATTTAGTATGAGCGTACACATTATCCTTAGAAATGACCAGGGCCAGAATTTAGGTTACTTTGCAGTAGCCACCCTCAACTTAGGCTTTTGGCCTATGTTGAGGGCACAATGTCCACGGAGGGACCAGGGCCAAAACAAATATTTAACAATACTTTAAAGGGAAGGTGAACTGGGTGTAAAGAAAGAATGGTATTCATTAGGCTCAAACATTTGGACCAAAGGGAAAGATTTTTTTTCACAAGATTTGTTGATTTATTTTAGGCTTGAGTGGACTTAATAACAATCAATGGCCTATGATCACCTCCTGGTGTTTAGTTCAAATTACCTTAGCAAGACCAACAGGGCAAGTTCTAGATTGGCACATCTTATATGAATAATCAAAACTCTCACACTCACATGGCACCTTATTGCAATTGTCGAATCATCAATGAACCCAGTTAATACTATAGCTTAAGTAATAGTGTCATACCGATACTACATCATGTCATGCAAAGATCCAACACATTCAACTCATTCAGTTCATATTCACAGCACAAAGCAAAAATTTGAAAATTGGGGGATATCAGTTTCATGCACACTAAAGCAATCATGCTTTATTTCCAGATTACTTATACACAATCACAATCCTAAACATGCCGGTTCAACAGAAATTTAAACAGTTCCTTAGGGAAAAAGAACACAAGCAAGAAAACCCCAAGGAAGGATTTATAAGTTATGCTACTCAGACTTCACATTAACACAAAACCCATTTGCCCCACCCCCACGAAGAAAACAGTACAATGTCCTCAATGCACAAGAAGAGTAAAACATCGGGTGAGACAAACCTGTGGCGCATAAGCGCCGAAAATCACTCAAGTGCTGGTGGGTCCGGTAGCATGGAACCCACGGGATCATCAAGTAGGGCACCATCAGTAGTACCCACAGTAGTAGTGTGGGGCGCACCATCAGTAGAAAGCCCCGAACCAGACGCACCGACTGTCATCGCCCACTCACGCTCCTATAGCATTTGCTCATCAATCAAGGACTGGCGCTGGGCAGTCTCTAGAGCCCGTCTCTCTCTCTTGTGGGCTTGTCGCGCCTCATTCGGGTCTCCCTTAGTGCTAACACCAGAACGGGTACGCTTACCTGCCCCACGAGAGGGCTCAGTAGCCCGCTGCTCTCCTCCAAATAGTGTAGTCTGCACTAGATCATCTGCATCAAGCTCTGGTGTAGGTGTCGAAACAGCGGTCTCCACAGCAGTCAGGGCAGTAAGATCAGCGCGGAGACTAGCTAGCTCTACCTGAAAGGATGTAAGATCAATCACCGGTCCAGGCTGGGACCTCTCCATCATCCGGCTCTCAAAAGCATCTATCCGCCGATTAACAACAAGAATCTTCGTATCCACCATCTGCTCTATCCGGACCTCAGACTCCTCTACTGATCGCTGCATCCACAGGCGAATATGATGTAGTAGAGCCGCCATCTGAGCCTCTAACCGACTCACCCTAGCTATGGGGAGGAGAGCAGCCCCTGTAGGAAGTGGAGCCCGGGGTGTGCCTGCTGTAGAAGTTGAAGCAATAGATGGGGGCACAGACCCCTGTGGCTCATCTATAGGTGCGGGAGCTGTATGATCAACCTGCTCGGGCGCCAAGGCCTCCCCCATGGGTGGTAGCTCCACCTGAATACCCTTGCGCGGTGCGGCAGGGTTTGTGTCATCCCTAATAAGACCAATATCCATGGTCTTAGACACTCAATATAGGAGTCGGCAAAGTAAACAGGGACCCCCGCCTCTCGACACAATCTAAAGATAAGGCAAGGAAAGGGCATAGTAGTCGTCTTTCGAAAAGCTCGCTCATGTATCTCAGCAATAATCACACGGGCAAAATAAATCTCATGCCCTTCCATCAAGTATGCAACTATAACAGCCCGGTCCCAAGTCAGGTGGTTGTCTGCCGCAGTAGGGAACAACCGAGTATGCACAATCGACCACCAAAATTTTGCAGCAAAGCTCAGTGTGGCCTTCTTGATCGGAAGGGTCATATCTTGGACCCACTCAACATGTACTCCCTGATAAGCAATGTGCCCCGCTACCCATCGAAGCAAAGACTCCCTCTGTGCAGCATCTCATAACTCTACTGTGAATCTGTTGCATCCTGTAGTCAAACTCAGCCGTGTTGATGGGCTGAGCATGTGTAGGACCGTAAATAAAACGGCGTAGTGTGGCCTCTGAGATGTCTACAGGAATGTCCCGGACTAGAGTAGACTGGAGTGGAGGCTGCTCTAATGGTTTCGCCCTCCGGGGCAGAGTCTGCAGTACGGTGGCAGCATAGGACGCATAGAACACACGAACCATGATCGGACTATACCGAGTAAGAGTCTCAGCCATCCACTCACAGCGATGCTTCCTGAATAGCTCATGTATCTGGGAATAGTATGGAGGCTACGTGTAAGAACTCGCTGCTCTTCCTCTATCTACCTAGTGGACTTGTTTTGGGCATTCTGAAGGATGGCCCCTTGGTACATACGAAACATGCCCGGGACACACCATAGGTTGGGCTCTCCTGCAACCCGAATGGGGTGTTCATCTCTATCAGCATTATCCTCTGGACCAGATCCAGAGGCAGAGTCGGAGTCAGAGTCAGACTCCGACTCTGAGGCAGAACCAAGCTCAGACTGGGCTGCAGGTTGTGGACTAGGGGCACCTCTGCTAGGAGTGTCCGCACCACTCCTGCTCGAACTCTGCACCTCCTCATCAGACTGTGAAGTGGCCTCCTCATCTCCGGAGGGAGACTGCTCCGGTACCGGTACTATGGCCGTTTGGTGTGCCTGTTTCCTAGTCATCTGGGGTGACCTAGAAGAGCTAGCTCTCAAAGGTGGGTCATATTCGGACCCACTCTGCTCCTCCTCAGAAGCCTCATCTATAAGCAATCGACGTTGAGCCGGAGAAGCTGATGTTTGGGCCTTCCTTTTATAGTGTTGTGTTACTTTTGGAGGCATTGTACCTGCAAAGCCATCATTAGTAACTAACAATGAAAAAACAAAGCAAGAAAAGAAAATAAGAAAGAAAATAAAAGAACAGAAGAAAAGAAAAATTACTGCTACTGTATTTGGTACCTACGGGAAGGAACTACGAACCGTAGAAATAACTACGGGCCGTAGACCTGACCGTAGATAGGGGAGTCCTATTTTAAACTTTCTGAAGTTCAATTAACGGCCTGCACGATGGTTCGTCAACTGATCTACGGTTCGTAGATCGAAACGTCAAAAATGACTTGGCCTAATATGGGGTGAGACAGTTTGGTGGGAGGGACCTACGGTCCGTAGGTTGCCCTACGACCCGTAGGTCATGGTCGTCGACCACACAGTGTCATTTATACCAAGTTTTACCCACAAACACCATTTTAAACAAAGCAAACAACACTAAATCAAGCTAAGCAACCTAGAATCACAACAATGACGAAATCATAAGGCTCCCAGTAGACTCTTTAACTCTTGAAGCACTAAATAGATGCAAACCCTAGGTCCAAAACACAATCAAACCCAAATTCATGCATCATTAGGATTACGTAGTGCAGTACCCACAACATAGGACACCTTATGAGTAGTTTAAACTAAGCACAATCACAATTTGAACAAACTAATTACCCAGGGCAATAACCAAGCCAATTTCAAGTTCAGTAATTAAAGTAAATGGCTAGTAAAAAACATACCTGCTATGTAGTGTACGAAAAACTAGTAACCATGCAAGAAGAAGACTCCTGGACCCACACAATGATGAAGGAAAATAGTGATGATGTTGGAAAAGAAAAGAAAAGAAAAAGGAGAAGGGAAAGAGGAACTTGGTGGGGAGTATATGTAGATGGGAGAGGGGGTGAGTGAAAGGGTGTATTGGTAGATGGAGGGGTGGAAAGTTGAAGGGGTATAACGGTTGGGAGTAGAGGGAAATGGGGGAGGAATTTGAAAAATGGGGATTTTATAATTTTGAAACGTGGGTCGGGTCAAATTAAACCCTGACTGCCATCTACGATTTCCCGTCGACGGGTCTTATGTGGTTTGATGGTCCGTCAATCTATTCCGTCAATGCTCCTCCTTATAACACAACAAAATTTCTAAACATACCTGGGGTCTACGGTTGCAATCTACGGCCCATAGATTGAGGTACAGCTCGTACTGTGCTACCGTACACTTAAAACTGCAGTTGCTCCATAACATTCAGGTCTACGGATGCCATTTACAGTTTGTCATTTGAGTTACGATCCATAGATGGGACCTATAGACCCTTCTACACTTAATGTTTTGTACGATGGATGCCATTTACGGTTCGTCATATGAGTTACGATCCGTAGATGGGACCCGTAGACCCTATTACACTTAATGTTCTGCAAAACCTATCTTTTTTTTCCTACACATGTCAGAACCATTAGGACTTCCCTTTGTTTTTATTGACTCTATTTGACACGGACCCTATACTAACCTATTCTAGCCAAAACTAAGAATCAAGAAAAAGACTAAATAACAAGAAATTACACAGAGAAAATCTTAAATTGGCTAGAAACTACAGCATGGGTTGCCTCCCAAGTAGCGCTTGATTTAACGTCGCGGCACGACACAGTTTTTTTCTTGCCTACTCAGACTTTGACAAGACTCCATATCTCAATTAGCTCATTTACCGTCTCCTGATGGCCTACATAGAGTTTGATCCTCTAAACATTCACCTTGAATTTGGTCCCTTCCTTGTTTTCAAGTTTAACGGCGCCATGTGCAAACATTTGGACAACTCTGAATGGTCCCGTCCATTTTGATTTGAGCTTGCCAGGAAATAACCGCAATCTTGAGTTGAAGAGGAGTACCATATCACCGGGAGCAAAACTGTGCTTTTTGATCTTTTGATCATGGTACTTCTTTATCTTCTCCTTGTACAAGGCTGAACTCTCATAAGCTTTGAGGCGAAACTCATCCATCTCATTCAGCTCCGTCAACCGTTGACTTGATGCAGCACCCCAATCAAGATTCAGCTTCTTGAGTGCCCACATCGCCTTATGCTCAAGCTCTATAGGTAAATGACATGATTTACCAAAAACAAGTTGGTAAGGAGACATACCTATGGGAGTTTTGAATGCAGTGCGATAAGCCCATAGAGCATCATCCAGCTTTCTTGACCAATCAGTACGGTGTGCATTCACAGTCTTTGACAGAATCTGCTTGATCTCTCTATTGGACACTTCAACTTACCCACTTAACTGTGGATGATACGAAGTTGCTACATTGTGATGAACACCATACTTTTCTAGTTGCAAAAATGGAAACCTCCATCACTGATTATTGCCCTTGGTGTACCAAACCTAGAGAATATGTTCTTTTTAAGAAAGGCGGTGACACTTTTACCTTCATTGTTTGGAAGCGATATAGCTTCCACCCATTTTGACACATAGTCAACTGCTAGTAGGATGTACTTCATGCCATTCAAACTCACAAACGGACCCATGAAATCAAGGCCCCATACATCAATGAGTTCAATGACGAGTATTGGATTCATATGAAGTTCTTACCTTGTTGAAACACCTCCTTCCCTTTGGCATCGATCACATGCTTTGGCGAAATCATGGGCATCTTGGTGAATTATAGGCCAGTAATACCCACATTGTAAGATCTTGTGAGCAATCCGGATGCCACTATGATGACCACCAACAGGGGAAGAATGGCAAGCTTCCAATATACTCATCATCTCTACCTCAGGCACACAGCAACGAATTATCCCATCAGCACAGACACAGAACAAATATGGCTCCTCCTAGAAAAACTTCTTCACATCAGACATGAACTTCTTCCGTTGGTGGAATGATAGGTCCGAGGGCACCACATCGCTAGCCAAATAATTGGCAAAATCTGCAAACCACGGAATAAGATCAAAAGAAGCAGCAAATACCTGTTCATCCGAAAAAGCATCATTAATCCCTAGGCCATCAGCCAAATTTGCATAGCTTCATCTTCTAATCTGGATAGGTGATCAGCCACTTGATTCTCGGTTCCTTTCCCATCTTGGACTTCGAAGTCAAACTCTTGTAGCAATAGAATCCACCGGATCAGCCTTGGCTTAGCATCTTTCTTCCCCATGAGGTACCTCAACATAGAATGGTCAGTATGTACTATCACCTTGGTGCCCAGCAGATAGGATCGAAACTTCTCAAAAACGAAGACGACCGCAAGCAAATCTTGTTCAGTGACCGTATAGTTTTTCTGGGCAGCATTCAATGGTTTGCTAGCATAATATATAGGAAGCAGTATTTTCTCGCACCTTTGTCCCAAAACTACTCCAAGTGCTACTCCGATCACATCGCACATAACCTCAAACGGCTTCTCCCAGTCTGGTGAGATGTTAATGGGTGCAGAGGACAACTTCTCTTTTATTGCTTCAAACGCCCTCAAGCATGCTTCATCAAAGTCGAACTTTGCCTCCTTTTCAAGCAGTTTGCACAAAGGATGTGCAATTTTGGAGAAGTCCTTTATAAATCTGCTATAGAAACCTGCATGCCCTAGAAAACTCCTAATACCTTTTACAGAGATGGGAGGGGGTAATGTTGCAATCACCTCTACTTTGGCCCTATCCACTTCAATAACTTTCTGGGAGATTCGATGGCCCAACACATACCTTCCTTAACCATGAAGTGACACTTCTCCCAATTTAGCACAAGGTTGCACTCTTCGCATCGACGCAACACTTCACCTAAATGCAACAAACAATCATCGAAAGAGTTACCAACAACAAAAAAATCATCCATAAATACCTCAATGGTGTCCTCCACCATGTTTGAGAAGATAGACATCATGCAACGTTGAAACGTTGCCGGTGCATTGCAGAGTTCGAATGGCATCCTCTTGAAAGCGAATGTACCATAGGGACATGTGAATGTAGTCTTTTCTTGATCTTTAGGGGCTAAGAGATCTGATTATATCCCGAATATCCATCCAAAAAGCAGTACCACCCTTTCCCAGCAAGACGATCTAGCATTTGATCCATGAATGGCATAGGAAAGTGGTCTTTCTCTGTCCATGCATTGAGTTTGCGATAGTCAATGCAGACTCTCCAGCCTGTGACAGGCCTCATAGGAACAAGCTCATTTTTAGCATTTGGAACCACAGTGATTCCTCCCTTTTTAGGCACGCATTGGACTGGGCATACCCATTTACTATCAGCTATGGGGTATATCACACCGGTGTCCAACCATTTGATAATTTCTCTCTTTACCACCTCTTGCATAGGTGAGTTCAACCTTCTCTGATGCTCCACACTAGTAATGTTCTCCGGCATGAGTTGAATTTTGTGCGTGCAAATCCCTGGTGGGATATCGATGATGTCCGCAATCGTCCATCCGATCGCCCTTTTGTACCACTTCAGCATCGCAACTAAAGCCTCCACTTTCCCTACATTAAGGTCAGCAGCAATAATAACAGGCAATGTGTTGTTCTGACCTAAGAATACATACCTCAAGTGGGTTGGAAGAGCTTTCAAATCTAACTCCTGGGGTTCATCAATGGATGGTCTTGCAGACGGGGTTTTTCTATTAAGTAAATCCAGATCCAGCTTGGGTTGATGACGATTGATCACACTCCCATCTAATTCAGCCACCAATGCATCATATTCAGGGATTCCATCGCCTTCCAAATTCATGATTACAGCCGCAAGTGATTCAACTCCTAGCCTTTCCTCGATGGGCACCTCTGGGTTGGGCTCCTCCGCATAACTCACCACTGATATAGCCTTGATGTCACTATTGTGCTTCATTGTTCTGCAAATGTTGAAGGTAACTTCCTCATTGTTTAAGTGAAACTTCATCTGCCCCTTTTCTAGATCTACCAAAGTGCGTCCTATTGCAAGAAACGGTCTGCCCAAGATTATGGGTACTTCAAAATCCACTTCATAGTTCAGAATCACAAAATCAGCTAGAAAGATGAATGCCTCTACTTTCACCAAGACATCATGTAGCACTCATGTTGGTTTCTTTACCGTCCGGTCGGCCATCAGTAGCCTCATTGCAGTCGGCTTGGGGGCTCCCAAGCCCAATTTTTTTAACACGAAAAGTGGCATGAGGTTTATGTTTGCACCCAAATCACAATGTGCCTTTGCAAAGTGCATCATACCAATAGCACACAGGATGGTGAATGCTCCAGGATCTTCCTTCTTTTGCACCAGTGACCTTGTTGCAATGGCACTACAATGCTGCAACTTGTCATCTTCCTCTAAGCTTGTAGCTCTCTTTTTGGTCACCAAGTCTTTCATGAACTTCGCGTATCTCGGCATCTGCTCTAAAGCTTCAATCAAAGGAACATTTATAGATAACTTTTTTAACATAGAGATGAATTTTCTATACTTCCCTTCTTCCGTCTTCTTAACCAATCGTTGTGGAAAGGGAGGTGGAGGTCTTGGCATGGGGATGAACTTTTGGGTTACTTCAGCCTCTACCTCTTTTTGATCTTTGGGTAGTTCTTCTACCTCTTTCTCACCTTCATCAGACGGCTTCGCACTTTCCACTTCTGTTGGCATGGGTGGGTCAATGGTTTGTACCCCACTTCTGGTCGTCACTGCCATGCACTGCCCGTCATTCTTGAGATTGTGCACGGTGTTGCTGTGAAGTGTTCCTTTTTGATGCGGATTTGCATTCACCGACAGTTGGTTCAATTGCTGCTCTATTTGCCGAATTTTCACTACATGTGACTCCACCTTTTGCTCGATGCTTGAGATATCAGTCCGCATTTCTTTCACATTGTCATCTGTGGTATCAAATCGCCTCATCATCTTGTTCATCATATCTTCAATGCGAGTCATATGTACCGCTCCTATCATTCCTGTTGTACTGACCGTCTGGGTTGTAATTGTTGTTACGATTGAAGTTCCCTTCGCGGTTATATTGTCCTTCCCTATTGTAGTTGCCATAATTTTGACCTTGATTTCCTTGACCTTGGCGCCAATTCTCCTTATCAGATCCTTGGGCGTTGGTTCGAAAACTCCTCGGCTGTTCATTCACAAGATTTGCATCCTCCTCATATGTGTACCAATCATTTGGTGGTACATTCTGTTGATATTGGATTATATTAACCTTCTCTGTATTACCACTCACATGCTTTAGTACTAGGCCCATTTCAGTTCTTAGTTGCGCCAACTCTTCACGGAGTTCATCGTGAGATGAATTTTCAGCAGCTTGTATTGAGAAGGTACTCTTCGTCGGAGATGACGCTCTAGTGCTCCATGCCTTGTTGTTTTTCGAGATCTTCTCAAGCCTCTCCGCAATCTCCAAGAAAGTCATTGATCCATAAGATCCACCTGCAATAGTATCAAGCACCGCCTTACCGTTATCGTCCATTTCGTGGTAGAAGTATTCCTTGAGTGGCTCATCATCGATGTGGTGGTTTGGTACGGCCCTCATATAGCTTGTAAATCTATCCCAAGCACAGCTGACGGACTCTCTCGAAAGAGTTTTGAAGTTGTTGAGTTTTTCCTTGAGATTCAGCTTTCTTGAGACTGGAAAATATTTCTCAATAAACACATTACGCAGCTCATTCCATGTGAATATAAAGTTGTATGGGAGCTCATTTAACCACACAGTAGCGTCTCCAGTTAGAGACAGTGGAAATACTCGTAGGCCAACCACGTTCGTGTCAAGATTTGGATTTCCCATGCTGCTTTTGCAAATGCTAGTCACCTTTGTCCGGTGAGCATGAGGATCTTCCAATGGTAATCCAGCAAATAGCCCCCGAGCAGTCAGCATCTGCATAAGGTTGCTTGTAATAACAAATGTGAATCCATGTGGCAGTGGAGGAACAACTAGAGCGTCAGTCGATCCTGTATCATTATAATCCACTTCAAAGTTGCGGCGAACATCAGGTGCAGGCTGATGTTGTACTTGAACTTGTTGAGGATTCTGAGGTGGAACCACAACTCCTGGCGGTTGAATGTCAGGTACCTCTTGGCGGACTTTGCCATTTGGATCATCTTCGTGACTAGGTTGTTGACCTGTTGTAGCCATTCTTCTCAGAGTTCTTCTTAGCTCAAGATCATAAGGAGTCAGGGGATTGCCTTGACTGCGTGTATTTGGCATACACTGGAACTATGAGCTGTAGAAAAATAAAAAACAACAATAAAACGTAAATCTAGAAATAATTGACTAAAAGTGCACTAACAAAATTAGTCTAATCTAAAAACCTTATTCCCCGGCAACGGCGCCAAAATTTGATACCGCCCTAAGGAAGTATAAGCGGTTACTGTCAAATATAGAACCTAACAGAGGTTAGGGTCGATCCCACGAGGAATATGGTTCAGATTTAGGCTAATTAACGGTTAGTTGCGCGTTTAGTCAGATTATTTCTAAAAGAAGTAAAAGAGGGGGGATTTGCAATAATTAAAAGAAATAATAATTGACGATTCGATTAGTAACAAGTAACCAAAACACAAAACTTGCAGTTTAAGATATCAATCTGAGAATGAAACTAGGGTTTATGTGTTCCGCATAAGCTCTTAATGCAGTAAACCTAACAATGGTAATTATTTTCAATGTCCAGCATGCATGATCGGTAAGTTATGTATCCCTAAGTGATTGGTCCTCTAAATAGGGAATTTCACTCCGCAACTTGGTCCGTCTACGTGTGTTGCTTTACCAACCCTTACCTTTGACCCAGATTAACCCATAGCTATTCCTAGGATTGGTTATTAGATAGCAGATTATCGACGACTAAATCTCTGTTGTATAATCTCTTAGATGTTCATTACTACCTATACCGGATTAGCATGAATTAGGAGGGTTCTAACGTTGTTAACCATTAGAAAACATTCTAAACAAAGAGATTTACAAAAGCATGCATAAGCACATCCAAGAATTACAACATTATTAGTTTTACTTTTGTTATTTACTCATGGTTCCTACAACCCTAGTTGTGGATTTAGCTACTCATGCTTGTTTGTTCACAATTCATAATAGAGTTTGAATAAATCATGAACTTACAGTGAATAGAGATGAATTCCACAATCTTTAATTGAAAACCGAAAGCAAAATTGCATAAATAAGCTTCAAGAATTAGTCTTCCCAAAAGATGAAAAGCAATTCCCAAAGTAATAAAATAATATTCAAAAACTGGTCAACAACCCTAAAACGAAGTTTACATAGGGTATATATAAAAAATAAATCCTAATTAAACTAGGAAAAGGAAATCTAGGGAAATTTGGCTTGGGCATTGTCATCTACGGTTGTCAATCTACGGCTCGTAGACAGACCTACGGCTCGTAGGTTCCAACCATCAACAGCAGTTAGACAAAATTCTTAGGGCTTCTTTCTACGGTTCTGATATATGATTAGTTATTCCATGTACGACCCGTCCTATTCTTCCGTCATTCAAGCTCTGCATGTGACCCTCTCTGAAGTTTTCTACGGTTCGTAGCAGGATCTACGACCCGTCATCTTGGTCCATCATTCCATACTTAGACAATTTCTTCAGGCTCCAAAGCCTACGATCCCAACTGACGACTTGTCAATCAGTTGACTGTCCGTAGATTGTCTCGTACATCACCAAAAATCCACTACTGCTGCATCTTTTCTTCCCAACTACTCCAAAGGCCTATTCCCTGCAATTTTAACACAAATAACATCAAATCTAATGACAAACCACTTAAGTAACATGCAAAATTCTAAGTTTAATGAATCAAAATACCGTAAACTCGCGGTACATCAGTTGCCAGTTCAAAAAAAATTACTTCATATTTGCAATTCCCTATATAGTTCATGATCATAGTAAGTTCTGCAAACGTACCTGAAGAAAGCTTAGGGCCTTGGCAGACATCTCTGGGGAGCATTTAATGATATTCTCTATCTTAAATGCTACACTTCTCCAAACTACACTAGTGCCTCTTTCTAGAACAACGATACATTGATAACTTATTTGGCCTCTCCCTTCAGTGATAAGATACAAATACACCTCCCATGAGCATTGTGTTTCCTGGTACCAAAATATTTTGCGACCTGTGTTTATGTCTCCATCTTCTCACCAGATTGTTTAAAGCATATCCAATCCAAGCACTTCTCATTGAGCGCGACCTCGTTATCATATTTCTGCTTCTTTCTACCAAGTCGTACCATGAAACATTACCTGAGATCCATTTGGTGATGCGTTAAGATTTGACTATAACCAATAAATACCCGGGACTGGGTGCTCATCTCAAGTGGGCTACAATCAATGTACAATGATATGCATCTTTCAGGGCAAAATAGCAAACAAGGATGTGCTTGTTATAAGCATGACATTTGCCAATCCTAGCTCCTTGAATCATAACTACAACAAACTCAACACCCCATGAACATGAATAATATACACCGACAATATTTCAACAGCAAGCCTTGGAGCAATGGTAAAGGTGTGTCCGTGTGACTGACCTATAGGACATGGGTTCAAGCAGTGGAACCAGTCACTGATGCTTGGGACATGGTAGGCTTCATACATACATACACCCTCTCCTCTCTTTGAGTGTGGCTCTTCCCCTGACCCAGCGTGAATAGGGATGCTTCATGCACCGAGCTCCCCTTTTTTATACAATTAGTCTACCAAACATTTTAACCAGATCATTATCAAATTTTGAAGTTAGACTTCTCTTCTGCAATTTCATCAAAAAGTTCACTAGAAATTGGAAGGCCGACCTGCCAAGTGACAAAAATAAAGCAGGAATCATCTCAGATAACAAGTAGTGATGCTCACCCATTTTAGTACCTCCAGGAACAAACGTGTAACATCTGCACCGTTATTCCTTAACACGGTTAGTAAATGCTTAATAACCTCAGATACACTTGTCCCATGCATTGAAAGATGAGATAGTATCTTTGGAGGAAGAAATTCCGGTAGATATAGGTTACAGTGATGAAATATGTTAGCAGCTGATAAAGAAAATTAACGGTAAGATAGAGAGACATCACTAATGAAGCTTGTTATTGGGGTTAATATAATTGCCGTTAAAAGTAAGGGCAAAGAAGGGTCAAACGGTTGATGTTGGGGGTATTTGGGGTCCGGTTAGTACACGGAGAGTAGTTTTGTACCAATTTAGGTAGGTGAGGGGTAGTTTTGGCCCTTTTCCTTTGAGACAATTAAACATAGCCATAGGGCTTTAATGGCCATCTAATAAGCAATATAGATCGAGACTACATGGCTTCCCAATTCTAATTCTAGTTTCTTTAATAATTAAAAGTGCTATGAAGCATGACACTAAAAGTAATTGTTCTAGATGCAGGCTTTTCTACAGTTTAAAGATAAGTAATAGTGTTAGAGCCATACGATTATTCCTCCATACAACAGTAAGATGTGAGCTAGATGATAACGACACGGATAACATGGATCACATGAAAGCCTTAGAGGAGCTTGATGGACACAAAGTAAAGGCATATAATGTGTGGAAGGTCCATCAACGTGAAGAGAAAGAAGAAAGAGGTCATTTGTGTAAATGGTCATCTCATAAATTCAAGAATGCACAAAAGAAGGCAACCAAACAAGGCCCTTATCTCATTAAGGGTAAAATTGTAAAGAAAATGTTTTCTTTTTTTTATTAGTATAAATAGTAGTTTTTTCATTTTGGAAGACTCAGATTATAAAGAATGCTGAATGTTGAATGAAGAAACTCTTTCAAGTGTAGTTTAAGGGTTGAATCCCTTTAGTTTAGTATAGTTTTGTGTAGCTAAATCTAGATTATTGATGGGTGGATTCCCATTGTTGATTTAGGACTTCTTGACCTTGATTTCACTTGAGATTGCTCATTTGTGGTTCAATTTGATTTGTTTCTTTTCGAATTCAAGTTTCTGTTCTTCCTTGGTTGATTGTTTATTCAATTAGCCTTTCTTTCTTCTCTTCTCGTCTCTTATTTCTCATTTATCTTACTTTTGTGTTGTTTAATTCCGCATTTTTTTTCAATTGCCTTTTTCATTCTTATCATTTGGTATCAGAGCCTAGGTTTAGATTTGTTTCTACAAATCTAGTCTTGGTTTGCAAAATAAAAAAAATCCAAAAATCCAAAAAAAATTCATAAAAAATTTTTGTTTTGATTTGTTGTTTTTGACAATAGATTATTGTTCCCTAGTTTTTTTTTAGTTTAAGTTTCAAATTTCGTTCGATTTGGAGTTGTAAAAGTGAAGTTGGATTTGAGCTTTTGAAACTTTTCAAATTTTAAAAGTGGGTCTTGTGATTGAAGAGAAATTGGAGGTTAATAACCATTGGAGTTTGTTCTCTAAATCAAGGAGAAGATAATCCTAAAGTTTGAGCTAATTTCGAGTTGTTTTGAAGATATTGGAATTAGTAGGTGTTCTTGGTGTTCTTCAAGTTGTTCTTGAAGAAGAAGAAGGAAAAAATGACTTTTGATCCAATATTTTCAAGTCAAAAGTGGGCCAAGGTGTTTTTGGGTCCATTAGTGGAAACTAAAAAAAAATCGAAATTCAAAAAAAAAATATTGAATTTCAAAAAAATAAATAAATAAATTCCACTTGGACTGCCACGTTTAGCAGTCAATAGAGTCAACTACCAACACAGAAGCCACATCAGCGACAGCTCAGCTGTGACTGCAACATAGAGAGGTACAACTCTCACCTGCAGCACGTGAGGTACAACTTCAAATAGCAGGTTTTGGTTTCAGCCTCATAATTTGGCTAAGTATGGAAGTTTTTTGGGCCTAAAATTTTTTCTAAGTGTCCAAATTCACTTCTTCTTCTTCTAAACTCATTTTTCTTCCATTCCTCAACTATGTAACAACTAATTAACATCTTCAATTACTTGTTAACTAGTTTTAATCATCCAATCAAAGTCTTACTAGTGATGAACTTCTTTGAGGCTTAAAATTTTTTCTAAGTGTCCAAATTCACTTCTTCTTCTTCCACACTCATTTTTCTTCTATTTCTCAACTATTTAACAATTAATTAACATCTTTAATTACTTGTTAACTAGTTTTAAAACATCAAATCATTTCTTTGATCCTTCAAATTAAGTAACAACAAGTAATTTTTCTACTTTTGTTACTTAGTTTGTTTTGAGTTTGTGCTTCTTTCTGCTAGTTTTCTCATCTCAATTCGTTGATAACCTTCTTGATTCAAGTCCATTAGATTTTTTGTGTCTTTCTTCTTTCAAGAGTCACAAGAATCCACTCCACCACAAGAATTAGTATCTTGTGAATTGATTGGATAAAGGAGTTCTCTATCAACTTTGGGAAGACGCTTTAGGAAGGTGAGTGTGAGATCAAACACGAGAGGTGTGAGGAATTTTGTCACTAACCTTGTTTGCTAAGTTTTGTAGGCACCAAAGGTGATTACAAGGAAGAATGTCATCCATAACTTTCGAATATTATGGAGATGACATTAGTGAATACGCTTGTAGCAATATGAGCTACGAGCATAGTGAAAACAAGTTTTGTAAGGGCTATGATGGTCCTTATCAGCATGGTAATGGGTCTCTTGAGTATGATGGTGATTCCTATGAGGGCTATGATGGTTCATCGATTGATGAACAACATAGTGGTGAAAACTACTACTCCGGAGACGATTATGAGATGAATGGAGCTTATGACTCATGTGATGACATTGAAGGGGTAGAAGGATCTTATGGAGTCTACCATTGTGAAGATGATGGTTCTCGTGCTTTGTACCATCGCTATGATGGTGATGTGAGGTACAATTCTTTCTCTCATAGGTCTTACGAATCCTTTGAGCGGAATCTAGATAGAAATAGAAGTTGTGGGGTTGAATTTCCTTCCTCGTCTTGTGCTACTTCCTATTCTAAGAAAGAAAGCATAGATGTTTGGACGAGACCATTTCAAATTCATCGTGTGGACCATAGAAGAAGTACATTCCCTACTTCTCGAAACATGATAACTTATTCTTCTCATCCTAGTTCCAATGTTTCTTGTTCTCCATATGATGATGAGGTTGGAGGTAGAGTGGGAGGAAAACTAAGCCATGAAGTCGTAGAGTTAAGAGAATCCTTTACCACATTGAGGGAAGATTTTGATGATTTCTTGCGGATGTTTGAAAAGGTCAAGTCTATGGTACAAAAGAGGCAAGTTGTTCATCATGAAGATAAACCTAAAGAGTTACCTTTGGAAGCAAAACAAGATAGTCCTTATAAGGAAGACACTAAGGAGTTGAACATTGAAGTAAAACACCCACCCCTTGTGCACCAAAATGGAAGTTCAACTTGAAAGGATCTTCTAACCCTTCACAAGGAATCCTTGGCACTTGTCCTAACTCCCATAAAATTGAGAGACAAAAGATTGAGAGGAGTAAGGGTGTGAAAAGTGACAACTCTAGAGTGGAAAAAGGAGAGGTTGGGTGGAGTGATGTGAGAGGGTTGTCACATTCTTCTCCTAACTCATGTAACTTTTCTTTCTCTAGTTGTTTGAAAACTTGTGCAGGTATCCTTGGAAGCAAGCCTACTGAGGCACATCAAAACATGAAGAATCATGAGGTTCTTGAAAGCATCCACAAGGAGCAAATGTGCTCAAATGTTGATAACAAAGGTGAAGACACTTCATGTTATGAGCTACAAGGTAAAAATGCTAATTCTTGCACTTCCTTAAGCTTGGAAATTCATTGTTTGACTAGCAGCCAATTGAGTATAAGTGATAGCTTGATTTCATGTGAGCTTAATGATTCTTTGCCACATAGTGATAATGCATTTGTTGAGAGTGTTCATACACTAGTTGATCCTATTGATGACCAAATAGATTCTTCTTGTAAGATCAATTTGTGTCTACCTAGTGTTGACACTTTTGTCTTGAGTGATATTACATTGGCATGTAGTTCTTTGCCATGTTCTGATAATGTACATGTTGAGAATGTGGATACACTAGTTGATCCTATTGATGACCAAATTGATTCTTCTAGTAAAGTCAATTTGTGTCCACCTAGTGTTGATACATGTGCTTCAAATGATACTTCATTATCAAGTGATATTGGTGTTGATCAATTTGTGTGTAATAATTCCTTTTTTGATGTTGACATGACTAATAATGGTGTAATGCATAGTGGTGTGTCTTGGCATGATAGAAGTGTAGTCCCTCTTGAAGGCTACCAAGTGATTGAGAATCCACTATGGTATAATGACACACTTTTTGAAGATGGAACTCTCTTCTTGGAAGATGATAGTACATCTATAGAGGGTGTATGTTCTCCAAAGAGCCCTTCATCCTTGTGTGACCCCATTCTTGATCACGACCTTAATGCTTGTGGATCAAAGTGTGACTCTATATTTGGGCACACTTTGGATGAAGTTCATTTATGTAGCACGTTTCTCTATTACTTGTTTGCATATGACGATGCTCATGCATTTGAGTGGAGTATGATATTCAAAGATAAGGGTGCCAACTGGACAAAAAAAGGTGTGTTTGATCCTTGTTCATGGATTTCCTTTCCATTTGACCCCGGTAATGAGTTGAATTGTGGCACTTGTTTAGTGATGCTTGATCAAGATGACAAGAACAATTTGGAGGATTTTGTTGGCACCTTTCCCTATGATGGAAAGTTCTTCTTGAGGGTTTACAATCCACTTGAGGGGCCTACATTATGTATGGGAAAGGGTAGTTTTCTAAGCCCTTTCTTTACTATCTCTTTGTGTATGATCTCGTTGATTGTGCATCTTATGGGGGTAGGAGTTATTTCTCCAGAGAAGGTGAAGTTTATCTTAAATTTGTCATGTTATCTTTGTCTGTTCCATCAGATGATGTAATGAGTGCTAGGATCTGTGAACCTAATTGTGATCTTACATATAGGAACACCTTAGATGACCCCGATGTACATGACACCTTTCTCTACTATCTCTTTGCATATGATGAGTCTCATACTTATCTTAGATGTGCATTGTATGTGGGTCAGGATTTCATTGAGGTCTATCCACAAACGCACCTGAAAGAAGCCTTGGAAAACCTCTGTGGGGAGCATTTAATGAAATTCTCTATCTTAAATGCTACACTTTTCCATACTTCACTTATGCTTGTTTCTAGAACAATGATACGTTGATAACTGATCTGGCCTCTACTTCAGTGATAAGAAACACATACACCTCCCATGAGAGTTGTGTCTCCTGGTACAAAAATATTCTGTGACTTGGTGTTTATTTCTCCATCTTCTTACTAGATTTTTTTGATCAGACGATTCCTCTTTGAGAATAAAGCATATCCAATCCAAGCTCTTCTCATTTAGCGCGACTCCATCATCATATTTCTGCTTCTCTCTATCCAATCGTACCATGAAACATTACCTGAGATCCATCTGATGATGCCTTAAGATTTGACCTATAACCAATAAACAACCGGGACTGAGTATTTCTCTAAAGTGGGCTAGAATCAACGTACGGTGATATGCATCTTTCAGGGCAAAATAGCAAATACGGATATGCATCTATGTTATAAGCATGAAATTTGCCTATCCTAGCTCCTTGAATTATAACTACAAACAACTCAAACACACCCCATGAACATGAATAATATACAGTGACAATATTTCAACAGCAAGCCTTGGAGAAATGGTAAAGTTGTGTCTGTGTGACTGACCTATAGGTCACGAGTTCAAGCAGTGGAACCAGTCACTGATGTTTGAGTCAGGGTAGGCTGCTTACATACATACACCCCCTATCTTTGAGTGTGGCTCTTCCCCTAACCCAGCGTGAATGGGGATGCTTCATGCACCGTGCACCCCTTTTTTATACAATCAGTCAACCAAACATTTTAACCAGACCATTATCAAATTTTAAAGTAAGACTTCTCTTCTACAATTTCATCATAAAATTCACTAGAAATTGGTAGGCCGACTTGCCAAGTGACAAAAATAAAGCAAGAATCATCTCAGTTAACAAGTAGTGATGCTCACCCTTTTTAGTGCCTCTAGGAACAAACATGAACATCTGCATCGTTATTCCTTAACACGGTTAGTAAATGCTTAATAACCTCAGATACACTAGTCCCATGCATTGAAAGATGAGATAGTATCTCTGGAGAAAGATATTCTTGTAGATATCGGTAACGGTGATGACAAATATTAGCAGCTGATAAAGAAAACTAACGGTAAGATGGAGAGACATCATTAATGAAGCTGGTGATTGGGGTTAATATTAAAGTCGTTCAAAGTAAGGGCAAAGAAGGGCCAAACGGTTGACGTTGGTGGTATTTGGGGTCCGGTTGTTACACGGAGGGTAGTTTTGTACCAATTTGCGTAGGTGAGGTGTAGTTTTAACCCTTTTCTGTTGAAACAATTAAACTTAGCCATAGGGCTTTAATGGCCATCAAACAAGCAAGTATAGATAGGACAACATGGCTTCCCAATTCTAATTCTGGTTTCTTTAATAATTAAAAGTGCTATAATATGAAGCATGATACTAAAAGTAATTGCTCTACATGCAGGCTTTTCTACAGTTTAAAGACAAACAATAGTGTTAGAGCCATACTATTATTCCTCCATACAACAGTAAGATGTGAGCTAGAGCAGCCACGAATTTAGAGAAAACATTGAATGGGAGAGAAAAAACCACCTGGAATATGTAGTTGGCGTTCACAAAGTTACTAGAACTTTTAATCTGGAGAGTACCCCAAAGCTTCTAACTCTTTGGATGCAAAGGTTGCTTTCCTGAACAACCACCAGTGTTCTGAAAAAATAACACAAACCTAGACCAAGAAAAACAACAAACTCAATTAACCAAAAGAGAAAATAGAAGGCACTAACAGGAGATAGGTGAACATAGATGTTTGGAATAATGCTTACCCTACATGCAAGTTAACTTGCACGAATACCTTCTGGAGATTTAGTAGTCCGGAAGGACTCAAGTATTTGAAACAAGGCACTGTGCCTGGAGATTAAGGACGATATAAATTGTTCCAGGACTGTGCCAGAGTTTATGATAGAGTGTAGGCACCAACAAACATGTAGATGCATGTTAAGAAGCAGAAATCCAATAACTTGAATAGGAAGTCGAAGCAGTTGTGTATTGGCAAGACTACAAAAAAGAATTATTCAAATTATAGTATACCCACCTCGTCATCAATACTTCTAAAGTTTTTGAGAGTCTCTGCAAGATCTTTATGCAAGCTTTCAATGGAAATTTTCCTCGATAATTGAAGTTTATACAACCATTTCAAGTAAACAAGCAGTTAATATTCATCATCACCATCCTGCAAGAAAATAAATTGCACTTTTGACCAAAATGCATCAATAAAACACACTGTCCTCTTCAATTTGTTAAGGGCACATACAACTTCTTTTATTGTAGATTTAAGCTTGATAATGAGCTCATCTTCAATCCCCTTCAATTTGTAAAGGGCAAAGTCCTGTAACTCCCCACGACTCTCAGTTACACAGAAGTTCAGAGCTTTTACACAAGATCTCCGAGCTTCCTTCTCACCATGCTTTAAAAATGCCTCTTTCATCAGAAGGATAGCATATTTAAAATTCTGCAAAAGCAAAAGAAAACAGTTTTTAGTTACCAGTTTAAAAAAAAATTACTTCATATTGGAAATTCCCTATATAGTTCATAATCGTAATAAGTTCCACAAATACACCTGAAGGAAGCCTTGGCAGACATCTGTGGGGAGCATTTAATGAAATTCTCTATCTTAAATGCTACACTTCTCTATACTGCACTAATGCTTGTTTCTGGAACAGTGATACGTTGATAACTGATCTAGCCTCTACCTTCCGTGATAAAATACACATACACCTCCCATGAGAGTTGTGTTTCCTGGTACCAAAATATTTTGCGACCTGGTGTTTATGTCTCCATCTATTCTTACCAAATTTTTTTGATAAGAAGATTCCTCTTTGAGAATAAAGCATATCCAATCCAAGATCTTCTCATTAAGCGTGACTCCGTCATCATATTTCTGCTTCTCTCTACCCAGTCGTACCATGAAACATTACCTGTGATCCATCTGGTGATGCCTTAAGATTTGACCTATAACCAATAAACAGCCGAGACAGAGTGTTTATCTTAAGTGGACTAGAATCAACGTACAATGATGTTCCTCTTTCAGGGCAAATTAGCAATAAAGGATATGACTATTTGTTATAAGCATGACATTTGCCAATCCTAGCTCCTAGACTTATAACTACAAACAACTCAAACACACCCCACAAACATGAATAAATAATATACACCAACAATATTTCAATAGCAAGCCTTGGAGTAATGGTAAAGTTTTGTCCGTGTGACTGACCTATAGGTCACGGGTTCAAGCAGTGGAACCAGGTCAGGGTAGGCTGCTTACATACATACACCCTCCCCCTTCTCTTTGAGTGTGGCTCTTCCCCTGATCCAGCGTGAATGGGGTTGCTTCATGCACCAGCACCGGGCTCCCCATTTTTTTATTCAATCCATCAGCCAAACATTTTAACCAGATCATTATCAATTTTGTAAGTAAGACTTCTCTTCTGCAATTTCATCAAAAAGTTCACTAGAAATTAGAAGGCCGACCTGCCAAGTGACAAAAATAAAGCAGGAATCATCTCAGTTAACAAGCAGCGATGCTCACCCTTTATAGTGCCTCTAGGAATAAGCATGCAACATCTGCACCGTTATTCCTTAACACGGTTAGCAAATGCTTAATAACGTCATATACACTTGTCCCATGCATTGAAAGATGAGATAGTATCTCTAGAGCAAGATATTCCTGTAGATATAGGTTACAATGATGAAATATGTTAGTAGCTGCTAAAGAAAATTAACAGTAAAAAGGAGAGACATATGAATAAATCTGGTAATTGGTGTTAATATTAAAGCCGTTAAAAGTAATGGCAAAGAAGGGCCAAACGGTTGACGTTGGGGGTATTTGGGGTCCGGTTGGTACACGGAGGGTAGTTTTGTACTAATTTGCGTAGGTGAGGGGTAGTTTTGTCCCATTTCCATTGAAACAATTAAACTTAGCCATAGGGCTTTAATGGCTTATGTGAGCCAAAAATACATATCTTTAATCATTATTTACCTCATATTTAGTATTTGCATTTGTCCTTTTTGAGCATGAATTTTATGGATTGTTCTAAATAATATATTTTATTTGTAGGATTAAATTGATGTGAAGATGAAGAAGTTTGGAGCTACAACAAATTAAAGATGGAAGGTTGAAAAAGGAAAATCAAGCAGACACCTTAATGGATTAAATTAAATATAATAATATATATAATATATGAAGTGAAGTTGATGAAAGAATATGAATTGTCGTGGAATGCTGCCACATGTCAATAAATTGAAGGCAGTAGTAGCAAAAAGAATTGAGGCGCAACACAGTTTCGTACGGAATCCAATTCCTTTAGGTTTTGGTTCCCAATTTGTTTTGAACTCAATATTTTATTTAGAGTTTCCTACATCTATAAATAGTCCATAAAAATAATTATTGGGGGGGAGGGGGTTCACAAAGCTTCCAAAACTTTTGAAGAATGTATTCATCTGGTGAGTACCCCAAAGCTTCTAGCTCTGTGGATGTAAAGGTTGCTTTCCTGAACAACCACCACTGTTTTTAAAAAATAACACAAACCTAGACCAAGAAAAACAACAAACTCAATTAACCAAAAGAGAAAATAAAAGGCACTAACAGGAAATAGGTGAACATAGATGTTTGGAATAATGCTTACCCTACATGCAAGTTGATATGCACGAAGACCTACTGGAGATTTAGTAGTCAGGAAGGACTCAAGTATTTCAAACAAGGCACTGCACTTGGAGATTAAGAAAGATATAGATTGTTCCAGGACTGTGCCAGAGTTTATGATAGAGTGTAGGCACCAGCAAACATGCAGATGCATGTTAAGAAGCAGAAATCCAATAACTTGAATAGTAAGCCAAAGCAATTGTGTATTGGGAAGACTACAAAAAAGAATTATTCAAACTACAGTATACCCACCTCGTGATCAATACTTCTGAAGTTTTTGAGAGTCTCTGCAAGATATTTTTGAAGCTTTCAATGGAAATTTGCCTTGACAGTTGAAGTTCATACAACCGTTTCAAGTTAACAAGCAGTGAATATTCATAATCACCATCCTGCAACAACAAAAATTGCACATTTGACCAAATTGCATCAATAAAACACGTAGTCCCCTTCAATTTGTTAAGGGCTCTTACAACAACTTCTTTTATTGCAGATAATGAGCTCATCTTCAATCCCTCAATTTGTTAAGGGCAAAGTCCTATAACTCCCCACGACTCTCAGTAGCACAAACGTTTAGAGCTTTTACACAAGATCTCAGAGCTTCCTTGTCACCATTCTTGAAAAATGCCTCTTTCATCAGAAGGACAACAGATTTAAAATTCTGGAAAAGCAAACGAAAACAGCTTTTACTTACTAGTTCAAAAAAAAATTACTTCCTATTGGCAATCAATATTCAATTCATGATCGTAATAAGTTCCACAAACGCACCTGAAGGAAGCCTTGGTAGACATCTGTGGGGAGCATTTAATGAAATTCTCTATCTTAAATGCTACACATCTCCATACTGCACTAATGTTTGTTTCTTGAACAATGATACGTTGACAACTGATCTGGCCTCTCCCTTCAATGATAAGATACACAGACACCTCCCATGAGAGTTGTGTTTCCTAGTACCAAAATATTCTGCAACCTGGTGTTTATGTCTCCATCTATTCTTACCAATTTTTTTTTATCAGATGATGCTTCTTTGAAAATAAAGCATATCCAATCCAAGCTCTTCTCATTGAGTGCGACCCCGTCATCATATTTCTGCTTCTCTCTACCCAGTCGTACAATGAAACATTACCTGAGATCCATCTGGTGATGCCTTAAGATTTGACCTATAATCAATGAACAGTCAGGACTAAGTGTTTATCTCAAGTGGGCTAGAATCAACGTACAATGATATGCATCTTTGAAGAAAAAATAGCAAACAAGGATATGCATCTTTGTTATAAGCATGACATTTGCCAATCCTAGCTCTTTTAATTATAACTACAACCAATTCAAACACACCCCATGAACATGAATAATATACACCGACAATATTTCAACAGCAAGCCTTGGAGCAATGGTAAAGTTGTGTCCGTGTGATTGGCCTATAGGTCAGGGGTTCAAGCAGTTGAACCACTCACCGATGTTTGGGTCAGGGTAGACTTCTTACATACATACACCCCCTCTCTCTTTTATTGTGGCTTTTCCTCTGACCCAGAGTGAATGGGAATGCTTCATGCACCGGGCTCCCCTTTTTTATACAATCAATCAACCAAACATTTTAACAAGATCATTATACAATTTTGAAGTAAAACTTCTCTTCTGCAATTTCATCCAAAAGTTCACTAGAAATTGGAAGGCCGACCTGCCAAGTGACAAAAATAAAGCAGGAATCATCTCAGTTAACAAGTAGCGATGTTCACCCTTTTTAGTGCCTCTAGGAAAAAGCATGCAACATCTGCACCGTTATTCCTTAACACGGTTAGCAAATGCTTAATAACCTCATATACACTTGTCCCATGCATTAAAAGATGAGATAGTATCTCTGAAGCAAGATATTCCTGTAGATATAGGTTACAATGATGAAATATGTTAGCAGCTTCTAAAGAAAATTAACGGTAAGATGAAGAGACATCATTAATGAATTAAAGCCGTAAGAAGTTCAAAAGGTTGACATTGGGGGTATTTGGGATCCGGTTGGTACACTGAGGGTAGTTTTGTACCAATAAGCATAGGTAAGGGGTAGTTTTTGGCCCATTTCCATTGAAACAATTAAACTTAGCCATAGGGCTTTAATGGCCACCTAACAAGCAAGTATAGATCAAGACTACATGGCTTCCCAATTCTAATTCTGGTTTCTTTAACAATTAGAAGTGCTATAATATGAAGCATGATACTAAAAGTAATTGTTCTAGATGCAGGCTTTTCTACAGTTTAATGATAAATAATAGTATTAGAGACATACTATTATTCCTCCATACAACAGTAAGATGTGAGCTAAAGCTGCCACGAATTTAGAGAAAATAATGAATGGGAGAGCAAAAACCACCTGGAATATGTAGTTGGCATTCACAAAGCCTCTAAAACCTTTCATCGGGAGAGTACCCCAAAGCTTCTAGCTCTGTGGATGCAAAGGCTGCTTTCCTGAACAGCCACCACTGTTCTGAGAAAGTAACACAAACCTAGACCAACAAAAACAATAAACTCAATTAACCAAAAGAGAACATAGAAGTCACTAACAGGAGATAGGTGTAGATGTTTGGAATAATGATTACCCTACATGCAAGTTGACCTGCATGAAGACCTTCCGGAGATTTAGTAGTAGTCAGGATGGACCAAAGTATTTCAAACAAGGCACTGCGCTTGGAGATTATGAAAGATATAGATTGTTCCAGGACTGTCCCAGAGTTTATGATAGAGTGTAGGAACCAGCAAACATGCAGATGCATCTTAATAAGCAGAAATTCAATAACCTGAACTGTAAGCCAAAGCAGTTGTGTATTGGCAAGACTACAAAAAAGAATTATTCAAACTACAATATACCCACCTCGTCATCAATACATCTGAAGTTTTTGCGAGTCTCTGCAAGATCTTTATGCAAGCTTTCAATGGAAATTTGCATTGACAATTGAAGTTCATACAACCTTTTCAAGTTATCAAGCAGTGAATATTCATCATCACCATCCTGCGTCAACCAAAATTGCACATTTGACCAAAATGCATCAATAAAACACATAGTCCCCTTCAATTTGTTAAGGGCACATACAACAACTTCATTTATTGCAGATTTAAGTTTGATAATGAGCTCATCTTCAATCCCCTTCAATTTCTTGAGGGCAAAGTCATATGACTCCCCATGACTCTTAGTAGCACAAAAATTCAGAGCTTTTACACAAGATCTCAGAGCTTCCTTCTCACCATGCTTAAAAAATGCCTCTCTCATTAGAAGGATAGAAGATTTACAATTCTGGAAAAGCAAACGAAAACAACTTTTAGTTACCAGTTAAAAAAAAATTACTTCACATTGGAAATCCCCTATATAATCGTAATAAGTTCCACAAACGCATTTGATCTTGTCTTTTAAGAGAATAGAGCTCAAGGTTCATATGAACAATGATTTAAAGTAGATAGGGATTTTTGCTTTGTCAGACATAAATTGGCGAAGAAGCTGTGGATAATTCCTCATCATAGCAATGGTTATAGCATGCTTCGAACATTCAAACACGTCCTGGCAATTACAACATAAGCACTCAAAGAATTCAGTATCCCGGAGTAGTATGGCTGAAGAACACCAATATAATTTGTCATTGACAAAGAACACTAAAGAAGGAACCTATATCTGAATAGTCTAAATAAACTTTGAACTTGAGGTCAAACTCTATGACTGCAAAAAATCAAGACAACGACATCTAGATATTCATTCTGCGTACAACTTTGAATGATGTCCCTATTGAGCAAACAGAGTTACCGTCTATGTTCCATGGTACATGAAAATAATCTTACTGCTCACTCTATTATCAAACTCCAAGTATAATAAAACGTCTTAATGTTGTTAGAAAAATGTTAAAGATGGTAACATGATAATATACGAAAATGGCACCTCTTCCACTGAATAATACTAGTAAGTAATCTGGATGTATTTGACCAGCTGACCTGATTAAAGACAAGCATACAGTTCAAGAAAAATTGCAGCACAAAGACACTGCTAAAATAGTACAGATCTACCAGGTTGCAGAAATATCACTAACTTATTGATTCACAAGCACTTTCTTCGAATCCATACTCAACTTAATATAACATTTATTAAGAGTCTCAGAGAGTATCAATAAGAAGAACTAAAGAACCTCACCTTTTATGCTTTAGTATAATATTGTTTTTTATTATCACTAGCAGGAACAATCTTCTCCCCAACTGCCTTCCTAATTGACGCAAAAAGCAGCAGAATTAGGTTTGTTCCATCTACATCACTTAGTTCAGCTGATAGCTCTTCTTCCAAGAGCATAAGACAGGATACGTTTCCAATCCTGTAAGGACATAATTTTCAAGCGAATATTTTCCTCAACCACAGAACACACTCAGGGATCTAGGATAAGAAGGAGATTCTTCTTAAGTTTTCCTATGATAAAATAGGATTATAGCTGTCAAATCAATAAAAATAGAAAATGCCTAAAGGCAAGTTTTAGAAAATACTAGTCTAACCAAACTACAGATAATTGTATTACAGCATTAATACTAAAAACCACATGGAAATATTGGACAAATTCATAAATTATATAGTAACTTATAACGTCTTTAAAACAAAGTTGATCCACTAGAAGACTAGGCTCACTGAAAGTTGTAGGGAGCTACTCTAACCAAACTACAGACATCATATGGTCATAGCAATTCCATTCTTAGATTAAAAGATAGTGTACATAACGTACTTTCATGGCATCCATATACTCCCAGATATCATCGATGACATACATACTCAGCCTTTCATCTTTTGAAAACTCTCCCAATACACTTGTATTAAGATGAACCTCAGAAGAATCAGCATTATCCCCTGGAAATTTTTCGTTATCAGTACACTTGTATTAGAAAATCCTCAAGAGTTTAGGTTTCACTTTATGTAAATCTTTTTAAAACTTGCAGTATGAGAAACTTATGATAAGTACTTATCTGAGTTACTGTAAATGTTAATCACTCAAGACCTATAATTCTTCAAGAAAAGATCTGAACTGATAATCTTGTAAGGAGGGTCACTCCTCTACCCTTCTCCACTTAAATACTAGACTTACGCTTGGCGCAAGGCTCCATGACTCCGTCAAAACATCACAAAAAGGATACCAAGAAAGCATTCATCCAGGTTTTCAAACCAGTGGTACAACTTCGAGAAACCATTTCACAAAGCATTCTACTAGTAGGCGATACCTACATTTAGCTTCAAAACTAAGGCAGTGAAAGACAGGGAGAGACAACTGTAACAGTATTAGCTTGAAATAATCCACAAGAGCACTATGGAAAGCAAACCCATTCCAAGAATTCAGAAACTGAAGAAGCAAAAAAAAGGATATTATACAAAACCCCCCAAAATAAAAAAACATTTCCCAGAACCGGGTAAGGTAAGATTTAATCATAAAGGAGCAAAAAAAAAACTGTTTCACGAAATTCAGTTTTGTACAATTCAAGATTCAACCCAGAACACAATTTAAGATTCAAGATTTAACCAGAAGCACAATTCAAGATCAGACCCAGCTCCACATTGAATCTGAAGTCATAAACAATCATTAATTATCATAAGAATGACTACCCCAATCCAAGATTCAAGACACTTTATATATAAAAAGGGTTGAATTAAAGTTGGAAAAAAACATCTGGGTTAGGGAACAACACCCAAAAGAACAAGAAAATGGAGATTCCTATATAACCCTCAATTCAAGCATCAGCTTATCATAAGAATGACGTAAAACAAAGAGCACAGCAAAATTTTATGTGTATAACCACTCAATTCAAGAAGGAAAAGGAGAAATTGTGAAACCTGAAGTTGCTCAATAGGGAAAGGGCTGTGTTGAACATCCTCGATTTCATCATTTTGGTCTTGCATAGCCTTCTAATTCATGTGCTACTGCTCCATTGCTAATTTTCTTGATGCTAGTGATAGTAACAGATGCGTTGAAAGAGGTGGAAGAATGGAGGCAAAAGGAAATATTTCAAATGCCTGATGAGCCGCCAAAAATACCAAACTAAATCGTGCTTAATAAGCTGTGTAAAGGAAAATTTAGATTAGTCTAAAAGCCCGTTTTGATTGGCTTAAAAAAGTAGCTTTTAAGTCAAAAATAAAAAATCAAACTAAAATGACTTATAAGTCAAAAAATAAAAAATAGGGGGAGACCTACTTTTGGTTTTTGACCTACTTTTGGTTTTTGACTTATTTTAAGTCATTTTAAATTTATTTTAAGTCATTTTTGACCTTGTCAAACACTTCCTAACTTATTTTAAGTCATTTTTGACTTATTTTAAGCTATTTTTAATTTTTCCTAACACTTTCAGAAGACAAAAACTGACTTAAAAGTAAGTTTGACCAACTTTTAAACCAATTCAAACACCCTCTAAGCCTTTTGAGTTTAACTTGTATCCTTATCATTATTTAGATTAGATTCTATTTTGTTATATATGCTTTTATTTTCTCTGTCACTTCAGTTTCACTAGTTTAAGAATTTTGCTTGGTCTTGGTTCCCTTTCGACCTCAACTTAATTCCATTTGAGGGTGTAGTTTGGTTGACATGAAAATTTTGGTACTGTTGCTGGGAGTGAGGTTTAGAGACTTAGGGGTCGTTTGGTTTGAATACAAGTTATGTTGGGTTTAGGGCGGAGCTACACCCAAGTAAGGGTGGTCAGCCAAACACCCTTCGTCAGAAAATTAGACTGTGTATATAGATAAACTATTATCTAATATTTGGATATATTAAAAATGAACACCCTTAGACACAACGAAGGTTGTTGGTCAGACTGTAAGCATGCGAATTTTTACCTCCCTAAGGTGTTGGGTTTGATCCCAAAAAATCAACAGAAATAGCTGTCTCCTAATCTTTATGTTTCTATCCGTAAACTTCTATAACACTTAATTCAATAAATTGATTAACCTAATAATTGAAATTTCATTCTTTTTTATATTTTCGATCCATATTAAGTGGATTATTAGGTATAACATACTCTCAAAAAATTATTTTTAAAGATTATTTTTCACTATTATTCTTTTTATTATTTCTAAACTATTCTTTTAGAAATTGTAAAATAGTTAAGAATCTTATAAAAAGAAAGGATAAATATGGAAAAACAAGTTTCAATAATTTTTTTGAACTTTGAAAATCTAGTTTTTTCATGAAAAAAGTCTCAACAATTCACTTAATATGAACTATAGGGAGTATATTGAACTAGTAGCTAAAATTATTTTTGTTGACTTTTCTCCGTTAGTTTTGATTTATACCATTCATAATTTTATAATTTTAAGTTTTCGTATGATTTATTTATTAAATGATGTGTAATTTAATTTTTAAATTTGGGTGCACTCACTCATCAGTAAAAAAAATTTGTGCACCCATTCTGCTAAAAAAAAATTATTCACTATTTTAAAATTTGAACACCCTTGACGAAATTGCTGGCTCTGCCACTGGTTGGGATTAGTTATGTTGGGATAAGTTATATTAGGATAAGTTATACTGAGATTAGTTATGCTGGGATTAGTTTTTTGTTTTTTGCTTGTTTGGTTTGTCATATTCAAACTTATATTTACTGCATAATTTCTAGGCGAAATGGATTGATAGACCCTTGTACTTGTATGAATTTGTATTATGAACCCTCTTATTCTATACTTTGTCAACTGGACCCTTAAACTTATTAAAACACAATATTTGAAACCCCTCTGACCATTGACCAAACCTATGTGGCATAAATATTGTTGAGTTGGAAAAATGTGTGAATACACTCGCTTCCAAACGCGTAAATACACAACATTATATTTTAAAATATTTTTTTTTTTAAAAACATTATTTTTTTAATTAAAAAAGATTATTTCTTCATTAACCCTCTCCCACCCCACCTCACCCCAGCCCCACCCCACACCAACCCACCCCACCCCGATTTCTCTTCTTCTCCAACACTCTTCCCACCCCTAACCCTACATTTTCTTCTCTTCTTCTTCAACAAAATCACCCACCACACTCATTCTCTTCTTTTTATTCGAAGTTGCTCGTCATACGCTCTTTTTTTTCTTCTTCTTTTCCAACCCACTCTTCTCTTTGCAACAAATCAAAACCTCGCTCCTAATTTCTTTTTTCAGCCCCCTTTCTAAATTTGTAGTGTTTTTTATTTTAAAAGTTAAAACCATTGTTTGTGTTAGTTGGATTTAAAGAGAAGGTATGATATGGATTAACGTAAAGGGTGATGGTGAGTTGTGAAAAAATTGAAAACTCCATTGATAAGCTTGAAAAAGCTTGAAGAACAACAAATGGGTCTTATGAATTTATGAAATTAATTCAAATTTGTGATTGGGGCTTGTTGTATTTGTATTTATGAACTTGTTGAAATTTCAAGTCAAATAAAGAAGAATTTCATCTATTTGACATGAATTTGGTGCTCAAATTGTGAACATATATGAAGATTGAAGAACATGGCTATTTAAAAATTTCCAGAATTTATAAAAGTTAAATATTTGATTTTTTTATTTTCTTAATACTTAATTTCATACGTGTCATTGAAAAATGACATGGAATTACACGTGTAAGAGGTTGGATTATACACACAGTGATTGATGAGAAAAGGGTTTGAAATACTGTGTTTTAATGAGTTTAAGGGTTTAGTTGACAAAGTGTTGAGTAGGAGGATTCAGAATATAAACGCATACAAGCATAAGAGTCCATCAGACCATTTCGCCTAATTTCTAAGAATAAGTTGTTTGTTCACAAAAAGACCCTCCACCTTATTTAGTTTTTTGTTTCATTTTCTTTGCAAGCTTTAGCTATTCATTCTTAAAAAATAAAATTTCCATCTTATTTAGCTTAAATATTTTTGTGTGTACATTTCCATGATTGTGCCGTGTGTTTTTAAAATTAAACTTTCATCTTATTTAACTTAAAATAAAACTTCCATCTTATTTAGCTTTAAAATAAAATTTTCATCTTATTTAGCTTTAAAATAAAACTTTCATCTTATTTAGTTTTAAAATAAAGCTTTCATCTTATTTAGCTTAAAAATATAACTTCCATTTTACGTTTATTAAAGTAAAAGATATTTTATTGTTAAAGTTATCTACATTTTAATTGATATATAAAATATAATTTTTAAGTGAGTAATAAATTGTTTAATAAAAAATATGTAATTTAGTAGTGGAGTGAACATTTTAAGAGAAATCAAACTATAAATAAACATAAGAATTAGACAAATAATTTCAACTTATAATATATACATATATAAAAATAGTATTTATAAAATGTGATTTTTTAATAGAAAAATATATTATCATAAAAACAACAAATAATTAAGGTTGTCAATGTTATTGTAAATATTGTTAAAAATTATGTTAATATACATGAATGTAGAGAGGTGTATAAAAGAGAGTTTACAGGGGGTATTTTAGTGATTTTACATGCTTTATCCAGGATAAGTTATCCTGAATTACTATTCCACCCACATAGAGGGATAACTTATCCCAAGACTAATTGTTAATCCTGGGATAAGTTATCCCAGTCTTTGCAAGTAGAGGTGTCAAAAATGAACCCAAACATAAGTAACCCGCCCAACCCGCCCATAATTTTAAGGGTTGGGCTCATGATAATTTGAGTTGGGTTCAATCTCAACCCATTCAAGTCTTAACCCATTTTAAGAGAATTTTCAATTGAGCCCAATTCAATCTCCAATTTCAACCCGTTTTAAGACTTTTTATTTGCATTGATGTAATGTATGTTCCTATATTGAAGGTATGAATTCTTATCTATTTAATATCTTTTAGGATTTATATATATCCATTTGTAACTTTTTTTTCAAAAAAATCTTGAGTTGAAATTCAAATTGTGGTTATAAAAGTTAAATATCAATATGTTAAAATTATTGAGATTAAGTGAGTCAAATTGGGCGGGTCAAGACCCAACCCGATTTTTAGCCCATTTGGGCCCAAAGTAAACTTGGGTGGGTCAAGACCCAACCCGATTTTTATTTCAATCCATTTTAATATCTCCAATTTCAACCCAACCCACCCATTTGACACCCTTATCTGCAACCAAACAACGAATTAAAGGTCACTCAAAAGTTATCCCGGGATTAACTCCTCTTATCCATCACACCAAACGACCCCTTATAGTATGTAGAAATAGTGATTGATATGAGTATTTTACTATGATATCCAAATTAATTAATTTATAGTATTAAGTCTTAGAAAATTATTTGAATAATAAGTAAATAATGCTAAAGGTAAAACATGGAAATGGTGGAGATTTAAAGCTAGGGTCGTTTGGTTGGGAACAAGTTATCTAGAATAATTAATCTCGAGATAAGTTACCCCAAAATAAGTTATTATATCATGTATATGAGGTAACTCATCTCATCACTTTGACAAAAATTGTGGAATAAATAAACCAATGACAACCTAGCATCTCCAACCAAACGTGGAGGAAAATAGTCCTACATTTTATCCTGAAATTATTATATCTTATACCTCACACCAAACAACTCCTTAAAGTCAGCTTTATTTGAAAAACTAATTGAAAAGTGAAGAATGTATTTAAATTATATACCAATGTACATTCTATTTACATATTAACATAATTTGGCCAGAAACATGTAAAAGACTATAATAACCTTTTCTCTTCACAACAAAGTTAAAGTTTTTCCAAAACAAAATTACTGAATTTTAGGATGCATTTATTATTTTAACCACATGAACCTTCAAAACGAGTCATGAGTGACACCCAGACTTAATCTTCTAAGTGGGCGAACCAACGAATACAATCCCAACTTATATTAGTTTTTCAACTTGTGCACTACGACAATAATGCGGAAACTCAAAACTTATTAAAGTAAGAAATAAAAATCCTCTAGAGTCTATTAAATATCATTCCCAAAACCTGAAAGTCATCACATCAAGGACATCTAATCTCCAGATACTAAGTCTAAGACTATCAAAGATGCCAGAATTAAATAAGCAAAATAGTTTATGTCCGAAAACTAAGGACATCAAGCCATAACCGAGAGATCCAACACGAGCTAGAAGGAATAGCTCACCCTGAAATCTGATGTGCTGGAGACTGGCTAGAGCTGAGGACAAGTCGAAGTCGCTGGTACACTGCACTCCACAAAAGGAAAACGAAGAACAAAATACAAGTAGGGATCAGTACAAGGCAACATGTACTGAGTAGATATCATTGGCCGACTCAAAATAGAAACCAGTATGCATAAAGTAATAACATGAAATCAACTATCGCACTTAGCAAGTGGCAAACAACAAACAACATGAACAAGTGACAACAGTAATGAAGCAAGTACGTAATCAGTCACAATATCAAGAACGCACATGAGGACTCATGTCTCCACACCACGCTCTTTTGGGAAATGGGTTCTTTGAGATTGAGTACATTAAGTTAATTTAATATGTTTTCCGTTAATATTATTGTGCCGAAACGTGACATCCGATCCAATAATATTGTGTCGGAACATGACACCCGATCCAATAATGTTGTGCCGGCTCGTGGTACTCGATCCAAATATATCATGCTGGCTCGTGGCACCCGATCCAACAATATAGTTAATTCATCATTCATTCCACTTTCTTAACAATATTTTATTAAATCTTATTTATTCAAGGCATCACTTTGATAGAACAAGTTCAAGATTATGGATTTCGCGGTCTTGGTATTACAGACCAATCACAACAATACATGAATCATCCAACCACAACAATTAAGTACATAGCAAATTTCATAGTATTACTCAATGACTATCAATCACTATTAAGAGTCTATCTATCACATAAAATAAACCATAACCTACCTCCACCAAAGAATCGAAGTCAAGCAAGCTAATTTCTCAATGCTTTTCCTTTCATCAATGCCTTAGAACGTTTTCAATCTATCAAGTATGCAATATTCGTAAGCAACCGAGTCCGTAGACACCCATATTACTATATGTCTAGCCTAGACTAAAAAATATTGCCCACAAATTATAGAGCACGAATCTATAATTAAGTTTCAACCATGGTCTCAATTAATAGATTAAATTCTATATTTCTTAAATTCAAGCCAAGGGTAAAGTATTAACCCCTCCAAATAATATAACTCTAATGAAATTTATATAATACAATACACTTAATATTCAATTATCTATCTCAATATATTAAAACTTGAATCATAACGAGATACTAAAATTATATGCCCAACAACATTAACACTAATATTGCACAACAATAAGCCAGTATCCAAGCTGGTGCATACAACTACCTAGTCCTTTTCTATTGGCAGTGGCAATTCAAATATATACTACCTCATCTACAGATCATTTCTAAATGCCCTTTGTCTTTCTCCATTAGTAGTTGCAATTCAATTATATATATATATATTCTCCTGCAATTTACTCATTTAAAGCAATCATCAACAATCGCCATATATTATTAATAATCATATGACTCTTACCTTAAAAAAAAGCATATCAATACTTTCTTGATCAGTTGGCCGTCACTTGATAATGTCGCAATCGGTGATGTCCTCCTACGAGGTTACCCTTTTTCTTTTCTTTTTTTGAAAAAAATATGATCTAAAGTGACATAGGGTATTAAATTATGGTGCGCTTGGTATGAAGGAAAATGATTTTCATGGAAAATGTTTTTCTGGAAAACAAGTGAATTTTTGACTTATTTTCTCATGTTTGATTGGTGAGTAGAAAATATTTTCTAGAAAATATTTTTTTAGTGTTTGATTTATGGATGAAAAATATTTTAAAGAAAATATCTTTTATTTTTTATGCGGTGGTATAGAAAAATTAAAATTTAAAATTGGAAATATTTTTTAAAAACAAACTTAATTTTTTTTGAGGGGTGGGCGCTTGTGGGGTGGGGGGGGGGTCGGGGTTCATATTTCTTTTCCTATAATGGGTTGATATCTAACATATTTAAGGTGTTTTAAATCTTGACTGTCGTTATTGAAATGTTTTTTAATTATATTTAAAATTATTTTAATATGTAGTTTAAATTTTTTAAATATAGTAATTAATAAGATTACTTAATTATATGTTATATTAATAACAAATATAAGTAATGATTCACAAGTTATCAAATAGACATAACAGAAGGATGTGAAACTACAACATTAATACATGATTCTTTTGGGTTGATATTGACCAACGTATACATATGAACTATTTGGTTCTCATAATTTTTATTCTCATTGTTCTTGAGTGGGTAGTATATATATCATATTTTAAATTTATTTTTACATATTACATTATTTTATAAATCTTAAATTTGAATTAAGTGTGAGTAAATTTATTTTGTATTTAATATTATTAGTGAGCTTATTTTGTAATTTAAATTTTAAACTTAATCTTCTAATTTTAATTCAAATTTTATATTCTTAATAGATTTGTTTATTTAAAAAGGGAAGAAAGAAGAAGAAATTATAAACATGTTGACATTTGGCTATTTTGAGCAATTCTAAAAGAAATTGAATAACATGTCTTTAATAAAGTTATAGAAATATGGGAATTAGTCCATTCCCTATGTATTGGGAAACTTTTTCATTATTGAAAAATAATTAACAAATAAATTTGATAAAAAAAGATAAAAATGTCATAAAGAAGACCAGTTTATAATGGAATATGCATTCTGGCCATTATGGCCGACATTATTCTGGCCAAAGGGATTTATCCTAAATAATATACTTAATATTTTTTTTCTACATATATTTTAACACCTTTACCAAAATAAATAAATACTAATAATATAGTGATGATTAGGGCTGGGCGTTCGGTCAGTTCGATTTATGATATTTGGTTCAATTTTTTGATTTTCGATTCGGTGAAAATGTTAACCGAAACCGAACTGAAATAAATTTGATTTGGTTCGTTTTTCGCAATTTTAGTTCAGTTTATTTCGATTTGATTTTTCGGTTTATGAGATTACATTGAATTTCGTTCAGTTTATTTTGATTTGATTTATCGATTTATAAGATTACATTGGATATGTTGTTATGAACAAATTCACCTCCTTGTAAAATTTCAAATAAAGCTGTGATGTTTTCGATCTCTGATAGAACGTACAAAATAATCAGATGATTTTTAAAAGTTTAGGATAAAGTTTAGTAAATTTTCAAATAGATGTCTTGTGCCTTAAATGGCGGTCGACCTCTTGCTCTTGGATCACTTCCTACCATTTCAATTTTTAACTCTTTGCATAATGAATCAGCTCCTTGAAAGGTTAATTATTGACCTCATTACTCATTAGACATCTTTAGATTTAGATGTTATACGCCCATGTTCGGTTAAAATATTTTTAAATAAGCACACAAGGTCTCTGTCTCTGACGGTCAACAAGTGGTGTGCGCGAGTCATGACGACAACGATGGCGATGGCGACAACGATGGCCTTTGGTGTGCGTAAGTCATGACAACGATGATGGGTAGCGGAGATGAGCGGACTGTGGAGAGGTTACTGATCAGGACTTAGGGATTTCAATTTTGATTTTGGATTAATTTTAAATTGGGCTAATTTTGATGGGTTGTGGGGTGTGGGCAGTGGGCATTAGGGGAGTGGGCTGTAGGCGTCCAGGGCTCATGAGTGCATGGAAGTAAATTACATTTTGATTTTTCAGTTTAACCAAATTAAATTATTAAAAATAAAAAAAATGAACTGAAAAACTGAAATTTTAATATTTTAAATCGAAATAGACCGATCAAACTAAAAAACCGAAACCGAAATTTAAAAAAATTCAGTTCGGTCAATTTTTTCGATTTGAACCAAAATATGCCCAACCCTAGTGATGATGTACAATAACTTATTGTACATATATTAGTGATGAAAACTTGAAAAGACATGAAATTATACTAGATGTCCCTCAAAGTCTGTCATCTTAATTTTTTGTCTCTCTTAGAAAAAGTCTTTAAGACTAGTATTTTTTCTTGAGTATATACATCTGATCTTAGGCGTATTTATATGCCTATTTACTAATATTTGCCCACATATGCCTTGTGTTTTGAGAATAATCTTTAAGCTATCTATTATGTTTTGTGTAACTTGCAATGAATGCGCACTGAGACATGTGATTAGGTTATGCAGGAGTTTTCAAAGGTAAATGGAGTTTATGGGAGCTAGCACAAAGAAGGGAAGTGTGGATGAAACTCCAAGGAGCACGCGCTGGATGAAATGAAAGAAAAATTGGCCCAGCAACCATGGCGCACTACTGGCTCAGAACGCCAGGCCTTAAACTTCAAAGGGAATGCCTTGGCGCACTGCTGGCGTAGGGCGCTAGGCAGTGAACTACTGACCATCAGTCTTGGCGCTTTAACGGCGCGGCGCCCAAGTCCTGGTCCAACATCCTTGACGAATTTGAGTTGAATTAGGAGTCCAAATTAGTTTAGAATTGAGAAATTATTTCCTAAACTCTATAAGTAGGACCCTAGGATTTATTTTGTAAAGGGTCGACTTCTTTTTGGTGTGCAAGAGGATTAACAATTTGTCCTAAGTTTCTCTTTACTCTTTTTTTAATTTCAAATTGTATGAAAACATTAATCTTTGAGTTTATGAACATCATGAGTGGCTAAAAGCCTTTGTTTTGGGGCTGTAGCTATGGGTAATTGTTGAACATCGATTGTTTTGAATTAATGTTGGTTATCGCTTAAATTACTTTTTGTATTTTGTTTTAGTATTTCATGATTGACCACCATAGAGATAAACATATTGTCTATTTTTGAACTCAGGAGACGAAGAGGTAGATAGACCAAAGAATACAAAGAGCTTCTTGATCTTTCTTGCATATCACTTGATTAGATTCATGTTTAGGATTGACACCCGGACGAACACCAAGTTTGGTTACGAAACAGGATGAAATATAAATGCGCACCAATTGAGTCTTTCTATCCTCGCTTAACGATGTAGTTAGACAATCAATTGGAGTAGGCAATTAGAGGTCGGGAGATCATGATCATAAAATCAACCCTGTAAATCAGTAATTTGATAACCTTAGTTAATTCATTACATGAGATGTGTTACATGAAACCTTGAGCATAGTGCAGCCCTGGAATTGTCCCTTACTTGTTTAAATCACCGAAATTGAAGTTTTCCTTGTTAGTTACTTTAATAATTTAACTATTCACATTAGTAGTAAACAAAAATCACAATTTCTTGAAAATACTTCCTTTAAATTGTGGAAATAATAGAGTTAATATAAATTGATCGTAAGTCCTTTGGGTTCGACAACTAGGTTCTAAAAAGAACTATATTACTTGCGCGACCACGTACAACTTGCGTGTGCAATTGGGAGCAACAAGATTTTGGCGCCGCTGCCGGGGACCTTAGAATTAATTTATATCTAATTCTTTTAAGTCTACTATTTGATTGTTCAAAAGCTAATAACTTGATCTTAGCTGTTCTGTATTACAGAAACTTAGAGCTAAAATTCTAGCTCGTAAAGGAGATCTTGTTGAACCAGACAACGAACCTGAGAGGAAAACATGGAAGACGAACATGGGGAGGTACCGGTGGTAATGGCCGCAGGACTAGTCCGTGATGTGGCAGTCCCACTCACCACCAATGTTGCCTCTAGTATTCGAAAACCACTATCGGGTAGTAAATTTGAGCTGAAACAAAATATAGTGCAACTCATTCATTCGACTAGACAATTCACTAGCCTTCCTCATGAGGATCCCCAAGTGCATATAAGGAATTTTCTGAAAATAAGCGACACTTACATTCCATATGGGGTATCAACTGATTATGTAAGGTTGACTCTCTTTCCATTCTCACTATTGGGAGAAGCAAGGCGGTGGTTGGATTCTGAGCCACCAAATTCCATCACTACATGGGATTATCTAGCGAAGAGGTTTCTCAATCGATTTTTCCCGTCAGGAAGAACTGCATAGTTGAGGAGTACGATCTTGAATTTCAAGCAGAAAAGCAGGGAGAACATGTACCAAGCATGGGATCGATTTAAGGAAATGTTGATTGCTTGCCCGCATCATTACCAGGCCAACGAAGTACTAGCCCACACCTTTATTGAAGGTCTTGAATATAATGCCGAGGTACTACTGAATATTGTAGTAGGTGGGCAAGCCTTAGAGAAGACCTATGATGAACTAGTTGAATTCCTCGTCAAACTATTAGAAGGCGGCCGAGATGGAATGGTGATGCGCAAAGAAATACAGTGCAAAAGACTGCATGAATGTTAGAAATGGATCAAGCGACGACATTGAATGCAAAGTTGGATGCTTTAACAAATCACATTACCACGCAGTTCAATAAGCTATTATTAGGGTAGCAACAAGCACAAGTAAATGTGGTACACCAATCTCAAGTATTGTGTGATGTTTGTGATAGTGGAGAGCATGTGGCTGAATATTGTGGATCAATTCAGACTCCGTGAACTATCTACGTAATGCACAAAGAGGTGGTAGAACGCAAAATTATGGCAATACATATAACTCAAGTTTGAGGAATAACCCTAACGTCTCATGGGGGGGGGGGGAATCAAAATCAGCATCAAAATGAGGCTCAAGGGAAAAACCAATACCGATCACAAGGAAATGGGCCGCAGTGTCAAAATCAAGGCCAAAGCAATAATCAGGGTGCCCGATCCGGGGATATGAATTATGATGAATTGTTTAAGAAGCTGATAGCCGAGATGGGTAACAATAATGCAATGGTGGATAAGTTCGGAGAGGAATTAAGAAGCACCCAGTTGTCATAGAAAAATCTAGAAAGGTAGTTCGCACAATTGGCTAATGCTATAAATTTGCGTCCACAAGGAGGTCTTCCGGGTGACACGGATCCTAACCCAAACCAATTAAATGCTGTGAGTACAAGAAGTGGGTTACAACTAAACGAGCTAGATCCAAAGAAGAGAAGTACTAAAGTAGTAAGTGGAGAGAAGAAACAAGAAGAGGTTGGGCAAAATTTGAATGTTGAGAAGGTTGTTCCTCAAGTAAAACCACCTCCTCCTTTTCCACAAAAGTTCAAAAAGCAGAATTAAGATGAATGCTTCAGTAAGTTTCTCTCTCTCCTTAAACAAGTTCACATTAATCTACCTTTGGTTGATATTTTGCAGGGAATTCCTAAATAGGCTACGTATGTAAAGGAGATAGTGGCAAACAAGAGAAGATTGACCGAGTATGAAACGGTGGCACTTACTAAGGAGTGCAGTTCCATAATTCAGAATAGACTACCCAAAAAGTTGAAAGATCTGAGTAGTTTCACAATACAAATTATAATTGGACAAAGTGTCCATGCCTGGGGTTGTGTGATTTGGGTGCTAGTATAAATCTCATGCCGGCATCCTTGTACAAGAAACTTGGGTTGGGAAGTCTAAAACCAACCACCGTCATCCACCAACTTGCTGATAAATCCGCATGCACCAACATATAAACAGTCCAACAGATAATCATATAACACCGATAAGCAATCCCACCACTAACATGGTACTAACCCCAAAAATAACCCAAAAATCAACCCTAAAGCAAGAATTCGGTGAAGAGGAACAGAAATACTATCTACCCACATTCACACAAATCAGCAAGTATTCACACATTCCAGCTCAATCTAAAGGAAGGGAAGCCGTAACCTACTAGAAGGCTGACCACAACCGCTCCAATTCACTCTGCCGGAGTTTTTCCCTTCTGAATGGCCTCGGACAGCTGCCACACTACTAAAAATAGAATCACAGTGTCAGCACGGTCGTTTACACACTAAAATCATCAAAATCAGAGACAAACCAATTTCAGAGTTAACATCGGGAAACATGGGACTCACTCTGGATTTTCCAAAATTGACTCCATTAAGAGGTCCCAAATCCTCCTCCAAGCTTGTGTTCCTAAACGGAACACCCATCGGGGCTCGGATCAGCTCCATGCAATCAAAACAAGAAATGCAAAACTTTACACAATTAGCTTAGGATAGCAACTTACGCCTCAAATTCACGGGAATCGATGACCACCCAACACAAACTGATTAACAACCTACGAAGCCAATGAGATTCTGAGTACCTGGGACTTCGAATCACCAGAAACTGACTTAAGATGAGAGAGATATGAATTTTCCAACATTCCATCCAAATGAGCCTCGACCTCACTTTTATAAGCACAGCCAGTCGCTGACCTCCGTGAATGAGGCCAAGGCCCCGCGAACGCGCTAGGAAAATAATCAACACTCTGCGAACGCGGCCTAAGGCCCGCAAACACGGAGAGAAAGGACCCAAACCTCTGTGAACGCAAAACCCTTTCCGCGAATGCAGAGAGGAAGACTCCCCAAACCTCCCAGACTTCCGCGAACACGGAGCCCTATCCACGAACGCAGGGAAGGAGATCTCAAACCTCCGTAAACGCGGAACCAAGCCCGCAAACACGGAGAAGACAGGTCCACACCTCCGCGAACGCAGAGCCAATTCCACGAACACGGAGAAGGAATGGGTCTACAACATCAGTTGTGCACCAACTGAGTTTTGGGTATTCCCAAAACTCTGACGGGATGCTCGGGATTCGTTAGGAACCCCGTACACGCAAACGAGATATGCTACCCCATCAAATTCGACGTTCCAAATTCAATGGCGCAGTTGAAATTTCCATACGAGGTCGTTTCGACTAAAAGTGGATCCCACTTCCCAAGAGCCAATTTTGCCAACTTTAACCAAAGGCCTCGAAATTGGATTGGAAGCCCCCGAAAATGCTCGAAGGGTCATTTTAGGCCAAACTCAGCATTCTGGAACTAACCACGTTGAAAAATTCTCATCTGAGTGCGTTTACCAAGAATGTTGACCAAAGTCAACTTTAAACCAAATTTCAAAGGCTAAAGAGTCAAATTGCCCCAAAGTCCCACCGGAAGCCCCGGGACTCAGGCCAACCTGCTACTAGCTTAATTTGCTCGCTCTAGAGCTGATGGAACTGTCAGAATTCCCATCTGAGATCATTTACCCGAGGTTACGACCGAAATCAACTTTTCAAGGTCCAAGAGCTCCAAAATAAGAAAAACAGGCACAACACCCTAACGAACGACCAGGAAACCGAACCTACAGTGCGAGCAAGTCAGAAATGACTTGCGGTCGCTATAGGAATGCTCTAAACGATATAAAAGAGGCACAAACATACAAATGATCTGAAGGGTCATTACATATAGTAGTTCTTCTCTAAAGTTAGTTAAATATTTCTTGAATTTTTTGAGTGATCCATTTTAATTTTTTAATTCTCACAAGGCAAATCCACAGAGGGGAAGAGAGGAATTTGAGGAAGATAACGTGGTATTGTGATTCTTCTCTAAAGCTATTTTTTAAATTAAACTATGATGAGGAAAAAAAGAGCAGTGAAGGGCTGGAAATGATGAAGAAGAAGGAAGAAGAAAGAAGTTGGGGGGGGAGGGTAAATAAAAATGGGTCTTTAATTTTAGAAAATATATTTTTAATTAATTAATTAGTGTAAATTAATTTTAAAAAGTGTTAAAGAAAAAATGGTGAATAAACAAAAATAAATAAATAAAAGTAATGACGTGGTGCTGACATGGCTATGTTGTGGCACTTACATGACTATGATGTGGCAGATGAGAGTGGTATTATAATCCTAGGGTGATATTTAATTCACTTCAAAGTTGTTAAGGGGTGTCTAAGTGCATGTGTAGTTAAAGTGCTAAGGTAAATTTTGTTGCCAAGTTCAGAGGTGATTTGATGTATTTTCTCTTTTTTTCTTCTTTATGTATAAAATAAACATATTTTTGTCCCTCTATACCTCAAATGTTTTAAACAACCTCCATGTTCAGTTGTCTTTCAACATTTTTTTTCATCTTTGTGTTTCTTTATTTTTCTTTTATTTATAATCTTTTATTTTCTTTTTTTTTTAAAAAAAAATTCTCTTTTTTTCTTAACTCTTTTTTTTTTTTGCTAATGAATTGAAAGTTGAGTAATTCGCAAAGAAGATCTTCTTTCTTTTATGTAACGATCCTTTTAGTCATTTTGTACTTAATTTTTCTAGCTTAACCCTACTTACAACCTTTTTCATGGGTAATTTATAACTTGCGGGAATGAGTGACATGATTTTTGAAAGAAATTAAGAGTTATTTTATTTTTATAAATAGAAGGGAAAAAAGAGAAGGAGTTTTAGAGTTTAATTGGGAGAAAGAAAAGAATAAATGGGCAAAGCCCAAAAGAGAGAAAAAAAAGGGGGCTAATTTCATATATATATATATATATAAGCAAAGTAATTAGTATACAATAAATATAGCCATAATTGTTTAACATAAACAATAGCCCAAAAGCTCAAAAAACACGAGGTTTAGCAACGCGAGAACCATGGCTAAATGGGAGAAAAATCGTGGGTTGCATTTTTTGTATCTCAAAATATTTATCACATTAAAAAAATGAAAACAAAGTGATGGAGCAAATTTCGAATTCTTCCATACATGTGACAAGAGAATAATTCCACAAAAATAATTGTTGAAGGAAGAAGTGGAACTCTGCATAAAGTTAAGATCATTGGGGGTGAGTAGAAATGAATTATTTTTCATAAATAGTAAGATCTCCCCCCCCCCCCCCTCCCTAAAAAAAGAGGAGAGCCGTGTTGGAAAAGTGCTTGGTTGTTGATCAAGAAGGAAAGAAATGAGAGACTTTGGGCATTGCTTGGGCTAAGTCAAACTTGGAAGTTGTGATGAGTATTGTATGGCTACCTAGTGATGTACAAATATCTCTCTACAACATGTTCCAGAGAATGCTCTAGTCTATTTCTAGCTAGTGATGGAAAGAGAATGAGAAAGAGAGTCATGAAAGAAAATATGAAACCAAAAGAAAAAATAATAAGTGTCTTTCGTATAGATCAAGATTTGGTACATGTAGTGTATCAATATTGTATAATTAATAATGCAATGTATCAGTATTGTACACATAGTGTATAATCATGCATATATGATGTATATCTATGTATAAAAAATATACATACATCCATATGCATTGTTTTTACAGTACATTATATAAAGACTAATTTCAAATATATACAATAAATTTATTAGTTTACAATAAATATCGTCATATTTTCCTTATATAAAAAATAGCCAAAAGTCATAGAAAGTATACACTGACTATACAATCTATCTTGCCTATACACTGATTATACAATATAGCTTGCCAAAAGTCATAGAAATTATATTATACACCCAAATTACACCTCCCTTAAGAAGTGCAAGCGGTCGTTGTCAAATAAAGAACCTAACAAAGGTTACAGTCGATCCCACGAGGAATATGGTTCAGACTTAGTCTAATTTATTATTATTTGAACGTTTAGCCAAGTTATCTCGGTAAAAAGGGAGGTTTTGAAAACTAAAATTATGATTGATTGATGTGTAGTAACAAGTAACAAGTAAACAAGTAACATAATTCACAGTTTGTAATATCAATATAAGAATGAAACTAGGGCACATATGTTCCCCACAAGTTCTTAACTCAGAATCCTAACAATAGTAATTCTTTTCTAGTGTTTCACATGCATAGTCGGTAAGCTAGGTATCGCCTAAGTGATTGGTCCTCCAAATAGGGAATTTCACCAAACAACTTGGTCCGTCTACGGGTGTATGCTACTAACCCTTACCTTTGACCCAGATTAGCCCTCAGCGTATGTGGTTCAGACTATTAGATAGCGGATTATCACGCTAAATCTCTGTTGTTTAATCTCTTTCTCACTCATTACTTCCTTGGTCCGGCAAGTAGGAACGATGCATGTTCTAACGTTGTACACCGTTAAAAAGCATTCAAAACGAAGAGATTAATAAATACATGCATAAATGCTTTATCAAGAATTACTTCATTATTAGTTTCACTTTGTTAATTACTCATGGTTCCCACAACCCTAGTTGTGGATTTAGTTGTTCATGCTTGATTGTTCACAAGTCATATTAGGGTTTAGAGAATAAAACATGAACTTACAATAAGAATTGATGAAATCCACAATATCAAATTGAAGAACAAAAGCCAATTGCATAAACCAACTTCAAGAATTAAATACCAAAAGTGTTTGATTAAATAATTCCAAAAGCCAAAATAATGTATCACAAATCATTTATCACCAAAAACTTGTAAAAAACAAAAATTACAACTTATATTTATAGAAAACAAAACCTAAACTAAATAGGAAAAGGAAAGCTTAGGAAATTCGGCTTGGGCACTAGTGTCGTCTACGGTTGTGACCTACAGCTCGTAGTCAGACCTACGGTTCGTAGGTTCCTTCCGTCAGTCAGGAGTTAGTCAATAATTTGAAGGTCACTTTATACGGGAATGATCTATGGTTAGTAGACCTTAGTACGACCTGTCCTATTCTTCCGTCAATCAAGTACTGAAGTTGACCTCCTTTGAAGTTTCCTACAGTTCCTCATCTACGGTTCGTAGCAGGAATTACGATTTATCATTTTCAACCGTCGTTCCATACTTAGCTAAAATTTCAAGCTTCTAAACCTACGACTTCAACCTACGGCTCGTCAAAGGAATGACGACTCACAAGTCGACTCGTACATCACCCAAATCCTGTTCCTGCAACACTTTACTCATCAACTGCTCCAAAAGCCTATTTCCTGTAGAATAAAGCACAAATACCATCATATCTACTACCAAAATGCCTAAGACATATGCAAAACTCTAAGTTTAATGCATCAAAAGTGCAATAAGTTCACGGTACATCAACACCCTCAACTTAAAATCATTTCTTGTCCTCAAGCGACACAACAAACTCTAAACGACACTTGTGCATAAGCAACCAAATAGCATTTTCTCAAACGTCATCCTCCTTATTTATTCTCAGCATAGTGCAAATTTCTTCATAAACTCAATAAGCTAACTCATGCGGATCAATACATGACATAGACATATCAATAAACACATTCACATACACAGACAACAATCATTAAGATATCGATTCTTCGATAATGCAACTTGTGCCCTTACCACAAAGAAATCCCTTTTTCACACAGTATTTGACATTTAGTTAGGGACTTAGTATTTACTCACACTCAGAACGAATTCAGTATAGTTTGTGCTCAATACCATAGGCTTGCCCTTATTTTCTCCGCTTTGACTTTCCAAACTGGTCACTTAGGATCACTATAGGACTTTCTTAGCTTGAAACGTAGGCTCAGGGTCAGGTGTGCTATATTTGGCTATTAAGTGACTTTTCTGCCCTCCTTAACATTTCATTGGCTAGTTGACCTCTTTTTCAACCAATCTTTTACATCATCCGTGCTTTGTGCCCTTCTCCTTATGATTCATTTAAGCTCGAGTGTGACTTTTGACTTGATCAACTTGTTGGATTCATCTTTTCTTCATATTTTTGTCGAAGCATTTCATTCTTTTTGCTTCTTTTTGTTTAGTCACACTACTTTCATCATTTTTACTCAATTTGCTTTCTTTTCTCCACACACGACTCTTTTCATACCCTTTCTTTCTTGCTTTCCTTCATAATAGCCACTTCAACTTAGATGTTTAGTATGAGTTGAGGTGCACAATATCCTACGAAGGACCAAGGCTAGAATTAAGGTACAACTTTGAAATAGCCACCCTCAACTTAAGCTTTTTGGCCTGAGTCGAGGTGCACAATATCCAAGGAGGGACCACGGCCAAGACAGAGTTTCACAATAATCTCAGGGAAGGTAAATTGGGTGTAAGAAAGAATGGTACTTTTTAGGCTTCAAACATTTGGATCGAAGGGAACAAGTTATCCTTTTGGTTGGTTATTTTTAGGCTTAAGTGGACTTAGTATCAATTATGGCCTATGCTCATCTCCTAGTTTCTAGTTTAAATCACCTTAGCAAGACCAATGGGGCAAGTTCTAGCTTGGCACGTACCATATGAATGTACAACAACCTCACACACATATGTCACCTTGTTGCACTTATTAAATTATCAATGAATCTGCTTAATGTTATAGCTTAAGCCATAGTGTCATATCAATACCTATCATGTCATACAAAGATCTTACACATTCAACTTATTGAATTCACAGACAAAGCACAAATCAAAATTTGGAGAGATATCAACTTTTATGCTCTATTGCCATCATGCTTTTACTTCCAGGTTACTTCTACACATTTACTATCCTAAACATGCCGGTTCAACAGAAATTAAAATAGTTCCTTGGGGAAAAAGAACACGGGCAAGAAAACCCCAAGGAAGTATTGTGAGTTGAGTTACTCAGACTTCACCACAACACTAACAATCCATTCACCCCACCCCCACATAAAAGGTAGTGCAATGCCCTCAATGCACAAGTAAAACGAAAGACATCGGGTGAGAGAAACCTATGGCGCATATGCACCGAAGACCAACCAAGAGACGAGGGGGTCCGGTTGCTCGGAACCCGCTGGATCAGCATGTATAGCGCCCTTAGTAACGCCTTCAGTAGTATTCTGAGGTGCACCATCAGTAGTGCGCCCCGATCCTGAAGCTCCCAAAACCAGCTCTCGCATCCTCTCTTGTCTCAGCTGCTCATCCATGATGGACGGGAGCTGGGAAGCCTCTTGAGCCCGTCTCTCTCTCTTGCGGGCTCGCCGCGCCTCCTCAGGGTCAATAATAGTGTCATCCTCAGTTCGGAGGAGCTTCCCCATTGCATGAGCGGAATCAGTAGCCTGCTGCTCAGCGCTAAATAGTGCATTAAGCACTACATTATCAACATCATATTTTGGGACAAGATTCGGAGTAGCAGTGTCAACGGTGGTCAACATATCAATGTCAGCACGAAGTCTAGCTAACTCAACCTGGAATGCAGTAAGAGCAATCACCGGTTGAGGCCTCTCCATCATCCATCTCTTAAAAGCATCAATGTGCCGCTGCACAGCCTGGAACTTCAACTCCACCATCCGCTCAGTCCGTGCCTCAGACTCCTCCACCTATTTCTGCATCCAAGGCCTAATATGTTGTAAAAGGGTTGCCATTTGAGTCTCCAACTTGAGGACTCTGGCGTGGGAGCATGACCGACCCTATAGGAGCGGGAGCACGTGGTGTGCTCGCGACCGAACTTGAAGATGTGGAAGGGGGAATAGACCCCTGGGGCTCCGTAGTAGGAGCAGGAATAGTGTCCTCATCAGCCTGCTTGGGGCATGATGCTTCGCCCATAGGCGGTAAGTCAATATGAATATTCCTGCGTGGTGCTGTGGGGTTTGGTTCATCTCTAATAAGACCAATGTCAATGGTCTTTGTCACCTCAATATAGGAGTTCGCAAAATAGACTGGTACAATCGCCTCGTGACAGAGTCTGAAAATAAGACAAGGAAAAGGCAAGGTAGTCGTCTTGCGGAAGGCCCGCTCATGAATCTCAGAAATAATCACTTGAGAAAAGTCAATCTCGTGCCCCTCCATCAAGCACGCGACCATCATTGCTCTATCCCATGTCAATTGGTTGTCTGCCATCCTAGGGGACAACGTGGTGCGCACTATAGACCACCAAAATTTGGCCGTGAAGTTCAACGTTGCCTTCTTGATAGAAAGGGTCATATCTCAGACCCACTCTGCGTTTACCCCCTGGTTAGCAATATAACCGGCCACCCATCTAAGTAGGGTCTCCCTCTGTTCCATGTCCCGCATCGCTGCTCTATTGCAGATCAACTGCATCTGATAATCAAACTCAGCCATGTTAATTGACTGAGTGTGAGAGGGGCCGTAAATAAAATGGCGGAGGGTGGTCTCAGAGATGTCTATGGGGATATCCCGTACAAGTGTAGAGAGGAGTGTTGGATGCTCCAACGCCTTTGCCCTCTGGGGCAGGTCCCTCTGAACTGTGGCCGCATATGAGGCCTAAAACTCCGGCACAATAATCGGGCTATACATGCCCAGCCTCTCAGCCATCCAGTCACATATGTGCCTCCAAAATAGTTCATATATTGGTGGAATGGTATGGAGGCTTCCCGTAAGTACTTGCCGCTCCTCCTCAATTTGCAGGGCATGTTTGTTGTGGGCATTATGGCGGATTGCGTCAGTATAAATTTGGAACATGCCTGGGACACACCAAAAGTTGGGCTCGCCTGCAACCCATATAGGTTGTTCCACTCTGGGCTCTGTGTCACCCAAAGTAGAAGCAGAAGCAGAAACAGACTCTGAGTTGGAGCCGGACTCAGGCTGAGCTGCATGTTGGGGGCTAGGGGCAACTCTGGGCTGAGACTCTTCCCTACTCTTATTCGAGCTCTGTACTTCCTCCTCAGACTAGGAAGTAGCATCATCACTATCGGAGGTCGATCCCTCCATCACTGGGACAATGGCCAACAGCTTGGCCTGCTAATGGGTCGCTCGGGGAGACTTGGGTGAGTCATTCCCCAAAGAAGGGTCATACCCACTCCTCTCATCATCTGTAGGTTCATTAATAAGCCTCCTTTACGCCGAAGGTGCGGTAGATGTGGCCCTACACTTGTACTGCCGAGTGACTTTGGGCGGCATAGTACCTGTGAATCCATGTTAGTACCCAAACATGGGAAGAAAAGCAAGAAAAGAAAAAGAAAGAAAAAAACTAAATGTAGACTGTTACTGTGTTTGGTACCTACGGTTAGTACTCACGGGCCATAGAAGAGTCTACAGACCGTAGGTTCTAACCGTAGATGAGGAAGTCAAATTTTGAGTTTCTAAAGTTGAAATGACGATCTGCCAGGACGGTCTATACATCAAATCGTCAAAACTAACTTAGGCTACTATTGTGCACTTCAGACTGATAGAGGTTGACCTATGGTCCGTAGGTTTCCCTACGAGCCATAGGTCGTGGTCGTCGACCATCACAATGTCAGTTTCAAGATAATACTCTAACCAACAACACAAATACAACATCTATTGCATCAAACCATTTCTAGAATATGCATTTCAACATAAATTCAAGTTATTCTTTCATTCCTAGGACTTCAAACATGCAATTAAACATATAACAACGAGATTAAATCAAAATCCTAAGTCAATAACACAACTAGAAGGCAGTACACACATGATTCACATAAAAAATTAACAACACCCACAGCACCATCATCCCACGGGTAATTTTCAAATTATTAAAAATCAACTTCACATATAGTTACTACTCGAAGTCAAGTAACAACTACCAATTTCAACTTCAAATTCACTTATAGGGAAGAATTGAGTACCTTTAGATGAAGTGTGTAGTTGAGTGAGTGTGTTTGACACCTTAATTAACCACTAGTAAGACTCTGGACCCGCGAATTTTTAAATTTAGAAGGGAGAAAGTGCTTTGGGAAAGAAACAAGAAAAGGGAAAAAATGGCAGAGGGAGTTTGGGAAAGAAGGGATTTTATAGGGGAATGAAGATGATTGAAGGGGTGCAAAGGGAGTGTGAAGGGGGTGGATTAATAGATTTTAGGGAGAGGGGGAAGGTTTCTAACGGTTGGGGAAAAGAGGGAAATGGGGGATGTTTAAAAATGAAGGGTTATATTGAGTTAATTTCGCTGGTCGGGACGGATTAAAAACTCTGTCTGAATCTACAATTCCCCGTCTATGGATCATACATGGTTGTACGGGCCGTAGGTGGATTCTGTCATTACTCCCATCACTTAGTGATATTTTGAAACATACCTGGGGTCTACGGTTGTAGACTACAGATCGCCAATTGATGTACGATTTGTACTGTGCAACTGTAATCTTAAAGCTCCAGCTTCTTTTGGACATCAAGTTCTACAGATGCCATTTACGGTCCGTTGAGTGAACGACTAACTCATCGATGGGACCCGTAGAAACTTTTGTACTTATATTTTTCTAATTTTTTTTCTTACTTTCCTTCACATGTAGCAAGTATTAGGACTTCCTTTTATATTTTCTTGACTCTTTTTTGACATGGACCCTATATTACCCTAATCTAGCCAATACTAAAACTCAATAAAACATAAAACTTAAGAAAAAGTCTTAAAATTCATAAAAAAAATTCTAAATTGGCTAGATTTTACATTCATGGGTGGCATCCCAAGTAGCACTTGATTTAACGTCATGGTACGATGTAGATATCTTGATTACTCAAACTTCATTGTTCAATCACTTCATTGACCTCTTCCGTTTGGCCCATATAGAGTTTGATCCTCTGGCTATTGACTTTGAATTTTGTGCCTTCCTTGTTCTCAAGTTCAACAGCTCCATGTGAAAATACTTGAACAACTCTAAATGGTCCCGTCCACTTGGACTTGAGCTTGCCAGGAAATAATCGCAGTCTTGAGTTGAATAGAAGTGCCATATCACCGGGAGAAAATTTTCACTTTTTGATCTTTTAATCATGGTACTTTTTCATCTTCTCTTTTTACAAGGCTGAACTTTCATATGCTTTTGAGCGAAACTCATCTAGCTCATTCAATTCGTCCAACCTTTGACTTGATGCAGCATCCCAATCTAGATTTAACTTCTTGAGTGCCCACATTGCCCTATGCTCTAGCTCTACAGGTAAGTGACATGACTTTCGAAAAACAAGTTGGCAAGGAAACATACCTATGGGAGTCTTGAATGCAGTGCGGCAAGCCCTGAAGGTACTTCCACCACACCTTCGTTATGTGTTCTTGGGAGCTAATAACACTTTACCCGTGATTATTGCCGTGGACTTGCTCGATTGGCAAACACAAGCGCTTGTTAGTGTGTTGAAAAAGTTCATCAAGGCTATTGGATGGACGATTGCCGACATTGTGGGAATTCCTCCCGAAATTTGTACCCACAAAATTCAATTGGATAGTGATTGTAAGCCAAGTGTTGAACATTAAAGGAGGTTGAATCCTCCAATGCAAGAAGTCCTTAAAAAGGAGATCATCAAGTGGCTTGATGTGGGAGTGGTTTACCCTATTGCAGATAGCAAGTGGGTAAGCCCCGTACAATGTGTCCCAAAGAAAGGTGGTATGACCATGGTCCCAAATGAAAAAGGTGAACATGTGCCATTGCGACCAGTTACCGGTTTGCGTGTATGTATGGATTATAGGAAATTAAATGCATGGACCGAGAAAGATCATTTTCTAATGCCCTTTATGGATCAGATGCTTGATAGACTTGCGGGGCGTGGATGGTATTGCTTCTTGGATAGTTACTCTGGTTATAATCAAATCTCCAATGCATCGGAGGATCAAGAAAAGACAACCTTCACAGGTCCCTATGGAATGTTTGCTTTCTAAAGAATGCCATTCGGATTGTGTAATGCACCAGCGATGTTTCAATGGTGTATGCTCTCTATTTTTGCCGATATGGTAGAGGATTCGATGGAAGTCTTCATGGATGACTTTTTGGTTGCGGGGGATACATTTGAAGCGTGCCTTGAGCACCTTAGTAAAGTCTTGCAAAGATGTGTTGAAACAAACCTTGTGCTCAATTGGGAAATATGTCACTTCATTGTCAAGGAAGGTATTGTGCTGGCGTACAAAATTTCGGGAGAAGGCATACAAGTTGATCAAGCTAAAGTTGAAGTTATGGCCAAGTTACCTCCTCTTATTTCGGTAAAAGGGGTTAGAAGCTTCTTGGGTCATGCGGGTTTCTACCGGACATTCATAAAAGATTTCTTGAAAGTAGCCCATCATCTTTGCAAGGTACTTGAAAAAGAAAGTGTCTTCGAGTTCGACGAAGGTTGCCTCAAGGAATTTTTGTGTCTAAAGGAGAAGCTAGTTTCGGCTCCGATCATTGTTTCTCTAGATTGGAGCATTCCATTTGAACTAATGTGTGATGCTAGCGGTGTGGCTTTGGGGGCTGTACTTGGCCAACGCAAGGGAAATTTGTTTCCCCCGATCTATTATGAAAGCAAGATTTTGAATATAGCTCAAAAGAACTACACCATCACTGAGCAAGGGTTGTTAGCAGTGGTGTATGCTTTTGAGAAGTTTCGATCCTATTTGTTGGGGACCAAGGTGGTGGTACACACCGACCATGCTATGATACGTTACTTGATGGCTTAGAAGGATGCAAAGCCAAGGTTGATTCGATGGGTGTTGTTGTTGCAAGAGTTTGACTTTGAACTCAAAGATCGAAAAGGGTGTGAGAACCAAGTGGCAGACCACTTGTCGAGGCTTGAAATGAATGTGGTTGTTTCTGGTGATAGAGACATTGAGGAGGCCTTTCCCGATGAGTCGGTGATGGTTTTGTCAAATGGTATCACACCTTGGTATGCCGATTTTGCCAATTATGTGGTGTGTGGGACAACGAAAGAGGTTCCTTTTTGATGTGAAGAAGAATTTTTGGGATGAACCTTACTTATTCAGGGAGTGTACAAATCATATCATTAGAAGATGTGTTCTGAAAGTTGAGGTAGATGCTATTCTTGACGCTTGCCATGCATCACTGGTTGGTGGGCACCATAGTGGAGTGCGTACAGCTGCTAAGGTACTACAAAGTGGTTATTATTGGCCAACGTTGTATCATGATGCGAACTCCCTTGTCAAGAAGTGTGCGCAGTGTCAAAAGCAAGGAGGTGTATCACAAAGGCATGAATTATCTCTTACTCCTATTTTAGAGGTTGAGTTGTTTGATGTATGGGGAATCGATTTCATGGGGCCTTTTGTGAGTTCTTATGGGAGAAAATACATCTTGGTGGCTGTTGACTATGTCTCTAAATGGGTAGAGGCTATGGCCTTGCCTAATAATGAAGGGAGAAGTGCGGTCAAATTCCTCAAGCGATACAGTTTTACAAGGTTTGGCACTCCACATGCAATTATTAGTGATGGGGTTATCACTTCTGTAACCGAATGTTTGCATCATTATTGAGCAAGTATGGAGTCAAGCATAAGGTTGCCACCCCTTATCATCCGCAAACAAGTGGGCAAATCGAGGTGTCAAATCGGGAAATCAAAGGGATTTTGGTCAAAACCGTTAATGCAAATCGAACCGATTGGTTTCGAAAGTTAGATGACGCTCTTTGGGCGTATCGTATTGCATTCAAATCCCCGATTGGTATGTCCCCTTATCAATTGGTGTTTGGTAAATCTTGTCACCTACCGGTTGAGTTTGAGCATAAGGCGTTGTGGACCTTGAAGGCATGAACTTTATTTGGGAAGATGCATCATAGGATCAAATTGACCAACTTCATGTATTGGAGGAGTTTCAGCTTCGAGCATATGAGAGTTCAGCCATTTATAAGGAGAAAATGAAGAAGTGGCATGACGCCAAAATCCTTCATCGAAAATTTAGAGTTGGTGATCTTGTGTTACTCTACAATTCTCAACTGAGACTCTTCCCGGGAAACTCAAGTCAAAGTGTTTGGGTCCGTTTAAAGTGAATCGTGTGTTCACAAATGGGGCAATAGAAGTTGAAAACAAAGATGGGTCGATATTCAAGGTGAATGGGCAAAGGCTGAAGCTTTACTTTGGAGAGCGCCCTAATGTAAATGTGATTGATGTGGTGTACTTGGATGATTCTTATAGGCATGTCCACGTCATGCCACGATGTTAACTAAGGCGATTATTGGGAGGCAACCCAAGTTTTACTTTTTTTATTTGAATAACGTTTGTTGGATGTGTAGGTTGGAGTTTATATTTTGGAAAGAAATGCAAATGGGTGAGGGGCGGGACTACTCGGGAGCCACCGAATTGCCCCCATGATCGCCCAAATGCATCGCCCTTGAAGGTCAAAAGTGAAGAGACCTCTGGATGATTCGGTGAGCTGAAAGCCAATTCGGCGAATCACCGAGTTAGATCGGCTAGCCCGATCGAGCTCCCCCTTTGCACCTACTAAAGGCCTGGACTTCTGTCAAGTTTGGCGAGCTGAGGCTCATTCGGCGTATCGCCGACTTGATCGGTGACGTTAGTCAGCTCGCTGACTGGGGCGTGAATTTAACTGTCTTTAACCTTTTGAATTCAAATCTTTTCTTTGGTTTGAAATTTTCATTTTCCTTACGCTTTCCCTCAAACTTTAGGTCATAATTTCATAATTAGTGTCATTTGGTCTAAGTATGGAGTGTGGTTTGGATTCATTTTTCCCTTCCTCTTTGCCACGTCAGTTCCTTCATCTACTTTTAGGTTGGTTTTTCAAATTTGGTTTATATACATGTCGTATTTGTGATGCTAGTTGGTAGTGCTTTGGGTATATTGTTGATTAGTCAAATTGTATGCTTTGATTGTATGCGTATTGATTTGTATAGTGTTAAATTGAATGCAAGCATGTTTAAATCAATTGTTTGGACGATTTTGTTAAATAAACCTTTTAAGCCTAATTCTACCCATTCTTAATCATTCCCAAACTCTCTCCAAATCTTCTCTCCCAAAATAATTCTCTCTCTAGAAGCAAGGAACAAGAAGAAGAACGCTAGGGTTTGAAGTTCAAGTCCCCTAATCCTCCATTGATTTCAAGCTTTTGGCGTTGAGGTATGATAGCTTTCACCTATGGAGTCCTTTCCTCCATAGAATTCCTAAATTCCCCAATTTACAAATTTAGAATTCCTCAATTGAAATTAGGGTTTTCTTCTATCTTATGGGTTCTCTCAAATTATGATTTAATTGATGAAATTGAGGTTGTTTATGCATGAATTGAGATTAATTCAATGATTTTAAGATGAAATTATATGACCCTATGCATGATTTATGGTTTTCAAGCTATGATTCTATGATGAAGTTTATGAATGATCAAAAGATAAATTTTATGAAAATATGCATGTTCAATTATGAAATTATGATGATTTAAGACTTGCTTTGAGAGTGAAGCATAAATGTTGATTGTTATTGGGTTGTGAAAGGATTTCTCACATACTACTCAAAACATGTTTTGTGAAAGGACTATTCTCACATAAAGGATTCATAAGGGTTGAAAGGTTTTCTCAACTAAACTTTGAATCAAGATTAAGGAGCTATTCTAATGAAAAGACAAGAGGCAACTACCCATGTCTATTGATGATAAGATAAGTTATGATTTATGACTATTCCGTGGGAACTATTCTTTGCACCGAGTGGATATTGAGATGGAAGCTCTCCCGCTAGTAGAGGCCGGGTTTCTAGTAACAATCTCCTTATCCCATAACTATGTGCCACCATAGGTTTGTCTTAGATAGACATTAGTTAGTGGATACACCTAACCTAGGAGCTATGGTTCTTACCTTGGCAAGTAAGGACACATCTTTTCGGTGTGGGGTAGACACTGGATTCCATGTTGAAGCTCACATGCTCTATGTCGGTTAAAGGCTCACTTTCTACAACAATAAACTAAGATTTCTTTCTAAAGGCTTTTTAAGTATATTCTGTTTTAAGATGATTTCTTTGCATGTTCATGACTTTTACCTCATGTTTTCTATCATGAAACCATATGTTTAAATGGGTCATTATATCTTACGTATAGTCCTTTTTAGCATGATTTTGTATCCTATATGCATAGTTATCATACTTGGTACTATCACGACCCAAGGTACCCACGTGACATGGCGTACAAGACCCCGAGAGGCCTCATACAAGCCACTTAGTATACATACATACAAGATGATAGAGATTAAAAGTTTAAGAGAGATTTTCATATCAAAGCTTTTAAAAGAAACAGCGGAAGTTTATGTCTCATGTCTCAAAGCCAATCTAACATAGAAAATAAAGTTTGGGACTTAACCCAATACATCATCCGAAATGAAATAACATGAAAATAAGAACAACTAGGCTATGTCCTCAGATGGATGAGGACTCACCAAGTCTTCTATCAATCCTCTACTAAGCTCTAGTCATGAGTGGATGGTGAATCGCCAAGTCCTACATCAAAGAAGTTAATGTAGGCAAGAGTATGCGTTAGTACAATCAAGTACCAAGTATGATAGCAATGCACAAAAATCACATAAAACATGCTGGAATGAGACATAATCATGACATGCAATGGCCAAGCTAAAACATGATAAAGCATAAGAAGCATGAATCATAAACCTTGGTCAAAATAAGCTAAATCATCTTTCTTTACATTAGATTATCATAACAACACTTATGTTCATTAGTTATGGGGAATTAGCCTTAATCGACATATAAGACCATGTGAGCTATCAACGTGAAATTCGGTGTCTACCCTACACCGAAAGAGGGTTGCCCTACTTGCCAAGGTAGGACCATAACTTCTTAGCTTACGTGGATCCACTAGCAAGTGTCTATCATAGACCATCATCCTATGGTGGCACATAGGTTACAAGACATGGGTAATCGCCACTTGTCCACTCGGTGATAAGCATATTTTCCCACGGATTAATCATAGTTCATTTGTCATAGGTAAACATGGGTAATCGCCTCTTGTCCCTTCATTAGAATAGCTTCTTAAGAACATGGGTAATCACCTCCTGTTCATTTAACTCATAGTGTGAGCATTACGTGAGAAACCCTTTCACAACTCAACACAACATCATCATGTCATAATACTTTGGTACTTCAATTTCAAAGCACCCTTAATTCCTCTTTTAGTTTGTATGAGACATGCATAAGTTCATAAGCTTCATCTTTACATGGTTCATCATGCTCATAATTCATGGATTATAGATTTCATATGGGTTCATAAGAGTTCAACTCAAATCATGCAATTCAATGCAAGCTCATGCTTAGAAAGCCATAATTAAGACAATTTACCCATACTTGAAGGAACTACATAATAGAGGAAAAATCATGCTTTTGACTTGAACATACTTAATTTCATAAAGTCATCCTCAATTCATTCATAATTCATGCATAGATTCATAGAGATTTCATAAACTTCATCAATTCATAACTCAACCCACCAATCAAAGCATAGATTAGGAAATTGGGGAGAAATAGCATGGGTTCATGGGGATTCATTCAATCTTTAAATCTAATCATATAATTCACGCTAATTCATGCACTAAATTACTTTATCAAGCTAGATCGTGCACTAGGAATCATAAAATCAACAATTGAAATCATAACTGAAGAACCCATAAGAATTGATCAAAAACCCTAATTCAATTGGGGAAATTGAACCTTGAAAACTTTGAAGAAAGTTAAGGACCCATTGGAGGAAAGGGCTCCAAATGGTGAATACTATCATACCTCAACAAAGCCCACAGGAAATTGATGGAAATTGATGGTCTTCAATGGAGGATCTTAGTCCTTTTCTTCCTTGAAGCTTGAGAGAATATTCTTAGAGAGAGAAATATTTGAGAAGTGGAGAAATTTGGGAATGAGTTAGAATGAGTGAAATTAGGCTTAGAAAATATATATAGGGTCTGGGTTAAGGGTATAACCGACTTAGATTAATAGTTAAACATTTAGGGAAAAGACCAAAAAGCCCTTAAATAATAACTGTCGGGGTCCATCTACGGTCAGGACCTACGGTCCGTACATCAATTGACGGACCGTCCTATCCTTCCGTCAATTGCTTCAGAGACTTTATTTGGGGCTGAATAATTTGGCTAAGTCTGGAAGGGATCTACGGGACCTATCTACGGACCGTCAACTAGACGACGACTCGTCCTGTTGCTCTGTAGGTCGAGGTTCAAAAACTTGAAAATCCTAAAAATTTACAGTGCCAACGACGGTTCCCACCTACGGCCCGTCATTCCACCTACGGTCCATAGGTGACCTCCGTAGTCACTGGCACCAGGTTTGAAATTCTGCATTTTCTTTCTTTGAAAGCTTGGGGTATTACAATATCTCTCCCTTGTAAACATTCGTCCTCGAATGAGAATCAAGACATCATACGAAGGGTAAGAGACATGGACTAACAACCCAACCTAGCATGCAATCACATAATGCACATATCCGAGGAGGAAACATCAACTCCAAGCTAAAGCATATTCAACACATTATTTCATGAAGACTTTATGCAACTCATACTCAATGCACATAATCATATTAGACTCTTTATGAACATACAAAATCAAGGAATCATGAAAATAACTAAGACACATGAGACCAAAAGAGTGAACCATGAGGAACTAGGTACCTCAAGCTAGAGTAGGATCTGAAGGAAAGAGATGAGGATATCGGGACATCATATCGGCCTCAGCCTCCCAAGTAGCACCCTCAACTAATTGATTCCTCCAAAGAACTTTCACGGAAGCAACTTCTTTATTTCTTAACTTTCAGACTTGCCGGTCTAAAATCTCAACTGGAACTTCTTCATAGGAAAGACTATCCATTATGCCAAGATTCTCTAATGGCACTATAGATGTCGGATCACCAACATACTTTTTCAACAGTGAGACATGGAAAATCGGATGCACCTATGCCAAATCATTAGGCAAGTCAAGCTCATAAGTAACCTTACCAACACGTCTCAAAATCTGATATGGGCCTATATAACGGGGACTACGCTTCCCTTTCTTCCCAAATCTTATTACACCCTTCATGGGTGAAATTTTCAAGTAAACCCAATCATCAACATCAAATTCTAAATCTCTCCTTCTAACATCGGCATAGGACTTTTGTCGACTTTGGGCAGTTTTCAACCTTTCCCTAATAAGTCAAACTTTCTCCATGGCTTCATGCACCGACTCGGGGCCTATCAAAGCAACTTCACCAACTTCAAACCAACCTATAGGAGATCTACACCTCCTACCATAGAGAGCCTCAAATGGAGCCATACCAATGCTAGAATGGTAGCTATTATTATAAGCAAATTCAATCAAAGGCAAATGATCATCCCAAGTACCCCTGAAATCAATTACACAAGCTCTCAACATATCCTCCAAAGTCTGGATAGTACGCTTCGCTTGCCCATCAGTTTGGGGATGAAAGGTCGTACTAAGCTTAACACGAGTACCAAGACCTTTTTGGAACGACTTCCAAAATTGGAAAGTGAATTGTACACCACGATCGGAGATAATGGATAAAGGTACTCCATGCAGCCTAACCATTTCCCTCAAATACAACTTAGCATAATCCTCCGCCGAATAGCCCGAGTTCTGTGTTGGTGTTGTTCAGTCTAGGAGGATGTCTGAGGGTCTGGCGGAGCATGCAGGCCTCGTATCCTCATCATTTTTTTGCCTTTAGTCTTTTTTTCTATCCTTTGATTTTTGAGGATGAAAGTCCTTTTTAGTAGTGGATATTGTAATAATCCTCAAGATCATTTCCTCCATTTTCCATTGTTTACAGTATTTAGAGCTTTCCTATAGCGACTCCAAGTCATTTATGACTTGCTAGGACTGACAGTTCGGTCACATGGTTATTTCTTTGAGTTTTGTGCAAGTTTTCCTACTTTAGAGCTTTTAATGTTTAAACGGTTGACTCCAGTCAAAAACTCACATAGATCACCTCAAGATGTGATTCTGACGGTTCCGTTAGCTGCAGAACACCAAGTTTTGTCTATAAGGACCTTCAGTGTGGATCCCTAGGCTTCTAATCCTAATTCCCCTTATAGAAGTTGGCATAATAAGAGTTTGGTTATGGGACACACCTTTCATTGGGATGACCTCAGTTTGAAGTTTTAATATCTCCGTTGAGTCAAGAATGCAAAATTTTGTGGGGTGGCATATCTCATTTGCGTGCAAGGAGTTTCTAATTAATCCCGAGCCTCCATTGAGGAATTTTGCACATTCCAATTTTGGGTTGGTGCAACACCATTGCTCGTTGCATTCGTGCACCTTTCTCCATGTTCACAGAGGCTAGATACTTTGTTCTCCGCATTCGTGAGCCTTGTGTTGTGCTTGTGAAGACCAAGAGCTTTGGTCATCATGTTTGCGAGATGAGCTCTGCAATCGCGGAGAGAAGTCAACTTGACCCTCCGAGTTAGCGGGTGGCCGTCCGTGGTTGTAAAGAAGGCTAAGAGTTGACATGACATTATTGACCACTGCGATCGTGGCTTGGGGCCCGTATTCGCTGAAGTTAGTTAAATGTCTATTTAAATAAGGACTAGTCGGGATTTCAACTATTCCTTCCAATTTCAAATTGTGACGAGTGAAGAATTAGAGCTCCGTTTTGGGTGCTTTTGGTTGCGTTCCTTTGGGAATTTATGGGCTTCGTGTTGGGGTCATCGAGACAGTGCGGGGGACTTGTATTAAAGGTAATATCTAATCCTAAAGACCTTTCTTGCCTCTTTGTTGGTGATTTTAGTGATCAATTATTGCATGATTTGGTTTCACTGTCTCCTATGCTCTAATTGTGCCCATTTTCGAAGAAAAAATTTGTTGAGCCATTTGGGACTACTTGATGGAGTCAATCTTGGGATTTCCAGTGTGGGTCTTGTAATTCCATTTTTACTCGATTTTGGGTCTATCTCTAATTTTTTCAATTTTTGTGTCTGAATATCCACATTGATGTTGTGTTCAATATTGTAATAGCGTGAAAATGATCGAAGTTTATTGAGGGGTACACTCCCAGCTCAGCAGATTGGAAGCACCCATGGTCGGCTTCGAGGTAGGCTATGGTCTACTTTTTCTTGATTGTGCTCCATTAGATAATGTTTAGTATGACTCATATGCAAGTTGGGATTGTTTTTTTCGGGTTTAGGACTTCTATCCTTTTGTTCCATTTGCTTGATTCCCATATAAGCTTTCGGCTAGCCTTGGGTGTCGGGATCCATAGCTTAGGCTAGTAGCGCCGTGTTGTTGCCGTAGTTGGTGTAGTAATCCTCTTTAGAGTTGATATTTTAGGCCTTAGTTTAGTTGGTGATTTAGATTCTTTAATATGCACTTTAGCGATTCTTTTTAGTTACTAGTTGCTTCTTGTTGTGATTGCTGCAATTTGGGTACCCTCTTTGTAATACCCCGGATTCGAAAGGGTGGAAATTTTTTGATTTCTGGGTTGGTGCCAGTAACGACGGAGGCCATCTACGGACCGCAGGTTGACTTACGGACCGTAGGTGGGAACCGTGGGTGGTAGGTTAGTGATCTCAAAATGTCAAGTTGCAGAACCTCAATGACGGCTTGCCAGGACGGGCCGTGGTCCAGTGTCCAAAGTGACTGTTTTGAACCCAACGACGATTGACCAGGACGGTCCATGGTTGGACCTACGGACCGTAGGTCAACCCGTCAATGGAGTCCGACAGTTAAATTTTAAAGGGGTCTTTTGGTCTTTTCACCTAATGACTTATTCATCAACCAAGGTCGGTTCTTGACTATTCCTAACACTATATAAGCCCCTTCAATCCTAAAAATCTACCCTTCCGAATCACTTTACAAGTTTCCCCAAACTCTTCTCCCTCAAATATTTCTCTCTCTAGAAGTTAGAAGAAGAAGAAGAAGAAGAAGAAGAGGAAGAGGGCAAGCTAGGGTTCAAGAAATCAAGTTTTCTTCATCAATTGATTAAGGAAATTGAGCACTAAGGTATGATAGTCTTCATCCATGGAGCCCTTTCCTCCATGGAATCCCTAAAACCTCCAATTTCAAGTTAGAAATTCCCAATTGAATTAAGGGTTTTCTTCCATGTCATGGGTTCTTTGTGAAGTTGCTTCAATTGATTGTTTTATGAACTTTGAAGTATAAATTGAGTTGAATTTCATGAATTTAGATGAATCCCCATGAACCCATGGCTTCTTCCCCAATTTCAAAAGTATGAATGTGTTGATGGGTTGAATTGTGAAGACATGAATTTCATGAAGTCTATATGAACCTATGTATGAATTAGATTCCTAAGCTAAGACTTTTCATGATGAGATTATGAATGCTTAAGGATAGTTTTATAAAAGTAAGCTTGTTCAATCAAAAACTATGATTTTCCTCTATTATGTGGGTTCCTTCAATTATGATCAAATTGCCTTGTTTATGGTTTTCTAAGCATGAGTTTGCATTGAATTGTATGATTTAAGCGGATTCTCATGAACCCATGTGAACTCTATGATTTGTAAGTTATGAGCATGATGAGCTATGTAAAGATGAAGATTATGAAATCATGCATGTCTTTTATGAAGCTAATGATGAAGTAAGGGTGCTTTGAGATTGAAGCATCAAAGTTTATGATGTGTTGATGTTGTTATTGAGTTGTGAAAGGAATTCTCATATACTACATAACCTATGAATGTGAAAGGTTCTCACATATAATGATTCATAACTTGTTGGAAGGCTTGCTCAACTAAATTTGAATCGATGATTAAGGAGCTATTCTAACGAAGGGACAAGAAGCGATTACCCATGTTCCATAATGTAGACAAGAGGCGATCACCCATGTCTACTAATAATGAACTTGTGACTAATGATAGACAAGAGGTGAATCACCCATGTCTACTTGTGATAATTGAACTATGTCTAATCCGTGGGAATTATGCTTAGCACCGAATGGACAAGTGGCGATTACCCATGTCCCATAAACTATGTGCCACAATAGGATAATGGTCTATGATAGACACTAGCTAGTGGATCCACGTAAGCTATATGTTAGTAAAAGGTCATACCTTGGCAAGTAGGATGGCCCTATCGGTGTGGGGTTAGATACCGGATTCCATGTTGATAGCTCACATGGTCTTACATGTCAGTTGAGGCTACTTCCCATAAACAAAGAACTAAACTGCTTTTAAGATATTTCTCAAGCGAAGTAAAGATGTTTATCTTGTTTTGACCATGGTTTATGATTTATCTTGCTAACCTTTCTCATGTTTTAGGTTGGTCATTGCATGTCATGAAAATGTTTCTTTTTAGCATGTTTAAATGATTTTGTGCATTGTATCATACTTAGTACATTCCTCGTACTAACGCATACTTTTGCCTACATTTCCTCATAATGTAGGGCTTGGCGATTCTCCATCTATTCGTGGCTAGAGCTTAGTAGAAGGTTTTCGGAAGACTTGGTGAGTCCTCATGCATTTGATGACATAGCCTTGTTATTCTTTCTTTTATGTTCCTTTGCTTTGACATTGTATTGGGTTACGTCCCAAACTTTATTTCTCATTCTTACGTTAGATTGGCTTTGAGACATTTGATGTAGACTTTCGCTACTTTCTTAAGAGCTTTGATATGAAATTGTCTTTTAAACTCTTAAATATCTATGATCTTGTATACGTATGCTAAGTGGCTTGTATGAGGCCTTTCGGAGTCTTGTACACCATGTCACGTCTAGGGGTACTCTAGGTCGTGACACTTTTGTTAGAGCTTGAGACCAAAAGTTTCTTCTATTGGGGTTTTAACTCGTATACACAAAGATTAATCGAACAACATTGATTGATACATGGATAGTATTTGATTTAGGCTACACTTTAATATTCTCCAGAACTATCATCCGCACGTCCCTTGGATTCTTTTGAACTCCAATACCTTTTTAAACAAAACACAAAATATTGCTTGAGTTGATAGACAATCTCTAGTTCATCTCATTAAATGTGAAATGTAATGACCCTCGAGGTCATTTTCTCCATTTTCTGATCATTTCAGTATTTAGAGCTTTTCTGTAGTGACCCCAAGTCATTTATGACTTGCTGGCACTGACTGTTCGGTCGCCTGGTCAATCGTTTGGGTTGTATGCCCGTTTCTGTGTTTTGGAGCTTCCGGAGTTTCAAAAGTTGACTTCGGTCAAATCTCCAGGAAAAATGGCCTCAGAGTGGAATTCTAATGGTTCCATTAGCTCCAGAATGATCATTTTAGGCTAGTGACATGGTCGGCTCGGTTCTCAAGGCTTTCGGTGTGAGTTTATGCCATTAGGCATTTTAGCCTTTAAGAATTGGCCTTAGTTTGACTTTGGTCAATATTGTTGGAAAACACACTCAGAGGCCTTAGTTCTGAAATGCCAAGTTTGGTCTAGAATGACCTTTCGTGCGCTTCCCGAGGCTTCCGGTCTAATTAAGAGGCCCTTTAAGAATTTTGGCCTAAAATGGTGGTTGGGTGTAGGACCCACCTTTTTATCAAGATGACCTCATATGAAAATTTCAACTGTGCCATTGAGTCCGGAACGTCAAAATTAGTGGGGTAGCACAATCCGTTTGGACGCACGGTGTTCTGAACGAATCCCAGACACCCCGTCGGAGACTTCGAAAAGGTTGAAAAATTAGCTGGTGTGCTAATCTGGTGCGCCCAGCCGTTAGCCTTCGTGTTCATGCTGGCATGGCCGTGTTTGCGCTGGCAGGCGCGCACTGGCCTGCGCATTCGTGCGCGCTGACGGCCATATAAGGCAGCCCGCTTCAGTTTTTTTTCCAACTTTCAAAATTGAATATCTTGAGTTCTAGAGCTCCGGTTTGGTTGATTTAAAGTCCAGCGTGTTCGGGAAGTTCGTGGCTATGCATTGGAGTTCTCAGGGATTGTTGGGTACTTTCCGTTTGAGGTAATTTTTGCATTGAAGCTGCTGCCCTGTTATCTTAATAAGTTTTTTGGTGAATTTTATCGCATGGGCTGATTTCCTTGTTTTCGAGCACCGAACTGTGTCATATTTTGGTACACAGGTTCGGTAAGCTCAAATGAACCTTTTCATGGAGTCAATTTCGGGATTCGCAGTGCGTCCCACAATTCCATTTTAGACCCGATTTTGGGTCCATCTCTGATTATTGCGATTTTAATGTCTTAACGTCCGTAATGAGTTTGTGATCAATATTTTGTTAGCGTGGCGGTGATTGTTAAAGGCTGAGCTTCAATTGGGTAGATTCGTAGCGCACGTGATCGGCTTTGAGGTAGGCAACGGTCTCCTATTTTGACTCAGCTTATTAGATATCATTTAGTATATTTTTGCATGTGATTTAGGTTGGTTATTGACGAGTATCGGATTCACCTCCTTCTATCCCATTTTCTTGCCTCCGATTGAGCCTTAGACTGGAGTAGGCTTGTGAAATCTTTAGATTAGGCGGTAGACCTTGGTTGTGGTTTTTGTCTTAGCATTATAATCCTTATTTAGTGTTGGTATTAATGGCCTTAGGCTAGGTTTGAGCCTTAGATGATTTATCTTGTGATGCACCGCCCTTATAGCTATGCGTAGCTTCCGGTAGGGCCTTTTGTGGATGGTGTATCTTGTTCTAGTGCCTGAGACCTCTGAGGCACGTCGTAGTCATAGTTTTGGCTTAGTTGTGCTCATTGGTAGCTGAGGCAGCATTTTGTGGGGTAAGGCATCAATCCTACAGATATTTCTCCCCCTATTTTAAGTCTGAGCTTTTCCCCCGATTTATTGTGATTTCTAATTAGCGATAGGCTTGTGATGCCTTATGACAATTGTCTATTGTTGGGCCCAAGCCCGTATTCGAGGAGCGATTGGATCCCAAGTTAGTTTCCCTTGACTTGGTAGTGTGGCATGATTTGGTACAAAATTTTGTTGATAGTGTGTACCCTGTTTGGATGCTGGTGATGGCATACTTTCATTGATTGAGCATTTTCACTTGTTTGTGGTACGATCCCGTTACTTTGATTGGATTCTTACTACTGTTTTGAGAGGACATTCTTACACTTTGACTATTTTCTAAAAACAGGTTTTTAACGGGAGTCATACCACCTGGACTACTTGATAAATTGATTTTAAAACTATAGAGGCGTCGAGGACGTGCTCCTTTTATATTAGCTGTAAAGGAGGCATCAGGGATGCAGTCAGATTTTATGGATATCCAGCATGGCTTCTCCCTTTTTCTACAATTGGCTGCATCTGGGATGCCTTTAGCCTGTACTTGACTACTCCGACGGGCATGGCCCCTTCTACATCGGCTTGGCCACTCACTCTCCGATATCACTATGGGGATGCTATGTGTTACGTGTAAGACTTGGTTCGGGCCCATGCAGTGTATACGGGCTACCCGTGTCCCCTATGGCCCCTCTAGCCGGTGCACCACTGAACTAGATGAGGGAGCTTCATAGGTCCCACCTGATAGGCCGGGGGCCGGGGTTGGTGCATACGCTTGGTTGTGGATGATCTATGAGAGCCACCGATGATGTTACTGGTTTTTACTGCAAACTTGCATTCATTAGCATCGTACATCACTAATATACTTGTTTGCTGTTTGGTCCCCCATTTTATGGGGCCGGGGGTATGTTTGCTGTTTGAACCTTCCAGGGGTATGGGCGTCTGGTCGGTTATTGTTTGATTATACTTTTTTTTTAACTTGTGTTGTTTTTTTAGATGATCTTCAGGATGTCTTGTCTTGATTTGTATTGATACTTCCTGCTAGGTTCAGTTGGATTAGTTCTTAGGTTTTATAGCAGTGGTAGTCAGTATTTTGTCCTTGTGTAGTTGACTCCTGTAGTTCTCTCTTATTGTAAATAGGTTGTGGCTTACGGTTGCAGGTGCGTTCCTTGACTCCGTTCCTTCTTCTTCTCGTATCCTAGCTTTCTACTCTTATTACTTGCTTTACTTTGTGTTGGATCTTATTTTGTTACTTGTGCTGTTCCTACCTTGTTTATATTCTTTTATACTTGCTTTTTCTGTGGAGTTAGGTCGGCCTATGTCTACTTAGTACCATTCATTTGGTACTCACACTACACTTTTGCACCCTGCAGATTATAGTACGGGTTATCGCCGGCGATTGGTCTTCATGCGGAGCAGCTGGCATTCGAAGATTGGGTGAGCTTCTGGCGTCTGGAGTTGCCGATTTCCATCTATTTTCAGCTAGAACTAGTCTTTAATTGCTTTTGAAGACTATCTGCATCTATTTTGTATTTGTAAAAGCATTGTACTCTGTTTTTTTAGATGCTCGATTACTGACTGATGCAAAGTCTTGGGGTTGGTTCCTTGGTTATATCTTTGTCGATTCCTCCTTCTTTTCTTTATATTCGTTGTTAATTGGTTCCTTTTCTCCTTGATAGCCCGTTGCTTCTGGTTATGGGCTATGGGTTAGGCTTACCTACTGGGGGTTGTAGTAGGTGCCATCATGACCTGAGGAATCTTATCGTGACAGTTTGGTATCAGAGCTTAGGTTGACCGGCATCGTTGGTATGAGAGAAAATGCCTAGTAGAGTCCTGCGGATTGGTGCGTTGACGTCTGTATTCTATATTCAGGAGGCTATAGGGCATTCATAGGAAATTCTATTTTAGACTTTGTATCGTGTGTTTTTGTTTTGAATAATCTCTAAACTATTTCTTTAGAATCCACTCTCACTTTAGATGGATAGCATGAGGTATTCGATAGGTGTGGACTGAGCGTCAGCACATTCTATCGGAGGTTCAACAATTGGTCAGGCTACAGGGCCTCAGTCAGGCCTAGACCCTGAGCTTAGAGGTGTCCTTAGCAGACGGAGAGTGCGGGGGCAGCCCAGACGGAGAGTGTGGGGGCAGCCTTTGTTCAACAATTGGTCATTGGCTACCTTTGTTCAACAATTGGTCATTGGCTACCTTTGTTCCTCGAGGTTCAGTGTTAGGAGACCCGAGTTCCTTTGAGGGTACACCACCAGCAGGTGCAGTTCTTGGTGCGCGGGTATCGCTCAGAATAGAGTAGGGTCAGGTGGTCCTCAGCAGGGTTTGTCGTCGGTGTTGGCGCATGTGTTGGGATTCTTTGGATGGGTAGGGCTTAACCCCGCATTATTCCCTATGGATCGGGATATGTGTCAAGTGTTCATCAGGGGGTTGTCATTACCACTCCGTTTGGTGTCAGAGCACATGATAGTGGCTGGGTCTACCTTTCCACAGATTGTTAGCCATGTGAGAGCATGGAGCAGGCATGCCTTGAGGCGTACAGAGGCAGCGGCGAGAGGGCCAGGCAAGGCCGTTACCGCATGGGGCCCCATCCTAGGCCTAGAGATCCTCAGGATAGGTCGGGTCAGAGGCTCCAGTAGGATCAGCTTAGCCGGCCTGTTCAGGTGGAACAACATGCTCTTGGGGCTAGCAAGCACCATCAGGGTGGTCCCAGCATGGGCCAGAGTTTGAGAGGTTCAGATTTGGATTTTGCAGGACGTGGAGGCCGTCCTGTTGCGACTCATTTTTCTCTGGGCTGTTATGTCTGTGGTGACCTAGACCACTGGTCTAGGGATTTCCCAAGGCGGGAGTTACTCATCCATACACCTATGGCTTCTTCTACTACCTAGGCTAGGGTGGTTGGGCCTTACCGATCTGTGGAGAGCTTGGCCATCGAGCTAGAAAGTGTCCCCGAAGTGGGACCAGCGCATGGTTTGCTTAGCCGGGTCAGTATCACGGGTTTACGTCATCTCTAGTTAGAGTTAGTGCTCGAGGTGGTGCTGATGGTACTTTAGGTGTTCAAGCCGGGGTCGATCACGATCCATTCTATACTTCTGCAGTCTGCCGGTGGCCGAGGATCCAGGATCGATTGTATTTGCTTGCTTTCCTTGTTTTTCTCTACATAGCTCTTATTGTGTGGCTTTGGAGTTTTCATACCCATATGTGTCTATTTGACTTGTTGCTTATCCCTTGACTATTGTGGCCGCCTTTATTTGGGAATGTGTGTGTGTTTTAGCTTCGTAGTTGATTTATTTTAGTAGTGGATCTCTATTTCTGAGAGTAGTGGTTGAGCAACACCCCGTGTCATTGCCTCTATGGTTCCGTTGGGGTTTTTTTTGTGGTTGAGCTAGTTAGTTTCCCCTTTTGGTCCTCCCTACTAGTTGTTGTTGTTGTGGTGCCGATCCTTGCTAGAGTGGTGGTTGGACCAACTTTGTCAGTTCTGGAGTTGTGTGTTAGTTCTCGTTGGCTTAGAATATCACCTTGGTTGAATGGGTTTTCTTACCTTTGTGCATAGCTAGTGTTGCCATGATTAGTCTTTCTCTCCTGCCGCTCTAGTTTCTTGGCTTAGACGAGTATCTTCTAGCTTGGCATTGTTGGGTTCGTAGCTGAAAGTTTGGTTGTTGAGGCTTTATGTGATTGGAGGTATAGCATCTTTGGAGTTGTGGGGTATCCCGCTTGCCGATCCTTCCCTATGCCTTGTCAGCATTTTCATCCCTGAGGCTGCGAAGTTGAGGTTTGCTCCCTTTTTCCTACTGGGTTGGCTTCTTTGTGACCTTCTTGGTGTTTGGGTTCATTGGTGGTTGGAAGATTTGTTGTTGTTAGAGTGTGAGGGAGGTGGAACAGCCTTCTGTGGTATTGCCGTAATCCTAGTTGGCCGTCTCTTTCCGTTTGCCTTAATCTTGCTCCTTGTTGTGAGGTTGTGGTTCATTTATTCAACCTTTTGAAGCTGTCGTTTCCAAAGGTTTTGGTGCCTGACCACAACTAGTTGGGATTTGGAAAGTGTGATCTCTCCTTGTCTCTGTTGTGGTTGGTTCTTTACGGTTGGGTTGGTAGCTCTCGAGGTCTTTGTTGTGTTCTGGAACCAAAATGGTGGTGTCCCTTGGCGGGTTCATATTTTAGCTTCTGTTGGAAAGTTAAGGGTTGCTTAGAAGGTCCATCTCCAGGATGGGGTCAAGGTAATTCAGGAAATGTGAGATTTTGGATTTGTTCAGGATGGAAGGTTTGCTTTAGCATATTGTGTGTCTTGTGGTGTTCGTTGATGAGGGTTTGCTCTGGGATGGCTAGATCAGATTTGTGCTTGCTGAGTAGTTGTTGGAATATGGTGTCAGCGTTTCTGAAGTTCCTACGGTTAGAGTAAGTCACTAGAGCTAGGCTCAGTGTAGCCTTGTTATTCGTGGGATGATCACCCTTGTGAGTAGAGTGTTAGTTTCAGGAGGTTGAGCTTCAGCTTCGATTGTTGGTTTTTTTTTTTAAAGTTGAGATTGGAATTTTGGGCCTTGCCCTGGGTTGAGTTTCTTATCTTGGCGGGTGTCGCTCCCTGATGTTCAGACAGAATATGTAACCCCTTCGAGGTTGGTGTTGTATGGTTTTGTAAGAAGGTTTTCAGATGGCGTTGGTAGTCTTCATGATGGACAAGGACTGGCAGAACGCACTTGGTGGCTAGAAGAAGAGGAATTTGGAGCATAAGGCAAGTATTTTAAATTATGAGCTAAGTTGCAATTGCCATGGTCCTGTGTTCTCATTGCGGTGGTTTCGATGTAGTTTTTTTTTCCTCAGATGAACCTACTGTTTTCGGTCAAAATCGGGTGAATTGAACGAGGGTTGGAGCCCAAAAGGGAATTGGAGGAGCTTTTGGAGTTTGAAGTGAATTTAAGGAATTTCCTCTTTGCCTGAGTTCTGTGATGGCATTGTTTGATCCATGAGGGTGTCTAAGGGTCTGGCGGGGCATGTGAGCCCTGTATCCTCATCTTTTCGTGCCTTCAGATTGTAACTATCCTTTAATTTTCACGGATAAAAATCCTTTAAGTAGTGGATTTTGTGATGACCCTCCAGGTCATTTTCTCCGTTTTCCAATCTTTTCGGCATTTAAACTTTTCTGTAGCGACCCCAAGTCATTTATGACTTGCTGGCACTGACTGTTCGGTCGCCTGGTCAATTGTTTGGGTTGTATGCCCGTTGCTATGTTTTGGACCTTCCGGAGTCTCAACAGTTGACTTCGGTCAAAACTCAAGGAAAATGGCCTCAGAGTGGAATTCTAATGGTTCCATCAGCTCCAGAATGGTCATTTCAGGCTAGTGGCATGATCGGCTCGGTTCCCGAGGCTTTCGGTGCGAGTTTATGCCATTAGGCATTTTAGCCTTTAAGAATTGGCCTTAGTTTGACTTTGGTCAACATTCTTTGAAAATGCGCTTAGATGAAAATTCCATCAACGCGGTTAGTTCTAGAATGTCGAGTTTGGTCTGGAACGACCCTTCGTGTGCTTCCTGGGGCTTCTGGTCTAATTCTGAGGCCCTTTGTGAATTTTGGCCTAAAATGGCGCTTGGGGGTGGGACCCACCTTTTTATCTAGATGACCTTGTATGGAAGTTTCGACTGCTCTGTTGAGTCTGGAACGTCGAATTTAGTGGGGTAGCATAGTCCATTTGCGTGTACGGGGTTTCAAACGAATCCCGAACACCCCATCGGAGACCTTGAAAAGGCTGAAAAATCAGCTGATGTGCTGATATGGTGTGCCCAGCCGTTGGCATTCGCGTTCGCGCTTGCATGGCCACGTTCACTGGCAGGCGCATTCGCGCTGCACGGGTGTGCTGGTCTGTACGTTCGCGCACGCGGTCGGCTGCGTTCGTGCGTTCTGACGGCCATATAAGGCAGCCCTCTTCAGTTTTTTTTCCTATTTTCAAAATTGAATATCTTGAGGTCTAGAGCTCCGTTTTGGGTGTTTCGTAGTCCAGCGTGTTCGGGAAGTTCGTGGCTACACATTGGAGTTCTCAGAGACTATTGGGTACTCTCCGTTTAAGGTAATTTCTGGGTTGAAGCTGCTGCCTCGGTTATCTTAATTAGCTTTTCGGTGAATTTTTATCGCATGGGCTGATTTCCTTGTTTTCAGCATCGAATTGTGTCATATTTTTGGACACAAGTTCAGTAAGCTCAAATGAACCTTTTTAAGGAGTCAATTTTGGGATTCCCGGTGTGGGTCCCACAATTCCCTTTTAGACTTGATTTTGGGTCCGTCTCCGATTATTGCGATTTTTGCGTCAAAACGTCCATAATGACTTTGTGATCAATATTTTGTTAGCGTGGTGGCGATTTGGAGGTGATTCTTAAAGGCGGAGCTTTAATTGGATGGATTTGGAGCGCACGTGATCGGCTTCGAGGTAGGCTATGGTCTCCTATTTTGACTGAGCTTATTAGATATCGTTTAGTATATTTTTGCATGTGATTTAGGTTGGTTTTTGCCGAGTATCGGATTCACCTCCTTCTATCCCATTTTCTTCCCTCTGATTGAGCCTTAGACTAGAGTAGTCTTGTGAAATCTTTAGATTAGGCGGTAGACCTAGGTTGTAGTTTTTGGCTTAGCATTTATTCCTTATTTAGTGTTGGTATTGATGGTCTTAGCCTAGGTTTGAGCCTTAGATAATTTATCTTGTGATGCACCGCCCCTTATAGCTAGGCGTAGCTTTCGGTAGGGCTTGTTATGGATTGTGTATCTTGTGCTAGTGCCTGAGACCTTTGAGGCACGTCGTAGTCATAGTTTTGGCTTAGTTGTGCTCATTGGGAGCTGAGGCAGCATTTTGTGGGGTAAGGCGTCGATCTTACAGATATTTCTCCCCCTATTTTGATTCTGTGCTTTTCCCCTAATTTACTGCGCTTTCTAATTAGTGGTAGGCTTGTGAAGCCTTATTGTCTATTGTTGGGTCCAAGGCCGTATTCGAGGAGCGATTGGATCCTAGGTTAGTTTCCCTTGCATTGGCAGTGTGGCATGATTTGGTACTGCATTTTTTTGATTGTGTGTACTCTGTTTGGATGCTTGTGATGGCATGCTGGCATTGATTGAGCATTTTCACTTGTTTGTGGTACGATCTCATTGCTTTCATTGGATTTTTACTACTGTTTTGAGAGGACATTCTCACACTTAGACTATTTTCTAAATCTAGTTTCTAACAGGAGTTGTACCACCTGGACTACTTGGTAAACTAATTTTAAAAGTCTTGAGGCATCAAGGACGTGCTCCTTTTATACTAGATGTATCATAGGCATTAGGGATGCGCTCGGTTTTTATGGATATCCGGCGCGGCGTCGCCCTTTTTCTAGAATTGGTTAGATTTGGGATCCTTTAGCCTGTATCGACTATCTGTCGCGGCATCGCCCTTTCTACATCGGCTTGGCCACTCACTCTCTGGTACCACTACGGGGATGCTATGTGTTCGTATAAGATCTAGTTTGGGCCCAGACAGTGTATACGGGCTACCCGCGTCCCCTATGGGCCTCTCTGGCCGGTGCACCACTGAACTGGATGAGGGAGATGCATAGGTCTCACCTGGCAGGCCGGGGGCCTGAGGCCGGGGTGGGTGTATACACTTGGTTGTGGATGATCTTTGAGAGCCACTGATGATGTTGCTGGTTTTTACTACAAACTTGCATTCATTAGCATCGTCCATTACCAGTATACTTGTTTGCTTTTTGGTCCCCCGGTTTATGGGGGCCGGGGGTATGTTTGCTATTTGTACCTTCCAAAGTTATGGGCGTCCGGTCGATTATTGTTTGATTATACTTGTTTTTACCCTGTGTTGTATTTTTAGATGATCTTCAGGATGTCTTGTCTGGATTTGTATTGATACTTCCTGCTAGGTTCAGTTGGATTAGTTCTTAGGTTTTATAGCAGTGGTAGTCAGTATTTTGTCCTTGTGTAGTTGACTCCTGTAGTTCTCTCTTATTGTAAATAGGTTGTGGCTTACGGTTGCAGGTGCGTTCCTTGACTCCGTTCCTTCTTCTTCTCGTATCTTAGCTTTCTACTCTTATTACTTGATTTACCTTGTGTTGGATCTTATTTATTCATATGTGTTGTTCCTACCTTGTTTATATGTCTTTTATACTTGCTTTATCTGTCGAGCTCAGTCGGCCTATGCCTACTGAGTACCATCTGTTTAGTACTCCACTACACTTTTGCACCCTACAGATTATAGTATAGGTAATCCGGTGATTGGTCTTGGTGTGGAGCAGCTGGCATTCGGAGATTGGGTGAGCTCCTGGCGTCTAGAGTTGCCGATTTCCATCTATTTTGGGTTAGAACTAGTCTTTACTTGCTTTTGAAGACTGTCTATATCTATTTTGTATTTGTAAAAGCATTGTACTCTGTTTTGTTTAAATGCTCGATTACTGACTGATGCCAAGTCTTGGGGTTGGTTCCTTGGTTATATCTCTGTCGATTCCACCTTCTTCTCTTTATATTCATTGTTAATTGGTTCCTTTCCAGCTTTATAGCCGGTTGCTTCTTGTTCTGGGTTATGGGTTAGGCTTACCTAATGGGGGTTGAAGTAGGTGCCATCATGACCTGAGGAATCGGGTCGTGACAGTTTGGTATAAGAGCTTAGGTTGATCGGCATCGTTGGTATGAGAGAAAATACCTAGAAGAGTCCTACGGATCGGTGTGTTGACGTCTGTATCCTATCTTCGGGAGGCTATAAGGCATTCTTAGGAGATTCTGCTTTAGACTCTGTATCATGTGTTTTTGTTTTGAATAATCTCTAAACTATTTCTTTGGAATCCACTCTCTCTTTAGATGGATAGCACGAGGTATTCGATAGGCGTGGACGGAGCGTCAACACATTGTATCGGAGGTTCAACACTTGTTCAGGCTACAGGGCCTCCGTCAAGCCTAGACCCTAAGGTTAGAGGTGTCCTTCAGCAGACGGAGAGTGTGGGGCAGCCAAGGCTCCTATAGATTCATTGGCTACCTTTGCTCCTCGAGGTTAAGTGTTAGGAGACCCGAGTTCCTTTGGGGGTACACCACCGGCAGGTGCAGTTCTTGGTGCATCGGGTACCGGTCAGGATAAAGTAGGGTCAGGTGGTTCTCAACAGTGTTTGTCGCCGGTGTCGGAGCATGTGTTGGGATTCCTAGGATGGGTAGGGATTAACCCCGTATTATTCCCTACAGATCAGGATATGAGTCAAGAGTTCATCAGGGGGCTTTCATTGCCACTCCGATTGGCGTCAGAGCACATGATAGAGGCTGGGTCTACCTTTCCACAGATTGTTAGCCATGTGAGAGCAGTGGAGCACGTATGCCTTGAGTTGTACAGAGGCAGTGGCGAGAGGGCCAGTCAAGGTCATAGCCGCGTGGGACCCCATCCTAGGCCTAGATATCCTCAGGATAGGTCTCGTTAGAGGCTCCGGTAGGGTAAGCTTAGCCGGCTATTCAAGCGGCACAACATGCTTTGGGGTAGCCAGCACCGTCAGGGTGGTCCCAGCTCATTTTTCTGAAGGTTGTTATGTCTGCGTTGACCTAGACCACTAGTCCGGGGATTGCCCCAGGTAGGTGTTACTCATCCATACACCTATGGCTTTTTCTACTCCCAGGATAGGGTAGTTGGGCCTTGCCGTATCTGTGGAGAGCTTGGCCACCGATCTAGAGAGTGTCCCCAAAGTGGGACCAGTGCGCGGTTTGCTCAGTCGTGTCAGTATCATGGGTTTACGTCATTTCCAGTCAGAGGTAGTGCTCGAGGTGGTGCTGATAGTACTTCAGGTGTTCAGGCCGGGGTCGGTCACGATCCATTCTTGTCATGACCTAGAGTACCCCATAGTCGTAACATGGCGTACAAGACCCCAAAAGGCCCCATACAAACCACTTAGCAAACATACATACAAGGTCATAGAGATTTAATAGTTCCAAAGACAATTTCATATGAAAGCTTTTAAGTAAATAACGGAAGTCTACATCAAATGTCTCAAAGCCAATCTAACATAAGAATGAGAAATAACATTTGGGACGTAACCCAATACAATGTCAAAGCAACGGAACATAAAAGTAAGAACACAAGGCTATGCCCTTGAATTAATGAGGACTCACCAAGTCTTCCAAAAACCTTCTACTAAGCTCTAGCCACGAATAGATGGAGAATCACCAAGCCCTACATTATGAGACAATGTAGGCAAAAAGCATGCGCTAGTACGAGGAATGTACTAAGTATGATAGCAATGCTCAACACCATTTAAACATGCTAAACATGGAACATATTCATAAACATGCAATGACCAAGCTAAAACATGATAAAAGGAGTAGAAAAGCATGAATCATCATTTAGGGTCAATGCAAGCTAAACATCTTTACTTTACTTGAAGAAAGCCTTTAAAGTCACTTTAGTTCGTTATTGTGGGGAGTAGCCTTTAAAGTCACTTTAGTTCTTTATTGTGGGGAGTAGCCTTAACCGACATGTAAGACCATGTGAGTTAACAACATGGAATCCGGTGTCTAACCCCACACCGACAGGGCCATCCTACTTGCCAAGGTAGGACCCTTTACTTAATATATAGCTTACGTGGATCCACTAGCTAGTATCTATCATAGACCATCATCCTATGGTGGCACATAGTTTATGGGACATGGGTAACCACAACTTGTCCACTCGGTGCTAAGCATAATTCCCACAGATTAGACATAGTTCAATTATTATAAGTAGACATGGGTAATCACCTCTTGTCTATCATTAGTCATAAGTTCATTATTAGTATACATGGTTGATCGCCTCTTATCTACATTAGGGAACATGGGTGATCGCCTCATGTCCCTTCAATAGAATAGCTCCTTAATCATTGATTCAAATTCAGTTGAGCAAGCCTTTCAACAAGTTATGAATCATTGCATGCGAGAAAACCTTCCACATTCATGGGTTGAGTAATATATGAGAATTCCTTTCACAACTCAACAACAATATCAACATATCATAAACTTTGATGCTTCAATCTCAAAGCACCCTTAATTAATCATTAACTTCATAAGAGACATGCATGATTTCATAAACTTCATCTTTACATAGTTCATCATGCTCATAACTTATAAATCATAGATTTCACATGAATTCATCTTAAATCATGCAATTCAATGCCAACTCATGCATAGCAAAACCATAAACAAGGCAATTTGATCATAATTGAAGGAACCATGCAATTCAATGCCAACTCATGCATAGCAAAACCATAAACAAGGCAATTCGATCATAATTGAAGGAACCCACATTATAGAGGAAAATCATAATTTTTGATTGAACATGCTTACTTTCATAAAACAATCCTTAGGTCATTCATAATATCATCATGGGAACCTTAGTTTAGAAATCATAATTCATGCATGGATTCATAGAGATTTCATAAAATTCATCACTTTTTAATTCAACCACCAACAAAGCATAGATTTTGAAATTGGGGAAATTGGCATTTGTTCATGGGGATTCATCTAAATTCATGAAATTCAACTCAATTTAAACTTCAAAATTCATAAAAACAATCAATTAAATCAACATCGCTAGGAACCCATGACATGGAAGAAAACCCTAGCATTAATGGAGGGTTTCTAATTTGGAAATTAAAGATTTAAGGACTTCATGGAGGAAAGGGCTCCATGAATGAACACTATCATACCTTAGAGTCCCAATTCCTTAAGCAATTGATGAAGAAAAACTTCATTTCTTGAACCCTAGCTTGTCGTCTTCTTCTTCTAACTTCTAGAGAGAGAATTATTTGAGAGAGGAGAGTTTGGGAAACTTGTAAAGTGATTTTGGAAAGGTAAATTTTAGGATTAAAAATACTTATATAGTGTTAGGAGTTGAAGGAAACCGACCTTGGTTGATCAATAAATCATTGGGTAAAAAGCCCGAAAGACCCTCTTAAAATTAACTGTCAGACCCTATCGACGGCTTGACCTATGGTCCGTAGGTCCAACCAATGATCGTCCTGGTAAACCGTCGTTGGGTTCAGAGACTGTTAATTTGGACCCTGCAACGATGGGTCCCCACCTACGGCTCGTACTAAGATCGACGGGCCGTCCAGGCAAGCCGTTGTTGAGGTTATGCAACTTGACATTTTGAGATCACTAACCTACTACCCACGGTTCCCATCTACGGGCCGTAAGTCAACCTACGGTCCCGTAGGTGGCCTACGTCGTTACTAGCACCAACCCAGAAATCAAAAAATTTCCACCCTTTCGAATCTAGGGTATTGCACTATCTCCCCCCCTTTGGAACATTCGTCCTCGAATGAGAATCAAGACATCATAAGGAGGGTTAGAAACAAGAGCAAACAACCCAACCTAGAATGCAATCACATAAATGCACATATCCGAGGAGGAAAACATCAACTCCAAGCTAAAGCATGTTAAACACATCATTTCATGAAAACTTTATGCAACTAATGCTCAATGCACATAATCATAGATAAATCAATCAAGCTAGCTCATTTTCTCAAAATTAGACTCTTCATGAACATGCATAATCAAGGAATCATGAAAATAACTAAGACACATGAAACCAAACGAATGAACCATGAGGAACTAGATACCTCAAGCTAGAGTAGGATCGGAGGGAAAGAGATGAGGATATCGGGACATCATATCGGTCTCGGCCTCCCAAGTAGCACCCTCGACTAATTGATTCCTCTAAAGAACTTTCACGGAAGCAACTTCTTTATTTCTTAACCTTCAGAATTGCCGGTCTAAAATCTCAACCGGAACTTCTTCATAGGAAAGGCTATCCTTTATGCAAAGATTCTCTAATGGCACTATAGATGTCAGATCACCAACACATTTCTTCAATAATGAGACATGGAAAACCGGACGCACCGATGCAAAATCATTACGCAAATCAAGTTCATAAGCAACCTTAACAACGTCTCAAAATTTGATATGGGCCTACATAATGGGGACTAAGCTTCCCTCTCTTCCCAAATCTCATTACACCCTTCATGGGTGAAATTTTCAAGTAAACCCAATCATCAACATCAAATTCTAAATCTCTACTTCTAACATCGGCATAGGACTTTTGTCGACTTTGAGTCATTTTCAACCTCCCTAATAACCCTAACTTTCTCCATAGCTTCATGCAACTTCACCAACTTCAAACCAATCTATAGGAGATCTACAACTCCTACCATAAAGATTTTAAATGGAGCCATGCCAATACTAGAATGGTAGCTATTTTTATAAGCAAACTAAATCCAAGGCAAATGATCATACCAATTATCCTTGAAATCAATCACACAAGCCCTCAACATATCCTTCAAAGTTTGTATAGTATGCTCTGCTTGCCCATTGGTTTGAGGATGAAAGGCCGTACTAAGCTTAACACGAGTGCCAAGACCCTTTTGGAAGGATTTTTAAAATTGAGAAATGAATTGTGCACCACGATCGGAGATAATGGATAAGGGCACTCCATGCAACCTAACCATTTCCCTCAAGTACAACTTAGTGTAATCCTCCACCGAATAAGAAACCTTGACGGAAATGAAATGGGCTGATTTCTTCATTCGATATACAATAACCCAAATCGAATCATATTGTCACTGGTAAACCTACAATAAAGTCCATATTCACATCTTCCCACTTCCAAGTAGGAATACTAATATCTTGGGACAAACCTCCCGGCTTTTGATGCTCAACCTTCACTTGTTGACAATTAGGACACTTAGCCACAAATTCAGCAATATCCTTCTTCATCCCATTCCACCAATAGACCTCCCGCAAATCACGGTACATCTTGGTAGCTCCCGGGTGAATGGAATATCGAGAACTATGGGTTTCGATAAAATTTGTCCTCTTAAGTCATCTACATCGGGAACACACAAACGACCTCAATATCGAAGCACACCATCTTCCCCTTGGGAGAAAGCTCCAATAGACTTTTTGAGCACCGCTTCCTTCAACTCAACAAAATTAGGATCAAGATCTTGTTTAGCCTTCATATCATGCACAAAAGACGATTCGAAACCATTATGAACCATAACACCACCTTTAGTGCAATCAACCAACCGAACACCCAATCGGGCCAATCCATGAACATCATGAACCAACTCTTTCTTACCATCCTCAACATGCGCAACACTACCCATAGACAACCGACTAAGAGCATCCGCCACCACATTAGCCTTATTGGGGTGATAAAGGATATTCATGTCATTGTCTTTTAACAACTCAAGCCATCTTCTCTGGTGAAGATTTAGATCTTTTTGTTTAAACACATATTGCAAACTCTTATGGTCTATAAAAATGTCAACATGCACACCATACAAACAATTCCTCCAAATCTTTAAAGCAAACACAACCGCCGCTAATTCTAAGTCATGGGTAGGATAGTTCTTTTCATGAATCTTAAGTTGCCTTGAAGCGTAACCGATGACTTTCCCATTTTGTATAAGAACACATCCTAGCCCAATTCTGGAGGCAACATAATAAACCACAAAACTATCAGACCCTTTCGGTAAAGTCAATATCAGAGCCGAGGTAAGTCCATCTTTCAATCCTAGAAAACTTTTCTCACACGCTTAGGGAAAAATGGACTTAATCTTCTTTTGAGTCAAAGCCGTCAATGGGGAAGCAATCGAAGAAAACCCTTCAACAAACCTCCTATAGTAACCGGCCAAACCCAAGAAACTATGAATATCCGAAGGTGATAGAGGTCTAGGCCAATTCCTAACCGCATCCGTCTTCTTAGGACCTACCTCAATACACTTACCGGAGACAATGTGACCAAGAAAAGCCACAGACCTTAGCCAAAACTCACATTTATTAAACTTCACAAAAAGTTGTTGGTCCTTGAGGACTTGCAATACAATCCTGAAATGATCGGCATGCTCATCCTCACTTCTTGAGTAAATCAAAATATTTTCTATGAACACAATCATAATCATATCAAGATATTGTCTAAACACCCTATTCATCAAATCCATAAACACGGCCGGGGCATTTGTCAACCCAAACGACATCACTAGGAATTCATAATGGTCATATCTAGTCCGAAAAGTCATTTTCAGAATATCATCTTCTTTCACCCTCAATTGGCGATAACCCGTACGAAGGTCGATCTTAGAGAAGTAACTAGCCCCTTGAAGTTGATCAAACAAGTCATCTATTCTTGGAAGAGGATACTTATTCTTAATGGTAACCTTATTCAATTGGCGGTAGTCAATGCACATACGAAGTGAACAATCCTTCTTCCTTACAAACAAGACCGGAGCACCCCATGTAGAAATACTTGGTCGGATGAAACCCTTATCCAACAAAATTTTCAATTAATCTTTCAGTTCCTTAAGTTCCACCGAAGCCATTCTATAAGGAGGAATAGAGATAGGTTGCGTATCTGGGAGAAGGTATTGTACTGAAGTCTATTTCCTTTTCGGGAGAAATATCGGGTAAATCGTTGGGAAACATATCTGAAAACTCATTAACAATGGGGACCGACTCAAGAGTAAGGGTTTCAGAATCCACATCCCTCACCCTAACAAGATGGTTATATGCACCCCTTAGAAATCATCTTTATAGCTTTAAACAATGACACAAATTGGCCTTTAGGCATAGAGTTTCCCTCCTTCCACTCTAGGATAGGCTTATTTGGGAATTGAAACTTGACCACTCGGGTCCTATAATCAATAGAAGCGTAACAATAATGCAACCAATCCATCCCAAGAATAACATCAAAATCTAACATATCAAGCTCTACAAGATCAACATGACTGACTCTATGGGATAAGGAGACGGGATAATTTCTATAGACTCTCCTAGCCAAAATGCATTCACCAATCGGAATAGAGACATGAAAAGGATCTAACAACACATCCGGAACAACATCAAACCTCATAGCCACATATGGCCTCACAAAGGACAAGGTAGCACCGGGATCAAGCAAGGCATAAACATCAAACTGAAAGACTTTCAACATATCGATAACCATATCGGGAGAACCCTCTTGTTCATGGTGAGCTTGAAGTGCATACAATCAGTTTTGCTCCTGATTTCCGCTAGAACCCGATGGATTTTGAGGTTGAGTTCGTCGACGATTATCCCCTTCATTTTTAGCCGCTAAGGGACAATTCCTTATCTTGTGATCCATCTTTCCACAACTAAAGCATGCATTAGAATCGGCTATACATTAACCCTCATGCTTTTTCCCACAGTTAGCACAAGAAATTGATGAAAAACCACCACAATTCCCTCCTTGAGGCTTAGGGTTAGATACCCTATCTTTGTTGGACTTAGGAGGAGCATTGGAGAAACCTTGACCGGAAAACCTTTGTCGAAATCTAGAATGACCATGTCCATCGGACCTCGAATATGACAAATTACCGTCACTGGTCATAGCCCTCTTTGCCTTTCTAGACCTTTCCTTAAGTTTCTCCTCTTCTATTTTTTGAGCATGAACCATGAGATGAGAAATATCAATTTCATTGACAAGCATGGCGGTACGACATTCCTTGATTACCATTTTGGACACTCCTGATACGAACTTACTCATCTTTGCCCTAGGATCGGCAACCATAGTAGGAGCATATCGAGACAATTTGGTGAACTTCAAAGCATACTCCTTCACACTCATGCTTCCTTGACGAAGGTTGATGAACTCAAGCACCTTTGCCTCCCTCATCTCAAGGGGAAAGAACCTATCAAGAAAAGCAACCTTGAACTTTTCCCAATCAAGAGGACCCGCATCATCCGCCATCTCACTCTTCCATTGCTTAAACCACACCCTTAAGTTGATAAACGGCCAACTTCACCTTTTACTCCGGCGTCACACCCATGATCATTAGCACCATGTACACCTCATCAATGAACTCTTGAGGATCCTCCTCAACCTTAGAACCATGAAATTTCAGAGGGTTCACTCTAGTGAAGTCCCTCGCCCTTGATACCGCCGTACCCACATTTGGGTTCATGGGAGCCACAACCTCTCACTTGGTTTGAGACATCATGGCTTGAGCCAACACTTGAAAAGCAGCCCTAAACTCTGCATTAGTCACTTTTTCGGCCAAAGGGTCGGCCGGAACTTGAGGAGCTTGAGGAGGATCTTGTTGTTCCACATTCTCTCCCGCATTTCTTCTAGCATGAGCTCTTCGGGTAGCCATATCCACAAACACATAGGATAAGGATTAGGAGAGAGACATATAGAGTTTCACTCTATCGCACGACTTAAGAGTAATGAAAGAAGTGGAGTTTCCTAAACATCTTATAGCCTCTCATTCATAAATGTGGCGCTCTTCATACTAATGAATAAGACTCTACTCGACGTGACTTATGAGATATCCTAGGACCTTTCTAAACCTTGTGCTCTGAATACCAAGTTTGTCACAACCTAGAGTACCCCCTAGACATAACATGGCGTACAAAACCCCGAAAGGCCCCATACAAGGCACTTAGCATACATACATACAAGATCATAGAGATTTAATTGTTCCAAAGACAATTTCATATCAAAGCTTTTAAGAAAATAGCGGAAGTCTACATCAAATGTCTCAAAGCCAATCTAACATAAGAATGAGAAATAACATTTGGGACGTAACCCAATATAATGTCAAAGCAACGGAACATAAAAGTAAGAACAACAAGGCTATGTCCTCAAATGAATGAGGACTCATCAAGTCTTCCAAAAACCTTCTACAAAGCTCTAGCCACGAATAGATGGAGAATCCCCAAGCCCTACATTATGAGACAATGTAGGCAAAAAGTATGCGTTAGTACGAGGAATGTACTAAGTATGATAGCAATGCATAACACCATTTAAACATGCTAAAAAGGGAACATATTCATAAATATGCAATGAACAAGATAAAACGTGAAAAAAGGAGTAGAAAAGCATGAATCATCATTTAGGGTCAATGCAAGCTAAATATCTTTACTTTACTTGAGGAAAGCCTATAAAGTCACTTTAGTTCTTTATTGTGGGGAGTAGCCTTAACCGACACGTAAGACCATGTGAGCTAACAACATGGAATCCGGTGTCTAACCCCACACCGACAGGGCCATCCTACTTGCCAAGGTAGGACCCTTTACTTAATATATAGCTTACGTGGATCCACTAGCTAGTATCTATCATAGACCATCATCCTATGGTGGCACATATTTTATGGGACATGGGTAACCACAACTTGTCCACTCGGTGCTAAGCATAATTCCCACAGATTAGACATAGTTCAATTATTATAAGTAGACATGGGTAATCACCTCTTGTCTATCATTAGTCATAAGTTCATTATTAGTATACATGGTTGATCGCCTCTTATCTACATTAGGGAACATGGGTGATCGCCTCATGTCCCTTCAATAGAATAACTCCTTAATCATTGATTCAAATTCAGTTGAGCAAGCCTTTCAACAAGTTATGAATCATTGCATGCGAGAAAACCTTCCACATTCATGGGTTGAGTAATATATGAGATTCCTTTCACAACTCAACAACAATATCAACATATCATAAACTTTGATGCTTCAATCTCAAAGCACCCTTAATTAATCATTAACTTCATAAGAGACATGCATGATTTCATAAACTTCATCTTTACATAGTTCATCATACTAATAACTTACAAATCATAGATTTCACATGGGTTCATAAGAATTCATCTTAAATCATGCAATTCAATGCAAACTCATGCTAAGAAAACCATAAACAAGGCAATTCGATCATAATTGAAGGAACCCACATTATAGAGGAAAAATCATAATTTTTGATTGAACATGCTTACTTTCATAAAACAATCCTTAGGTCATTCATAATATCATCATGGGAACCTTAGTTTAGAAATCATAAATCATGCATGGATTCATAGAGATTTTATAAAATTCATCACTTTATAATTCAACCCACCAACAAAGCATGGATTTCGAAACTAGGGAAATTGGCATGGGTTCATGGGGATTCATCTAAATTCATGAAATTCAACTCAGTTTGTACTTCAAAATTCAAAAAATAAATCAATTAAATCAACATTGCAAGGAACCCATGACATGCAAGAAAACCCTAGCATCAATGAAGGATTTCTAATTTGAAAATTGACGATTTAAGGACTTCACGGAGGAAAGTGCTCCATGAATGAACACTATCATACCTTAGAGTCCCAATTCCTTAAGCAATTGATGAATTAAAACTTGATTTCTTGAACCCTAGCTTGCCGTTTTCTTCTTCTAACATCTAGAGAGAGAATTATGTGAGAGAGGAGAGTTTGGGAAACTTGTAAAGTGATTTTGGAAAGGTAAATTTTAGGATTAAAAAGACGTATATAGTGTTAGGAGTTGAAGGAAATTGACCTTCGTTGATAAATAAACCATTGGGTGAAAAGACCAAAAGCCCCTCTTAAAATTAACTATCGGACCCTATCGACGACTTGACATACGGTCCGTAGCTCCAACCACGGACCGTCCTGGTCAACCATCATTGGGTTTAGAGACTGTTAACTTGGACCCTGCAACAATGGGTCCCCACCTAAGGCTCGTACCAAGATCGGCGGGCCGTCCAGGCAAGCCGTCGTTGAGGTTCTGCAACTTGATATTTTGAGATCACTGACCTACCACCCACGGTTCCCACATACGGGCCGTAATCAACCTACGGTCCATAGGTGGCCTCCATCGTTACTGGCACCAACCCAGAAATCAGAAATTTTCCACCTTTTCAAATTGGAGGTATTACAGTTCTATGCTTCGGCAGGCCAGTTGGAGGCCGAGGATCCAAGTATCTGTTGTATTTGCTTGATTTCCTTATTTTGCTCTGCATTGCTCTTATTGTGTGGTTTTGGAGTTTTCATACACATATGTGCCTATTTGATATGTTGCTTATCCCTTGACTATTGTGGCCGACTTTATTTGGGAATGTGTGTGTGTTTTAGCTCTGTAGTTGATTTGTTTTAGTAGTGGATCTCTATTTCTGAGAGTAGTGGTTGAGCAACACCCCATGCATTGCCTCTGTGGTTCCATTGGGGGGTTTTTTGCGGCCGGGCTAGTTAGTTTCCCCTTTTAGTCCTCCCTACCGGTTGTTGTTGCTGTGGTGCTGATCCTTGCTAGAGTGGTGGTTTGACCAGCTCTGTTAGTTCTGGAGTTGTGTGTTAGTTCTCGTTGGCTTAGAAGATCGCCTTGGCTGAATTACTTTTCTTACCTTTATGCATAGCTAGTTGTTGCCATGATTAGTATTTCTCTCCTGCCGTTCTAGTTTCTTGGCTTAGACGACTATCTTCGTATCTTGGAATTGTTGGGTTCGTAGCTGAAAGGTAGTTTGTTGAGGCTTTATGTGATTGGAGGTATAGCATCTTCGGAGTTGTGGGTTATCTCGCTTGACGATCCTTCCCTATGTCTTTTCAGCATTTTCAGCCCTGAGGCTACGAAGTTGAGGTTTGCTCCCTTTTTCCTACCGGGTTGGCTTCTTTGTGACCTTCTTGGTGTTTGGGTTCATTGGTGGTTGGAAGATTTGTGGCTGTTGGAGTGTGAGGGAGGTGGAACAGCCTTCTGTGTTATTGTCGTAATCCTAGGTTGCCGTCTCGTCCCGTTTTCCTTAATCTTCCTCCCAATTGCGAAGTTGTGGTTCATTTGTTCAACCTTTTGAAGCTATCATTTCCAAGGGTTTTTGTGCCTGACCACAACTAGTTGGGATTTGGAAAGTGTGATCTCTTGTTGCACGTTGTTGCTGTTAGGGTTGGTTCTTTATGGTGGGTTTGGTAGCTATCGAGGTCTTGGTTGTGTTCTGGAGCCGAAATGGTGGTGCCCCTTGGCGGGTTCATATTTTAGCTTCTATTGGAGAGTTAAGGGTTTCTTAGAAGGTCCATCTCCAGGATGGGGTCAAGGTAATTCGTGAAATGTGAGATTTTTTTATTTGATTAGGATGGAAGGTTTGCTTTAGCGTATTGGGTGTCTTGTGGTGTTCGTTGACGAGGGTTGGTGCTCTTGGACCATTATCGATCGGTTGACTATATTTATTCGCTGCCTACCGGCTTGGTTTCCCTTGGACTAGGATGGCTAGATCATATTTGTACTCGTTGAATAGTTGTGGGCATATGGTGTCGGTGTTTCGGAAGTTCCTATGTTTAGAGTAAGTCACTGGAGCTGGGCTCAGTGTAGCCTTGTTGTTCGCAGAATGATTGCCCTTGTGAGTAGAGTGCTAGTTTCAGGAGGTTGAGCTTCAGCTTGGATTGTTAGTTTTTTTTTTTGAAAGATGAGAGTTGAATTTTGGGCCTTGCCCTGGGTTGAGTTTCTTATCTTGGCGGGTGTCGCTACCCGATGTTCAGACAGAGCATGTAACCCCTTCGAGGTTGGTGTTGTATGGTTCTGTAAGAAAGTTTAAGATGGTGTTGGTTGTATTCCTGATGGCCAAGGACCGACAGAACGCACTTGGTGGCTAGAAGAAGGTGGATTTGGAGCATAAGACAACTATTTTGAATTATGGGCTAAGTTGCATCTACCATGGTCCCGTGTTCTCATCGCAATGGTTTCAGTGTGGTTTTGGTTTTCCTCAGATGAACCTGTCACCACCCAAGGTATCCCCTAGACGTGACATAGCATACAAAACCCCGAAAGGCCTCATACAAGCCACTTAGCATGCATACATACAAGATCATAAAGATTTAAGAGTTCAAAAGGTAACATCATATCAAAGCTTTTAGGAAAAATAGTGGAAGTCTACATCTCATGTCTCAAACCCAATCTACCATAAGAAAGAGTAATAACATTTGGGATGTAACCCAATACTATGTCAAAAATGAAAGAACATAAAAGTAAGAACAACTAGGCTATGCCCTCAAATGGATGAGGACTCACCAAATCATCAACAATCCTTCTCCTAAGCTCTAGCCACTAATAGATGGAGAATCGCCAAGCCCTACATTAAGAAGTCAATGTAGGCAAGAGTATGCATTAGTACAATCAAGTACCAAGTATGATAACAATGCACATAAACATTTAAAACATGCTAAAACGGGACATTTTTATGACATGCAATGACCAAGCTAAAACATGATAAAGGTTAGAGAACATGAAACATAAACCATGGCGAAAGCAAACTAAATGTCCTTACTTTACTTGAGGAACATCATAATACACTTTAGTTCATTGTTGTGGGAAGTAGCCTTAACCAACATGTAAGACCATGTGAGCTATAACATGGAATCCGATGCCTACCCTACACTGAAAGAGGGTTTCCCTACTTGCCAAGGTAAGACCATAACTTTTTAGCTTACGTGGATCCACTAGCTAGTGTCTATCATAGACCATCATCCTATGGTGGCACATAGTTTAAGGGACATGGGTAATCACCACTTGTCCACGCGGTGCTAAGCATAATTCCCACCGATTAGACATAGTTCGATTATCATAAGTAGACATGGGTGATCACCTCTTGTCTATGTTAGGGAACATGGGTGATCGTCTCTTGTCTCTTCATTAGAATAGATCTTTAAAAACATGTGCAATCGCCTCTTGTTCATTTCAAATTCGTAGTGTTAGTAATACATGAGAAACCCTTTCACAACTCAACCATAACATGAACAAATCATAAACTTTGATGCTTCAATCTCAAAGCACCCATAATTCATCATGCTCATAAATTACAATTCATAGAGCTTACATGGGTTCATAAGAATTAATCTTAAATCATGCAATTTAATGCAAACTCATGCTTAGAAGACCATAAACAAGGCAACTAATTTGATCATAATTGAAGGAACCCACATAATAGAGGAAAATTATAGTTATTGATTGAACATGCTTACTTTCATAAAACCATCTTTAGGTCATTCATAATCTCATCATGGAAATTCTTAGCTTCGAAATCATAATTCATGTATGGATTCATAGAGATTTCATATAACTCATCACCTTATAATTCAACCCACCAACAAAAGCATATTTTCGAAGTTGGGGGATTCGGCATGGGTTCATGGGGATTAATCAAATTTCATGTAATTTAACTCAATTTATACTTCAAAGTTCATAAATCAATCAATTGAAGCAACATTACAAAGAACCCATAACATGGAAGAAAACCTCTAATTTAATTGAGAACTTCAAAGTTGAAAATTGGAGATTTTAGGGATACCATGGAGGAAAGGGCTCCATGGATGAACACTATTATACCTTGGGTTCAAAAAGCCCTAGGGAAATTGGGTGAATTCAAAGCTTGATCTTGAACCCTAGCTTAACACCTTCTTTTTCTTGTTCTAACTTCTAGAGAGAGAAATATTTGAGAGAGGTTGAGAGGATTTGGGGAAACTTGTAAAGTGATAGGAAAAGGGTAGTTTTTTAGGATTAAAGGGCTTATATAGTATTAGGAGCTGAAGGGAACGACATTAATGAGTAAATAGGCCATTAGGTGAAAAGACCAAACGCCCCCTTTAAAATTTAACTGCCAGACCCCATCGACGGTCTGACCTACGGTTCGTAGGTCCATCGACGGACCATCCTGGTCAACCATTGTTGGGTTCATAGACTTCCAATTTGGACCCTGCAACGATGGGTCCCATCTACGACTTGTTCACTGGACGACGAGCCGTCCTGGCAGGCCGTCATTGGGGTTCTGAAACTTTCCATTTTTGAAAACTTGGTCTTGCCACTTACGGTTCCCACGTACGGGCAGTAGGTCAACCTACGAACCGTAGGTGGCCTCCGTCGTTACTAGCACTAACCAAGAAATAAAGAATTTTCCACCGCTTCGAATCCGGGGTATTACATTATCTCCCCCTTGGGAACATTCATCCTTGAATGAGAATCAAAACATCACAGAGAGGGGTAAGAAACAAGAGCTAACAACCCAATCTAGAATGCAATCACATAATGCACATATCCGAGGAGGAAAACATCAACTCCAACATAAGACTCTTCATGAACATGCATAGATAACTCAATCAATCTAGCTCATTTTCACAACATAAGACTCTTCATGAACATGCATAATCAAGGAATCATGTAAATAACTAAAACACATGAAACCAAAAGAATGGATCACAAGGAACTAGATACCTTAAGCTAGAGTAGGATC